>JARFXV010000913.1:455000-857409 GCA_031761425.1 Cosmopolites sordidus
CATACACACAGAGACACGCATACAGACACGCATACACACACGCATACACACACGCATACATATATAAACATTTACATATTTACATATATATACATTTTTCTAATAAGAGTAAATATATAATCAGAAGCCAATTCGATATTAATTGTCATTGGGCAAAAAACATGGTATTTCATAGCTTTAAATATCTCGAATTATGTACCAGAAAAAGGCGTTTTGCGGGGAAGTTTAATAACCTTTCATTCGAAGAAAACAGTTGCTGAAAGTTATCGATTGTTGGTTGAAGCTTATTGTGAACATGCTCTAACCTAAACAAAACCTGTTACCGATGGTCTAAACGCTTTAAAAGTGGTGATTTTGATGTAAAAGACAAAGAACGCTGAAAAAGTTTGAAGATACAGATTTGCAAGCCTTATTGAATGAAGACGTATGAGTTGAATACGTTGAGACAATTGGCAGAAACATTGGGACGTCCTACTCCACCCACCGTATTCATAGGACTTAGCCCCTTCAGACTACCACTTATTTCGATCGATGCAGCACAGACTATCAAAACAAGATTACATTCTTACAAAGAAGTGAAAATTTGGTTAATGAATGGTTGGCCTCAAAAAACCAAAAGTTCTTTTGGAGCAGAATCTATTCTTTGACAGAAAGATGTGAAAAAGTATTAGTTAACGATGACCAACAGTTGACCAGGTAATTGATTTTGTTTTGGAGATAAACGCTCAAATTTTGCGAAAAAATCTTATTTTTTTATATTTAATTTATTTTTTTTTTAATTTTTTTAGATATATTTTTAATATATTTTTTCATTTATTGATTAATAATTTATTTAAAATATTCCCCACCTGCAACAAGAATCAGAAAACCCAAAAACCAGTGTTTCCACAACAGAAATATTATGTATTGTTGCAATCTTTTGTTGTTTTCTGTGTTGCATGTCGACATTCTAGTCGCCTTATTGGAATGGGGATTTTGAAAAAAAAAAGTTTGTCATAAATGGAAACATCATATATAAGTTTTATAAAAAACTATTTTTATTTTATTTTTTTCCTTATAATTAAAAAGTTATATCAAATTGACAATACATTTTTAAATCTGGTATCGATGACACGCGGCACTTCCCGAAAAAAACCCGAGCGCGTGTGACGCCACAATGTTTATTTCCCCTCAACGTTGTGGACAGCTGATACGAGTAGTTTAGTTTTTAATCGAATTATTCTTGTTATTATAATCAGTGTATTGATAAGTTTATTGAAAATGACAAATCTAATTAGTTATCGTGCCTTTTTCTTACCATTTTCTACGAATACTACAAAAATAACTAAAAAAATGTATTTAAATGTGACACAAAATGTTAAACGTCGAAATCAATGGTTCCAAACAGCATGACGATTCTCAAACAACATGAAATTGACGAAGTGTCTTCAAATATATACAAAATATCATTATTTTTAACATTATATCAATTTTTTTATCATTGGAACCTTTGATGTGAAACACTAAACTTGAAGAGATTTACCACTAAACACCAAAACACTTTTTTGAACTGCTCAACGCACGTTTCGCTAACCATGTTAGCATCATCAGGAGATGATTTAATCTCATTATCTCAGATTAAATCATCTCCTGATGATGCTAACATGGTTAGCGAAACGTGCGTCGAGCAGTTCAAAAAAGTGTTTTGGTGTTTAGTGGTAAATCTCTTCAAGTTTAATTTTTTTATGTTTGAGTATTTGTTAACTGTCGAAACTACACAATCGCAACATTTAGTGTATTTTCTTAGTTTTTCATTAATAATCAAGGTAACTGTATAAGCTTTACTCAGAACTTTATGTTCAGGACATATCCGTCCTTTCACCGTGCAAATACAATTTTTGCGGTTAAATTGAACATAACCTATAGTTTTGTCACCGTAACTTTCACGTGACACCCTACAAATAATTTAATTATATTTAATAGAAATATTTTGTTTCTTATTTCCATTAATATTTTTGTTAAAACGCAAATTGGTGCTTTAGCACCTCGAACTTCAACTAAATTGAACCGAATGTCATTTTTGAGAAAATCTGTGACCATAAAAATATCCACACCAGGTATATTATTAGAAATGGTCTTTACGAACCCTTTGTCACATTACTGAATTAAATTAGTAACCAACATATATGTTTTGCACTAAACTCCAATAATTGTGACAGTATATACAAACGTAAAAGTTGAATGTTGACATGAAAACACTTTAACATAATGACATCACAAACATGGCAGCCAATCGTGATCACGTGATTTCATTTTAAATTTTATAAATTTTAACTCATTTATGTTATATTTATTTATGAGTGCAAAGTAAAAAAAGCAGTAATTATTTTTTATTCAAAAATCCAATTTTTGCATATGATAGTATGGATCGGTTATTGTTTATGATCACATCTGTATTTTCAACGGGCCTTTGTACAGGTTATTTCAGCATACACACGATGATGGTAAACTTCGCCCTTTCTTTCATTATTCGATCAAAAACTTTTCAACTGACCCTTCCTTATTTTCCACCTAAATTTGTTTCATATAAGAAAATCTACATCGTACCTCTACGTATTAACAAACAATAGGAACTCTAATGATACACACACTCTTTGTACAGATTTAAAGTAGATAGCACACAAAATTAAAAGGCATAACGAATGTTTAACTGTTTCGGAACAACTTTTATAAATGAATCAGAGGCATTTTAAGACGTTTTGAGATTTACTAACTGATATTACTCAGGTATTCGTGGCGTGGTTATTTGAAAATATTTCAAAATATCCACTTTCTTTTAGATTGTGTTGACTTCGAAAGGGTTATCAAATAAGAGCTATATTTTTTTAACTTGAAAAAAAAACAAAACGGTATAGTCCGGTTCAAGGTATTTCGTTGCCTTTCGGCAAAATGTTAATTGCCCCAATAAATTTCAATAAAAATATTTGTAGTTTCTTCAAATGCGCCAGAGTCGGGGTGGTTGAACTTCTGAATATGTTGGAAAAAATAAAATATTGTTAAATTATTATCCCAAACATGATTCATCGATCATCTCAGCATAGGCTGGTCGGGTCTACAATGCCAAGATGAGAAATCAGTAAAGCTCCTCCCATTCAGCTTAGTACCTTACGAATAATGTGGCAAGTTTGTAAGAGAACTGCTGGGTATGTCTAAAACATTGTTTATTGATTTGTGTATTTTGAATTTATTAGTACAATAAAAATAAATAAATACATACATTTATATTAGTACAATAAAAATTATAACTTAAATTTAATTATACATTCGGTTTCAATCCCACTATCACTTTGATCTACATTAATAATAAGTGGTTTTATATTATTAGTAAATGATACATAGGAATCTTCTATTTTAATAACATGGTTAAACGAATTTATCCAACTTTCTTTGCCAATACTATCTACAATCTTCCTAATTAATGTTGCAGCACTTGCACTTACAGTCGGATAAATGTTTTGTGCTCTAACATTGGATTTAACTGATGCCACATATGCTCAATTGGATTAAAAATACAGTAATACGGGGGAAGGCGTAAAACCGTATGTCCTATATCGGCAGCAATGGTATCACCATATTCCTTTTTAATATTAAAAGTCTTTAATATTTCTAGATCACATTTTTATATGTATTTTTGAACTATGTATCATTTTTTAACATATGGTTCTGAATTTCCAATTTAGTGTTATTTGCATTAGGAACTTTATTTTTTTGACGGTTATGATTAGAGATAATATTCTCCGGAGGCTAGTTCGGCTACAAAGAATGTTGGTCAACAACAACAAGTCAAACCGCCATCATCGCAATCGTTGTGATTCCGTTAATATTTGCCTTTTATTAATGGCCCGATATGCAAAACCCATTAAAGATAATATTCTCCGGAGGCTAGTTCTGCTGCAAAGAATGTTGGTTTCATCTTTCCTTAGTCGCTGTTGCAATGAATGCAATGCAGACACAGTTTGCTCTTCATACATAGCATAAATGTTGCTTCGAATTAAGTCTTTGTCGCTTTCGTCAACACATTTGCTTTTACCAGAATCACTACGAACTTTTTTGGCTTCGTCACAATATCTTTAACTGTAGACAACGGCGTTTTCGTTAATGAAGACGTTCATTTACATTAAGCCCCTATTCAATAAAGAAACATACACATTTTTAACAATTTGCTTAGCATCGGACGATAAATGTTTTCTTTTAAAATTAGCGCTACCAGAGGCACAATGATCATTATCTTGCCAAGAACGCCACATTTTTAACAGATTTGGAATAATAAAAATACTCTGGAATAATAATAATAATAAAAAAACTCGATATAAAATTAATTTTATCTTTTTACCTGTTATTTTATTAGGCCCGACCCTGTTTACCTTTTTTGCAACTTTACCGGGTTTTGTTACGACAGGGGTTGTTAACAGTTTATTGCAGCCATTCGGTCAACAATATATCTTGAACCGCACTATATATCAACGAGTTTTTTTTTTTATTTTAAATATCGGTTCATGGCATTTCTACTTACAAATAATTTCATGTACATGACCGCTTCTGAATTTTTTAAATTATTCTATTCTGGAATACCAATTTTTGATCACATTGCCACACAAATCGGCATTTATTTCACCAATGACACGAATAATGTTGGTTTTAAGGACATTGAGTGTTTGTGGGTTATTGGTGTAAACCAATGATTTAACTTAACCTTCGAGAAAAAAGCCCTATAGAATTATATTACATGATCTTGATACCTAGATAACATCGACATTTCTTGAAATTACACAGTCATTGAACTTTTCTCTCAATGAATTGATTGTGTCAGGAGATGTGTGGCATGTTGCACCATCTTGTTGAAACCACATGCCTAGATCAAAATCATCCAATTCATGGTAGAAAAAAATCGGTAGTCATGTTTTTACAGCGTTCTGCATTGACAGTAACTGCATTTCCATTTTCGTTTTCAAATTGTTACAAATTGTACTGTTACAATTACATTTTTAAGAACAGCATGTGGGTTTTCTTCACTCCAAATGCGACAAATTTGCTTATTAAGCCACTTAGCCAAAAATGAGCTTCATTCCTGAGGATGATTTTTCAAGAACACACACACACAAACTAGTGGGTCTGTTTCAAGTTGCTCTAAAGCCTAAACTGCATAATTTCTACACACCAAATGATTATTTGGTAGGAGTTCTTGGGTGAATTGAATTTTATATGCCTTGAAATGCAAATCTTTATGAAGAATATTCCATGCAGTGCCATAAGAAAGTTCTTGCGATTCCGAATTTTCATTCACACTTTGATTCACAGCATCGATGTTTTCAGCAATACGTTTAACTTTTTGACTGGTTGGATTCTTAGCATCAAAAACACTTCCATTTGATTCAAATTTTTGTATTAAATTACGAATAGTAAGGTCTGTAGGTCGATTATGTTGAACATAAATTTCATGTAAGGCGCGAGACGTAGCCCGAATAGATTAATTATTTTTGTAATCAATTTAAACAATTTGCATACACTGTGTAGCTGTATATCTTTTCGCGATGATTTGCCAAACAATACACTAAACACAAATATCAATTTTGGAGAGAATAAAAAAAATGGCTGCTATGACGTTTTACAAAAATATATGGCAGTAGTGCGATATCCCTGTACTTGAGTGAAATTCATCATAAATGTTTAACAAAAGACTTTTTTTAGAAAATGTCCGCTTACGGTAACAACATAACCTTAAAGTATTAGTGATTCCGTATCAGCATCACATATTTTTTTTTGTTCGAAAATATCAAGTTTTGTGTCGAATAAGCGTCATTTACCCGAACTTTTGATTTATTTCTTTAATTTGAAAAAATCTGGAGCTGAGGGGCATCGATTGCTTGTAGAAGCATATGGTGAGGCTGCTTTGAGTGAGAGAAATTGTCGTGAGTGGTTTAAAAAATTTAAAAACGGTGAGTTTGACGTAGAAGACAAAGAACGCAGTGGAAGGCCGAAAGTGTACGAAGTCAAGGAATTGGAAGTATTATTGGAGGAAGATTCGTCCCAAACGTAAAAAGAACTTGCACTTACATTAGAAGTGACTCAACAAGCAATTTCACATTGCTAAAATCGTTGGGAATGATTCAAAAACAAGGAAATTGGGTTCCATATGAACTGAAGCCGAGAGACGTTAAACGCTGATTTTCCATAAGTGAAATGTCGGTTTGACTTGAGTGAAATTCATCATAAATGTTTAACAAAAGACTTTTTTGATAAAATGTCCGCTTTATTTTTTTATTTTTGACGCGTTTCGCTAGTATTATAGCCCCATTACAAATAAATATTTTCGATATTGGAATGGGTATAAATACTAAGAGTTAAATAATATATATTTTTACACTAACCTACAATAAAAAATATATTTTTAGGAAATCTACACAGATGTTATTTCTTGCCTGTAGAAATTCAATAAAGGCGATTTGTTCAGGTCTATGTCGTCATTCAAAAGGGTTTTCGCATCTTTAAACGGTTTATTTTTAAACTCTCTAGATGGTTTAACTGTTTGCTTTTGTTTTGTACATGTATCATTTTGAAATCACTGTTAAAACAATTATTTTCGTTTAAGCGATGTGAGGCGTAATTAAAATTATGTTTCTAATTGAAAAAACCTCTTTCATTTAATCCTTTTCTCGAAAGATCTAACTGTTTGTCCTATACAAGTTTTAGAATATGGCCCACCATATACTTGATATACCCCCGATTTTACTTTTATGCTTGTTTTTGATTTGCAATTTTTAATACATTTTACTAAACTGTTATTTGTATTAAAGGCTACTTTTGTATTTTTTTTATAATAGGTGTTTCAGTTAATAATGTCGATTTTGCTAAGAGATGGCGTTACTAATACATTTGTTGGTATAGGCTAATGACGTCTATGGCGTTTTGGAGCGTAAATATACGCCATCAAAAGCCAGTTCCCAAAAAAAAATAGTTTTTCATAGCTTTGAATTTGTCGAATTATGTAGCAGAAAAAAATGTTTTGCGTGGAAGTTTAATAACCTTTCATTCGAAGAAAACAGTTGCTGAAAGTTATCGATTGTTGGTTGAAGCTTATGGTAAATGCTCTGACCCAACAAACTTGTGAATGATAGTTTAAACGCTTTAAAAGTTGTGATTTTGATATAAAAAACAAGGAGTGTCTTGGACAGCTGAAAAAGTTTGAAGATGCCGTATTACAAACATTATTGGATGAAGACTCAACTCATGCGTTGAAACAATTGGTAGAAGCATTGAATATTGCCTAATCCAACATTTCCGAACGTCTATACGCATTGGGAAAGCTCCAGAAGGAAGGAAAGTTAGTTCCATATGAATTGAATAAAAGGAGACATTGAGCGGCGAAGACCAACTTGTAAAATTTTGCTTGCCACATAGAAAAGAAAAGGTTTTTGCATCGAGTTGTGACAGGCGATGATAAGTGGATCTATTTTGGCAACCCAAAGCGCAAAAAAAATTATGGGTAAACCCAGACCACCCTTCAACATTACAATCAGTGTACAATATGTATGGAAAGAAGGCTTTGCTGTGTATTTGGTGGGCTTGTATGGGAGCTGTGTATTGCGAACTGCTGGAACCTGGTGAAACAATTATTGGCGATCGATTCCGGCAAGAATTGATAAAATTGAACCGATTATTGAAAGAAAAACGAATAGAATACGCGCAAAGACACCATAAAGTTATTTTTCAACATGACAATGTTCGCCCCCATGTTGCAAAATGTGTAAAAAACTATTTTGAAAACGTTAAATCCACCCGCCTTATTCACCGGACTTAGCCTCTTCAGACTACCACTCATTTTGATCGATGCAGCACGGACCTTCAGAACAATATTTTTACGAAAAAGTGAAAATTTGACTTGATGAATGGTTGTGCTCAAAAAACCAAAAGTTCTTTTGGCACGGAGGCCATTCTTTGACAGAAAGAAGGAAATGCTAATGATGGCCAATATTTTGATTATTAAGGTAATTTATTTTGTTATGGAAATACACGCTTAAATTTTGCGAAAAAAATGACACCTATTAATGAATTTTTCCGACGGTTTACCAAAATGTCATATTGTTTTGAATGAATGAATAGTCTTTTCATTTTTTGAGGATATATATTAGACGCAGCATATTTGCGGAGTTTTCTTTTTAAAATGTTATGTGTTCTACTCTCCGAACAATCATTGTTCGGCGCAATTTCTTCTAATTCTACTGTAAATTTGATATTTGTGTGGATTTAATTAATATGTTCAAATTTCAAAATATTTCAGCCATAAAGTCCTACTAATGATTTAATGTTCCATGATTTCACTCTGATTAAAATAAGTTGTATCCTTTCTAAACCACAAACTCAATGATTCGCAGAAGCTTCGAGACCAAACGTTGCATCTCGACTATTTCCAACCACGGAAAAAATTCGGCGTAATTTTTCCGTCCCAGTTTTAATGAAACGCGCAAAGTTCTCACAGACTGTCGGGAATCGGCGTGAGCGCACTTCGACTCGTGGGAAAATAATTACGAGCTAGTTGAAATCGACGCATCAACCGATGGAAACAAGAGGAAAAGATGGTTCGATAGAATGTTGCAAATTCAGATTGACCAATTAAGTCGTATATTGGTCAAGGAAAATTGTCATGTATACGAGGTGGTTCTGATAAATAGTAATACGCTTTGTATAAAAATTATCATGTTCTGCAACAGCACAACTCAACAACATAAATTATTGTTATAAATAAATCTTCTGAAAACTGAATGTGTAGCTCGTTATTATGGGGCTGTTTACTTGTATTTTACTTTACCGAAAACGGAATGTAAAAGGTGCAAAAAGTAAGTTTCCGCCGTTTGAAAAAAGATGGTCCCACCAGAAGGTTATATTGAAATTGTCAGTTGTAAAATGTATATCGTAAGTGTGGTCATCTGGTAACAACATAACCTTAAAGTATTAGTAAATCCGTATCAGCATCACATAATTTTTTTCGTGTGAAAATGTCAAGTTTTGTTTCTAATAAGCGTCATTTGCCGGAAGTTTTGATTTACTTCATTAATTTGAAGAAATCTGGAGCTGAGGGGCATCGTTTGCTTGTAGAAGCATGTGGTGAGGCTGCTTTGAGTGAGAAAAGTTGTCGTGAGTGGTTTCAAAAGTTTAAAAACGGTGAGTTTGACGGGGAAAACAAAGAACGCAGTGGAAGGCCGAAAGTGTACGAAGTCACGGAATTGGAAGTATTATTGGAGGAAGATTCGTCCCAAACGCAAAAAGAACTTGCACGTAATGCAACAAGCAATTTCACATCGCTTAAAATCGTTGGGAATGATTCAAAAACAGGGAAATTGGGTTCCATATGAACTGAAGCCGAGAGATGTTAAACGGCGATTTTCCATAAGTGAAATGCCGCTTGTCATGCATAAAAAGGATTTTTTGCATCGTACAGTCACTGGTGATGAAAAATGGATTCACTACGATAACCAAAAGAAGAGAAAATCATTGGGACCACCTGGCCATGCTTCAACATGAACAGCCAAACCGAATATTCATGAAAAAAGCTCGTAGTGGCGGTGGAATCAGCTTGGTGTTGTGTATTATGAGTTGCTCAAACCGAGCGAAACCATTACTGGAGCTCTCTATTGAGCACAATTAATGAGATTGAACCGAGCACTCAAGAAAAAACGCGCTCATTACTATTCCAGAACTACAAGATTATTCTCCTACATGACCATGCTCGTCCACATATTGCGGCACCGTTCAAAACCTATTTGGAAACACTTAATTGGAAAGTCCTACCTCACCCGCCGTATTCACTAAAATCGAAATTTGCAAAAAATAGTATTTTATTTGTTAGACCGGGGATTATTGAGCGATGTATTAAGAAGCCAATCAAACGAAAAATCGAATTCCGTTCGACCGATGATGGGCCTTTGTGAATTTTTAAGAAAATTCAATTTGAAACATTTCTGACTTGTCTTCCGCAGAACTAATGTTAATGTATAACATATCTGTTCATAAATTACTTTTAATGTACTTACCATAGCCTTCTCTTTTTTCATTTTATCTTCACAATGTGTTCTTGTACCGTTCATTGTCCCTTCCGATTATCACTTGTTCAGGTTGGCACATGGTCTGCCTGAGCAATCATATGAAGGTACCAACAATTGGGTTGATTCGTGGATAGCCTCAAAAGATGAATAGTTTTTCCCACGTGGTATCCGAATGCTGCCAGAAAGGTGGGAAAAAGTAATGGCTAGTGATGGACAATACTTTGAATAAAACGTAATGTACCATTTTTTCAGAATAAATTCCTAATTTTTGATAGAAAACGGCGGAAACTTATTTGTACACATTTTAACATTTTCAAGTTTTTATAAAATGGAAAGATCGCTAAGTGTCTGTTCTGATATTGATGGCTTAATGAAAGAGCTTAATATGGAACTTGCACCTTCCGAGTGGCGTATTTTCATAGATTCGTTGAAATACAGCCTAAAAGCAGTCTTGCTTCATAATGAAAACAAAAACCCATTTATTCCTTTAGCTCATTCAGTAACAATGAATGGAACCTATGACAACTTAGCAACCATACTAAATCGCGTTCAACATGAACAGTATCAGTGGGATATTTGTAGGAATTCAGAAATGATAGGTATATTGCTAAGACTTAAGGGTGTTTTACTAAGTATTGCTGTTTTTTATGTATATGGAACAGTAGAGCAACAAAAGAACATTACAGTAAGAAAGATTGGCCTTGGCATTGGAAATTGGTACTTTAAACTTAAAATATGCCTTGAACTTATGAAAACTTTGTCAAAGCCATGGACAAAGAAGGTAATTGTTTCAAGTACCTAAAAGAAATATTTCCTCAGTTAAGTGCTGCTAAACTAAAAGAAAGCATATTTATTGGACCTCAAATAAAGATGCTTCTAGGTGATTTCCGTCTTCAAGGAAAATTAATTGAAAAGGAATTGGTAGCTTGATTTGGATGTGTTTTGTAAGTGTAGTGAAAGGATTTCTGGGCAACAAGAAAGATGAAAGCTATAAAAATCTCGTAGATCAACTATTGAAAGCCTATAAAGCACTAGGGTTTTTTTACCCTATATAATAAATTCCGAATAACGACTTCCCTATCGGAAAACCCACTAATCAGTGCCTCCATTGCCCGCTGTCGCCTCAGAATGACTTTCCACTTAGGTCAAAAATCCATGCCTCCAGAACGGTATATAAAAAATCCCCCAAACTAGTGACTTGTCACGAGGTTTGGAAACAAAAAGGAACAAAAGTTAGGCCGCAAGGTCAACTTACCACCCAGGCAAGCAGTAGTATTAGTATTTCCTTAAGGAGATTAACTTCTACAAAGAAGTATAAATGTATGCTCCTTGTTACTCTGTTGCTAGTTATTCTAGTCATTTTCTATTTTTAATCGATTTGATCGTTATTTAATATCACTATATTAACTCAAATTTTATTTATATTTACTCTGTGCTCGGGCCATCGTTGTGTAGCCATTTCCGTCTTAGGGACGATTCTACAATGCAAGAATATACCTGGAATATAAGCTGTTCTTGGAATAAAGCAAAGCCTGGCCCGTTCTGTAGAACGGACGTTTCAAATTCTATTACAAGTGTAGCTTATACCTGGTATATTCTTGCATTGTAGAACCAGCCCTTAGACAAACATTTTACTAACGCCCACTGAGTTGCTGTCGCCTAATCAAATGAATCAAACAATCTAATCAAAATATTTGATAAACGGAATTTCTGCTTGCGATTCTCTATTGAAGCCCAACGAAATCGATCTATTTTTAAATCGGCCGGTTACAGATGACGAAAAATTGATTATGTATAATAATGTCAAGCGTAAGAGATCATTGTGCGATCACGAAGATGCCCTTTTAATCGGCGCAAGAGCCAGTTTACATCCAAAGAGCGTTGTGCTATGCGTTTGGTGCGACTAGAAAGGAATCGTTTACATTGAACCGTTACGTAAAAACCAGACCACTAATTCTGAGATATACTGTTGACAGCTAGGTGGCCTGAATTAGCCAACCGAAAGGACATTGAGTTTCATCGAAACGATGCTAGGCTACAACTTAAGTAGAATGTTTTGGTCCAGCCACCGTACTTTCCCGACCTTGTGCCCCCCCGACTACCATTTATTTAAATCGATTCAAAACAGCTTGGATGATGAGAACTTTATTTCTTTGGAACATTTGAAAAATCAGCTGGAACAGTTCTTTAGCCAGAATCCTCAGAAATTCTATGAGCGCGGAATTATACCACGAGATACGGAGAAAGCTCATCGAACAGAACGGCACATATTATATTGATTAAATGTAATTTTTAGAAAGTAAAATGTCCATTTTTCGTCAATTTTTCTTATAAAAATGGAACGAATTTTTACATCAATCCATTACTTTAAATCATGTCACAATACGGCGACAGGAAAGCTACATCAAACCAGCGACGACCATAAAACTATCGAAATGGCCCATAAAATCAGTCGTTGTCCATCGCGAGACGTCTAACGCTGTTACGGTCCCATTGACTGATAAAAGCCGTAATCGGACGTATCCGTTTTCGTCAAAGTGGTCCTTTGTCAATGTTTCGAATTCGTTACGCACGAAAACGTAATCGAAGCAGGAACCTTTACGTCTTTTATTGTCATTTTCCTATCAGGTTATGGTCAATTTCCGCCCGAAAACTTTATTACGGTTTTTTTTCCTGGACGCGAATAAAAAAAAAGTTGTGGTCTAAAATATACACTTTCTCATTTTAAGCAGGTGAAATTTCAAATGGATAAAAAACCTAAATTTTTAGTAACAAAACTTTCATTGTTGTATTAGTACGAGAGTCTACGAACATTCTACCATGATCAAAAAGTAAAATGTTTTTTAAAATAAAACTCAAAGTATTCATCCAAATTCATTCCTTTCACTGCTATACGCTTATTTCAAAGCTTTTTTCAGTTCGAAACAGTTTTTACACTGGACTTTCGGTATTTTCTTCAAAGCCTGAATGGCTTTAATGAAGTCAAAATGGATGCCATAAAGTATTTTTTTCAATCGAAGAAACGGAAAAAATCACTCGGTGTCATATCTGATGAATATGGTGCTTGTGGAATGGTGTTTGTTTGATTTTTAGAGCACTGTTGACGAATAATTATTGAGGTGCGTTATCATGAGGCGAAATCGATGGATTGCTTTACCACAAATGTGGACTTTTTCTTTTTGAATGAACTCTCTCAGATAATGTTTGCTTAATTGAGATGAACTCTTTGTGGACAATACAAAACTAATCGAAAGAAACAGTTAAGATGCTTTTGAGTTTTGACCCATTTTGACTTGTTTTTTGGCTTTGGTTCATTTTTAGCACTATACTTGCTTGTTTGTTAAGCTACTTGTGGGACATAAGTATATATCCATGTTTAATTACTAGTAATTATGCATTTCAGAATGCCATTATCCAAAAGAAACATCCCCGCTCAGCAACATTAACACCGCGATTTAAAAAAAAAATCGAGAAGATACAAGGCAAGCCTAACAGGTGTGGCGATAAGGCGTTGCGCTGCAAAATAACTTTTTTCTGTCTTGTAGCCCATTCTGGTCGTCTTTCTATCAATGCATAGTTCAAATTGATAATTTATTGCTGATAGCGAACGATATTAACTGTTACACCTGCTGGCAGAAGCTCATGGTACACGATTCTGTTCCCACCAAATACACATCATTGTCTTCTTTCCAAAGCGATTCGGTCTTGCGGTCCATGTTGATGGTTATCCTAGGTCAACCCACGATTTTCTGCGTTTCAGGTTCTCGAAATATATCCCTTTTTCGTCTCCAGTCACGATCCGAAGCAAAATAGCCCTTCTTTCATGCCGAGAAATAACACTTCGAACACTATTTTTTACTTTTCAATCTGTCTGTCGTTGAGTCGTCTGATGTGGTACCCATTTTCCTGCCTTCTGAATCTTTCCCATTGGAATGCAGACAATTACAAATGATTCGGTTAACCCCTCCGCCATTTGTTATTGAGTTTGCACATCATTTTCTTCAAACAATACGTGCAATTCCGCATCTTCAAATTTTTTCGGTTGACCTGGCCGTTCTTTGTTTTTCAGCGCGGAAATCGCCACTTTTAAATCGTCTAAACCAACTCCCACAAACCTTTTGCGTTGGGACGTTGTCACCGTAAGTTCCCACAAGTATACGACGACTTTCATTCGCGTTTTTCTTTTGATTGAACATGAAAAGCTGTACGTGTCGCAAATTCTCTTTATTTGGTTCAAAACTCGACATGTTTTCCACAAGAAACAAATATGGCGTTAACTTGAAATAGTTTAAACATCAGTGCCCTTTTGAAAGGTACTGTCGTGGCAATAAGATGAAATAAGAGATTAGACTGTGAACCAAACCTTGCAGATTTTAACACACCATGTATGGCCTAATCAAATCTACTACTAACTTCAAGAAACTATCGTCAAATCAACATCAGTAAAATTTTCTGTTACCCCAAAAGTTTTACAGTGGTCCTCGTATAAAAAACGTTCTTATAACCATTCACCTTTTTTACATACTGTATACTTTACATGTTTTTTATACGAAGATCGTCCGAAAAGCACGATTATCATTTGAAGTGAACCTTCGTCCAGCGAGCCATATCTTCAGGCCTGGGAAGAAGTGATCGATGGGACATCGTTGAGAGAATACGTCGACTTTGGCTTATGGGGAAGCTCTTCGAATCATAACTCATTGTGTTTTGCGTCAACTATCCAGTCGTGTGTACAGTCGTATTATTGTAGTGAAAGAGTATGTTCTTTTTAAACAGATGTTAAACCTTTAATAACCTTTTTCCATTTGAAAAAAACTTCTGCTGAAAGTGATCGATTGTTGTTTGAAACTTATGGTGAACATGCTATGACCCAAAAAACTTGTTAACGATGGTTTAAATGCTTTAAAAGTGGAGATTTTGATATAAAATATAAGGAACGTCCAGGACAGGCGAAAAAGTTTAAAGATGCAAGTCTTATTAGATGAAGACTCAACCCATACGTTGAAACAATTGGCAGCAGCATTGAATGTTGCCCAATCTACCATTTCCGAACGTCTACACGCATTGGGAAAGATTCAGAAAGAGGGGAAATCGGTTCCATATGAATTGAAAGAAAGAGACATTGAAAGGCGAAAAACCACTTGTGAAATTTTGCTTGCCAGACAAAAAAATATTTTTTTTGCATCCAGTTTGCGCAATATACATGGAAAGGAGGCATCCCAAAAACACTATAAAGTCATTTTTCAACATGACAACGCTCGGCCACATGTTGCAAAATGTGTAAAAAAACTATTTGGAAAAAGTTAAATGGGACGCCCTACCTCACCCGCCGTATTCACCGAAATTAGCCCCTTCGGACTACCACTTAGTTCGTTCGATGCAGCATGGACTTTCAGAACAACACTTCAAAACAACTCAAAACCAAAAGTTTTTTTTTGGCGCGGAACCCATTCTTTGACAGAACAATGGGAAAATTAATAGCTAACGATGGCCAATACTTTGATTATTAAGGTGATTTATGTTATGAAAATAAACGCTCACATTGTGCGAAAAGATCGGCATTATTAATCGAAACACTTAATAATTAATATACCTAAGAAAACAAATGGCTCACCCACTATATGCATTAATTCATATGCAAAGTTCTTCTATAACATGCGATATATAATTTTTAATATGTTTGAGATCGATCAGAAACCTTATCAAGTAGGTCATTATTAGGATTAGTATTATTTACGACCAGACTGACATATTTTTGCCATGTTTTGTATTATCACAGAACGTTGAACTACGGGTAAATTTTCTGCTATAATACAGTTAATCGATGTGATGTTTTATACATGTATTTAATAGGAAATTGCTGCCGACATCGAAGAACATAAATTGAATTGCAAATAAAAATACAGCGAGGATCACATTTAATTACATCTTGGGACAGTTATATCTGTATTTTTTTGTTGAAATACACAGGCAGTGTAAAATGACACCAATTCTTAAAACTGTAGGAGAGAAGACGACTAGAAATATTGTTATAAGTACGTTTATTTTATTAAAAAAAAAACTTATTCCGCAAAATTAAACAAAAATGTCAAATGCGCTTTAAAAAAAAAGTTAGGCAGTCATGGAGACTGCCGTCAGAAGTGAAAACTTCTTTGGAATAACTGTTTTTTTTTGAATTTTTAAATGAATTATTCTTTAAATGTATCATTTTTTTTCATGTAGGATCGAGGATCTGAACAAATATAGAAAATGGACATTTAGAAAAACTAATTATATTACAATTCTTTTTTGTAAAATTCTAATGGTGAAATTGTATGATAATCATTTTGCAAAAAATAACAAAAGACGTATTTTATTTCCGACAATTTAAACCAATAAACAATAATTAACTAAATTAATAAACTAAAATTAGAGCTGTATTATTAGTAAAGTACAACTACTAGAAATTAAAAAACGATGAGATATATATATATATTTATATATACTGTTTGAAATCTAAATGTCACTTATACATCAGGACTGTAAATATGAAACTGGAATTTGCCTATCGATGGCCCTAGCTGTCAATGTAGTTACCGTCAAACATTGGCGCCGTTTCCTTGTTGACATCTGACAAAGATTTTCAACTCACAATAATACAAGTTTCATACAACAGAATAGTTTGTAATAGCGTTGTACATGTCGAATTTTGTGTCTGGAAACTACGATATGCGGACAGCATTGATTTTCTGTTACCATTTGAAGAAAACTACTGCAGAATTGCATCGAATGCTTGTCGAAGCTTACGGTGAGCATGCTCTTGGTAAATCATACAGTACTTTGAGTGGTTTGAAACCAATTGTGAGAAACGAAAAACGTGGAAAACCACCGAAAAAAGTTTGAAAATAGCGAATTGTAAGCATTGTTGGATGAGAATGTCGCTCAAGCGCAACAACTCGGGGATCAATTAAATGTGACACAAGAAGCCGTCTCTATACGTTTGAAAACCATGGGAAAGATTCAGAAGATGGGAAAATGGGTTTCACATGAACTGAATGAAAGAGCCGGAAAACCGAATCTGCTGCTCGTCAGGTACAAAAGAATGTCATTTCTCCATCGAATTGTGACTGGCGATGAAAAGTGGATATATTTTGAGAATCCTAATTGTAAAAGATCATGGATAACTCCAGGCGAACCATCGACATCGACTGCAAGACAAAATCGCTATGGACGGAAGACAATGATCTGTGTTTGGTGGGATCAGAAGGCTATGATCTATTATGAGCCGCTAAAACCTGGAAAAACCGTTAATACTGACCAAAATATGAAAAAGGCAACACAAAGTGATATTGCTTCATTATAATGCACCATCACACAGAAAAACTGGCCAAGGAAACGATTAAAGCGTTTAGTTGGGAAATACTTTCGCATACGGCTTACTCACCAGACTTGGCTCCGTCCTATTACTAGTTATTTGCATCGATAGGACACGCACTTGCTTTGCAGCGCTTCACTTCTTACGAAACTAGCTCGATGACTGGTTTGCCTCAAAAGAGCAACAGTTTTTTTGGCGTTGCATCCACAAATTGTCAGACAGGTGGAAAAAATGTCTAGCTAGCGATGAACAATTTTTTTTAGCATTTTTATACAATAAACATGTATTTTCTATACAAAAATTCCGGTTTCATATTTACATACCTGATATATATATATATATATA
Organism: Cosmopolites sordidus; assembly: GCA_031761425.1. Classification (NCBI taxonomy): domain Eukaryota; kingdom Metazoa; phylum Arthropoda; class Insecta; order Coleoptera; family Curculionidae; genus Cosmopolites; species Cosmopolites sordidus. The sequence continues at coordinate 472,779 of JARFXV010000913.1, forward strand.
TATATATATATATATATATATATATATATATATATACCGCTCTGTAAAATTTGAATGAAACACAATAAAGAACTACATACCACTACATACTAAATCATGCACATTCGAAACTACAAAGAACTATAAAGTTATGATTTTCCAAAAACAGGTATCCTGTTTTGCGCCATCCTATATATAGCGACCATCCCATTAGATTAATCATTAGGCTAGTGTCAGAGGAGACGACCTACGACACATCACTTAATTTTTACGCCAATTGATACGCGACCTGGGAAGCACCACCCACGCTCATCAGTTGAATTATGCAAATCGAAGCGTTAGGTGCTATAACCTACCTTTATCTTGTGAAAGAAAAGACAGTTTTGTATGCATCAACTTCGAAAATAAACACTCTTAGATCAAGTGATTCCTTGATTAAAACCCCTGATTAGAAACCCATAGCTAACTGGGTGGCGCCACCTGCTGAGCAGCAGGAGAGTCACCGATGGTCGACCAGGCCGCACCACTTGTTGAGTGGCGCCACCCCGTAAGAATGCCCAAATGAAAATATGTTCATTGGCCATTGCTTTTAAATCATTTGCTTGATCATTTTTTTGAATTTGATGAAATCATGCCGAGAAGTTAATGAAAAAATGATTTGGTGTTTAATGTTTCACACAGAAGGTTCTAGTAAAAAAATTGAATATGATTTCTAATTAATTCATTTCCGGACCTGTTATATTCATTTCTGCAAAAATCTCAACATTATTTATCATACATAATAACTAATCTGCAGTAAGATTAAAAAATTATTAAACGATCATCATTTAAAACAGACCGTTAGATTTTGCATCAATTTATCTTGTTACAGTTACTCCATCTCATGTTTTAAACATGTATTAAATTGCAGAGGTGTTTTTTTTTTCGATCGACGCATATCGAATTGGAAACAAAATTCTAACGTTCTGTATTTGGCACAGTCGATTAAAGAAAAAGTAAATGAATGAAGACCATTCGGACGTATTTAGAATGACTGCGTGCTGTATATGTGCCTGCTTGTGGTCAGCGGTGCATACCAAACTGAATGAGCCAGCAGGTGTTGTTGGACGTTCGACCGGTATTAGAACAGAATCCGAACTATTCAACAAAATATAGCCGATCGTTGTTTTTAAGTTTTCTCAATTTACTCTTTACTACCTTATTTATTGTAAAGAATTTTCCAACTTTCAAACGTAATACCGACAATACTGTTTGAAATGTAAATGTCACTTATATATCAGGTCTGTAAATATGAAACCGAAATTTGCCCATAGATGGCCCTAGTGGTCACTGTAGTTATCGTTAAACCGCGTCATTAGCGCCATCTACTTGTTAACATCTGACAGATTTTCAACTCACAACAATACAAGTTTCATACAACAGCATTATTTGTAATAGCGTTGAACATGTCCAATTTTGTGCCTGGAAACTACGATTTTCGGACAGCATTGACTTTCTGTTTCCATTTGAAGAAAATTGCTGCAGAATCGCTTCGAATGCTTGTCGAAGCTTACTGTAAGCATGCTCGTGGTAAATCACAGTGCTTTGAGTGGTTTAAAAAAATCGAAAATGGCGATTTTGACGTTAGAAACGAAGAACGTAGAAAACCACCGTAAAAGTTTGAAGATTGCGAATTGCAGACATTGTTGGATGAAGATGACGCTCAGATGCAACAACCCGCGGATCAATTAAATATGATACGGGAAGCCGTCTCTATATCTTTGAAAGCCATGGGAAAGATCCAGAAGAAAGGAAAATGGGTTCCAAGTGAACTGAATGAAAGAGAGCAAGAACACCGAAAAACTACTTGCGAAATGCTGCTCTCCAGTCATTGCTTCATCGAATTGAGACTGGCGATGAAAAGTGGATATATTTTGAGAATCCTAAGCGTAAAAGTCCATGTGTAACTCCATGTGAACCACCGACATCGACTGCAAGGCCAAATCGTTATGAACGGAAACAATCCTGTGTTTGATGGGATCAGAAGGGTGTGATCTATTATGAGCTGCTAAAACCTCGCGAAACCGTTAATACTGAAGGGTATCGACCACAAATGATCGATTTGAATCAAGCTTGGCATGAAAAAGGACTAGAATATCAAAAAAGACAACACAAAGTGATTTTGGTTTATGATAATGCACCATCACACACGGCAAAACTGATCAAGGAAACGATTCAGGCGTTTAGTTGGAAAATACTTTCGCGTGCGGCTTACTCACCAGACTTGGCTCCGTCCGATTACTACTTATTTGCATCGATGGGACACGCACTTGCTTGCAGAAATACTTCACTTACGAAAATGCCTCGATGACTGATTTGCCTCAAAAGAACAACCTTTTTTTTTGGCGTTGCATCCACAAATTGTTAGACAAGTGAGAAAAATATATAGCTGGCGATGGGTAATACTTCGAATAAAATATTTTATATCATTTTCATACAATAAACGTTTATTTTCTATACAAAAATAGACCTTTACAGGACTAGTTGCGCGCAAGCACGTCCGCCTGTTAACGAGACGCTAATATGAAAGTTTCGGGCACTTTTTATAAATATGGCTGGATAACAAGGATCATTACCCTTATTATCAGTGCAACTAAATGAAAAATTAATTGATGGTGCTTTATTAGTGCATCCCACAATAGAAGCAGATAATTGTATTCGGTTACAACGATGGTTAAAATGCCATGCCCGCCCCCAACATGGAAATAAAGCAGAACTTGTTGAAAGGTTAGGATGACAATTATATTCATATTAGTTTTTTATATATATTATATTTACAACATTGTATTTGTTATATTTATAACATTATATCTATATTTTTAACTTTTTATTTTTATTAAGTTAACTAAACTTTTATATTTATATTAAGTTTGGAGCACATTTTAATTTTCATTTCTTTGAATACTTTTATACTCTACACAGGAGCAATTAGCAACCGTTAAAATAATTAACTTGCGCCATGGGTTTGTTGATATTTTTCAGCCAAACAGGCACTTGCTACTTTTACCTACAAAAACATTCAGCATTTGAAGGTATAGCATGAGCTATTAGATTAACAATTAAATGGATTCAAATTTCCTGATTACATGATTTTTTACTAATAAGGTTAGGATTTTCTGTTGTTAGACCATTTTCTTTTCTGAAATGAAGTGAACAAATATACGTATTTTTGTTAATATTATATGATCAATCAGTTGAAATCGACCATCACCTCGTCCACATTTTTTACAAATCCACAAATTACATATAGCACAATTTGGACAACTTTTTGTTTCGCTGATTTAATAAGTTTTCGACGATATATATAAGACAAGGCTTTGGTAAACTAATAAACAAATGTAAGCGTTCCAAAAATGATTTACTACACGTATAGCTGCGACATATCTCATAACGACGTTTTTTTGCTCCTTTTTTTTACTGATAACATTATATATTTTTATTAAAATGCTTGTATTCATATTTTACTTCAAGTATATAACAATTAAAACTGTACTATTGATAGTGAATTAATAATTAAATGTTTTTTTTATTAATTACATTGAAAACATAATATTCACAGCTTATACATGCATAAAGTGCCCGAAAAACATAGGCATGCGCACTATGAAAAGGCCTATTCCGGTTTCTTATTTATATACCTGGAAAGGTGATTTTTTTAGTGCGTGCGAACTTGCAATCGAGCAGCGACAAATACGTTCGGAATTTGCCGATAAATTCACGAATACATAGGTCAGTTGAGCGATTATGTGCATCATAAAAGACTGTGGAACTTTGGCGCACAGAACACTAATTTTGATGATAAATGTCAACAATTTGCAAACGTTGCTCTGATATTAAACGACCTAGCAACCTAGCGACCCCTATCGAAAATTCGGACACACTAAAAAATCACCCTTTATATATAAAGAGGGTATTCTTAAGGAGTCAGCTTAACCCAAAAAAAAATCGATATTATAGAAATCTTAATTTTTTCAGACATTCCTGACATCCCAGAAAGCATCGGCCAGCTGCATTCTTTACGCGTTGCCGACTTTAGTTCGAATCCTATTGCCCGCCTACCACCTGCTTTCTCCCAGTTACACTCCCTCACCACTCTGGGGCTCAATGACATGTCCCTCACCAGCCTTCCGGCTGATTTCGGTTATCTGGTGTCGCTCACGTCGTTGGAATTGAGGGAGAACCTCCTCAAGGAACTGCCAGCGTCGTTCAGTCAGCTGATCAATCTGGAAAGGCTGGACCTAGGCGATAATGAAATAGAGGAATTGGTATGTTATGTTCCTATGTGCTGTGGAGGCGTTAATTTAATAAAAATTGAATTTGTAGCCTCCTCATATAGGAAAATTACCTGCACTTCAGGAATTGTGGCTGGACCACAACCAACTTCAACTGTTACCTGCCGAAATTGGCCAACTGTCTAACTTAAGTTGTTTGGATTTAAGTGAAAATAGGTTGGAGTATCTACCGGAGGATATTGCCGGTTTGGAAGGTCTCACTGATCTTCACTTATCACAAAATGTACTGGAAACACTGCCAGATGGTATCGGGAAATTGGAAAAACTGACCATCCTTAAGGTAAATTAAATTTATTATTGTGTGCTCAGAAAAATATCAACATTTTCTCTGTTTGGTGTTTTAGGTCGACCAAAACCGACTTACATCATTGAACGTAAATATCGGTCACTGTCACAATTTACAAGAGCTCATCCTCACGGAGAACTTTCTTAGCGAACTGCCTAGAGAAATAGGCAAGCTGGTCAAATTGACCAACCTAAATGTAGATAGGAATAGTTTGTCGAGTATACCAGAAGAAATAGGTAAGAACCAATCAAAGTATTTCATTATTGTTAATGTTGCTCTATGCATATTATATTTAGCTCTTTAGGCCCAGTTGGCTTAGTTTGTAGGGTTTCCTATATTATGGTCACCCATCCAGGGCTGTTACATTTTCAAGTGTTGTCCGCTTCGACTGAAGAGTCCAATTGGACTCTTCGAATTCGTCCAATTGGACTTCTCGAAGAAGACTCCGAGACAACAGTAGCTGAGTGTTATACGCCCAAGTGCTGGGTTCCACATTCTCATGTGGAACACACAACAACCTGCGTCTTCACCTAAATGAGTCTCTGCTCCATAAGTCTGAATCGGCATGACACATGACACATTGTATTTTAAGTTCTTGGCTATAGATTATTAAGGATATCGTCTTTAAAAGATATATCTGAATTTACCATTTGATACCCAACCCAAAGCGGTTCATTTTAGGAGTTGACTATTTGATTGTCCCCGCCAATTCTAACCAGATGTGTCATTAATTTAGTCTTGCTGTAATACAGATTTAAGCCGGTCATATAAATGACGTTTTGCAGTTCTTATAGTAGCATGTCCTACGCTTCTCCTAAGTGCCCCGCTATTAACACCATGGCATCCGCGAAGCGGACCTTATTGAGTTTTTCTTCATCTGCTTTGATAGCTCTGTTCTTCCAGTTGACACCTTTGAAACCGTGTTCTGCAACATTTCAAAAAGGATAGTCTAGTCATATACACTTAAAAAATCAAATGGTTGTCTATTAAGATTGTAGTATTAATGTCTATTAATATTGTGATATTTTTAATTTGTGAGAACTGCTATCTTGAACAATAAATATCAAAGTTAAAATTTAATATACTATAATTAACTATATTATTAAATACAGGTAGTACGGCTAGACGAACTATGTCTCGTTCGATTACAAGGAGGAATATATTCATCAACTTCTTAAGACCCGTTTCGTTCTTTAAAAACTCATCAATTAAGTTCGGATGTTGCTCTCTCGAAGTAATCGAACCAGACCTAGTCATCTTTAATTTCACTTATTAACATCGGACAATTTAGGTAAACGTTATACCGTAACGCCACCTAGAAGTCGGCATGCTACTACCATATTTCGACATCTAACTTGTGACAGGTTCTTAAACCAAGTCTTAAGATGTGGATGATTCTTTTTCCTCCTAGTAATCGAACGAGACATAGTTCGTCTAGTCTACTAGTAGTAGTAGTAATTATAGTATGTTGATAATTAGTACGATCAAGTAGATAGAACTCTGCTTCTCTTTTGTTAAAACTTAATGTTATCACTGCCTTTTCTGTTACAGGTAATTTATGTGAATTAGGTGTGTTAAGTTTGCGAGACAATAGACTGACAATGTTGCCCGATACGTTGGGCAGTTGCAAACGACTACACGTTTTAGACGTTTCGGGCAATAGGTTGCCCTATTTGCCTTACACCCTGCTCCAGCTCAGTCTTAAGGTAGTCAAAGTTACACTCTACCTTCACCAAATATGACACTGATTTTTCTTGTATCGTTTTTAGGCGGTGTGGTTGAGCGACAATCAAGCCCAACCTCTGCTTACTTTCCAGACTGACACAGATCCAGAGACTGAGAAGACAGTGCTCACCTGTTTCCTTTTGCCTCAACAGGAGTATCAACCTACGATAAGTAAGTATAAAGCCTTTACCCAGCTTTAGCAAATGCTTGCATAGTAGTATATCCCTTTGTTTTATTTATATACATATATATATATATATATATATATATATATATATATATATATATATATATATATATATATATATATATATATATATATACATATATATACATACAAATATATATACAATGACATTTAAAAAAAAATACTTTTAACTATTAGAAATGATATGGCTTGTTTTTTTTTTATTGAAACTCTTCAGAGCCTTTGGTATTAACTATTGGTAATGAGCAAAGTTTTAATCATCTTCTAATAATGCTAAATTGGTTATAGAAACTTGCGTTAAGTGGATTAAGAGTGATTTGGTGTGAGTGAAAAATTGCATATAAATTTTATGGTTTATATGCTTAACCCCTAAACATATATGCGTATCTTTCTTCGTATGGGTTTCATTTGTATTGGAGTCATTCCCTTATTATTTTAATGTTCCTGTTAAGGCTATTTTTTGTTTCACACATAACTTTCCCGAACAACTGAACAAATAGGAAACAACTGTGGCATTTTACGCCTCACAAAGTATTTTTATAAACTGATTCAAAATATATTTTACACTATTAATTATGCACGCTTATTAATTAGTGTTTATTCTGCCTGTTGTAAATAGATAACACAATTAATATTATTTCTAGGACACTATTATAACAAATTAAAGTTACTTTGCTCAATCTGGCTCTCTGTATAGCCTTATTATATCCATCTTCGGATGTAAGATTCTCTTTTCGATTACGTCTTCTCCGTCTGTTGCAATATTCATTCACTTTATACCCTGTTCAGGTGGTCCGCCCATCTCAATTGTGGTCTTCCTAGCCCTTTATTGTATTCCCTTGGCCTCCAATCTACTCTAAGCATATTCAATTTTTCTCGTTCATATTATGACCTGTAAAATTTATATTTTAATTAATCCAACTGTTTACCATGCCTTTTTATTGCTACACTTCCGAATCATTCATTTTTTTTCCTATCTGTTACATACACTGTTTTCGCTTTCGTTGTTTGTTTCCTATGTGCCTATGTAAATGGTCAAATTTAAGTTGGTATCAGTAAGGTATTGCTTCAATACCTTAAGACCAAGGTATTTAGCAGTGTATACTCCCTATTTTTACCCAAGGGACACAAGTGAGGATAAGGATTTTGAGGAAATGATCGCTTGTACTAAATCCGTTTGCGAAGTCTTCCTGTTCTTTGACTTGATACGAATTTTGTTGTTCGACGGTATTTTTTTAGATATGCTTTATTGCGTTTTTTGATGTTATTGATTCATTCCGTTTATTGGAAATTTTTTGTTTTTTTTTCGAGTGTTTGGTTTGGTGATAAGACTTTGTTTTAATATCTTTAAAAAATTGATAACTTTTAAATATATATATATATATATATATATATATATATATATATATATATATATATATATATATATATATATATATATAGCTTAAAGTAATTACCATTAGCTTTAAAGTTAGTGTTCACGTAGTTAGTCCCTTTTTCTGTCCTTTATATTATTGGTTTACAAAGTAATGCGATGCCTATGTTTATCAAATTAAAAATTTAGTCAATTACAAAAAATAACATATACATCATGTATAAAAAAATCAAAAAGAGAACATTCTAGCGCCACTTCACAGTTCAAGGAAGTAGGTGATTTTTGTTTGTATCAACCACTGTACTGCTTTAGGTATCTAGAATAATCGATCTAAAGATTAGTCTAAGGAAAAGTAGACTGTTGCTAACTTATTTCATTTGATAAAAACTGACTTAATTTCATAAAAAATCGATAGCATTTAAATCGGATGATGGCAATGGCTACTTTATATTTAAACATTATAATTGTGGGGTTTATTGCTCTTGTTGGAGTCGCATCATGTCAGCAGACTATGATGGAGCACTACAATTACTTTTAATCAAGAAACTGCGAACAATTAGTAAATTTATAAATGGCTTATGGATGGACTGTTTTAAATACTCTCATCACTATAAGAAAATGTTGTAAACTATTTGAAAACATTCTCACGGAACACAGATATTAAGGACAGGCATTTTGAATGATTTAAACTTGTTTATAAAGTCTAAAAGGTACTGTAACCCTTAATATCATTACAAATAAAGTAGAGATTCTAGCGCCTTGATACTTCTGGTGGTGAAAGCTTAAACCAGTCACCCGTCGATTAAAATCGGGTGGAATATAAAAAGTGTGGTGTATTACGAGTATCACAATTCAGACGAAAGCGTTACTGAGGATCTCCATGAATAAGAAGCTGCTTAAGTGGCGCATTAGAACTAAATTGAAGCTAAAAATCTCATAATGGCAACCGAAGCCGATAAGTAAAAATGCTCAACCATGTGTTGATGAAAAATAACTATGACTTCCATTTGCAACAAGTTAGAAAGTTTCGTTCAGGCGGATTATTTTTTAGTTTTTATTCGATCCCACCACTACATATTTCAGTTCTTTCAAATTTTTCTAAGCCTTAAATTGATGAAATGAAATGCTTCAGTTCTCCAAAATATACAATAAAGCAATTTTTTATATTAAATATATACATTCTGTGTAAAAAGTACCTAGAATTTCTCATTTACAAAGCCTGTCTAAAATATTCTTTAATTATCTCTTGTACTGTAAGATGGCACTGTGCCCAGTTACGATGTCCAAATTTGAGCGCGATAAACCAATTAGTTTGTTTACGTCAGCTGGTTTTGTTAGTTGATGTCAAGTGTGTGTTGCGATTTTACTATGAATAAAAATATTAAGCAAAGAGTTTGTCTTAAATTTTGTGTATATCGTGCTGAATCGCTGAAAATGTTGCAAAGGACTTACGGTGATTAATTTGCCTCGTGCTGATCGACCTTCAACGTTTAAGAACGGCAAAATCAAGAAACTGTTGCTCAAAAATCGTCGTATGATACTCAAGAGCTGAACACATCTTTTAAGTCCGTTCATAACATTATGATTCTTATTTTGGTTCCGAAGGAGCTCAGTTTTGTCCAAAAAGAGCATTAAAATCAAGTCGCCGAAGACATGATTTCCCGAACTTCTACGGACCCCACCTTCATGAAACGCATCATAACGGGCGACCAGATATGGGTCTACGAGTACGACATGCAAACAAACCAACAGTATTCGGAATAGGGCCTCGAAAACGAGTGGAAATCCAAAAAAACACGTCAAACTCGCCCGAAAATCAAGGTCACGCTGGCAGTTTCTCCCGTAGTGTGATGAACTCCGAATTTCTTCCAAACGGACAAAAGGTGAATAAGGAATACTATTTAGGCATTTGCGCGAGAATATCCGCCAAGTCGGCCAGATTTGTGGAAGGACAATTTATGGATCTTGCATCATCGCACAAACCATCGTTTTGCAAGAGTTTTTGGCCAAAAACTCGACGAATGTCATAGACCAAACACCATACTCGCCTGTTATTACCCCGTGTGACTTTTTCCTGTTCCCGAAGCTAAAATGACCACTTTGAGGAAGGTGTTTTGAGTCAATTGAAGTCATAAATGAAATTTCACTGAAGGAGTTTGAGGTCTTACGAACAATGTAAATAAGATTGGGTCAAGCGGTGCCCTAGTAGTATTGCATTCTATGGGGCTTACATTGAAAACAACTAAATAAATTAATTTTTTTGTGTTTTATTTAACAATTCCGATTAGTTTTTATACATAATGTGTTACAATATATTCTCGTGTGTTATTTCTCACCAAGCCTATTGATTTTAGGCCCTCCATCCTGAAACTTCTGAATCAACTTACCGATTGTTAATTGCTACACCAAAATATATGGTATTTTAACAACTTAACTGAATAAAACAATTTTTTATTTTATCTATCACTTTATATATATATATATATATATATATATATATATATATATATATATATATATATATATATATATATAGATATATATATATATATATAGATATATAGATATATAGATATGTTATCTATCACTTTTATATAAAATTATATAAAAGTGATAGATAACAAAGTAAAAGATTGTTTTATTCGGTTTAAAAATAAACTATCACAAAGTAACTGACAAATCAATCAATATTTAGTAAAGGGAAGAATTTTTTCGCAGGATATAGAGGTATCTAAGACAGAGTATAGGGGCATCTAATTAATTTGTAAACTTATTAATAATGTTTAGTAAATTGTAATGGCAGCTTGAATGTTTCTCCATATTACTTCTTATAATTTTATAAATCAATTATTTGGTTTAGGAAATATTTAAAAGGACACATTTTATTGTTTTTACTTTAAAGCAAATAATAGAAACACTTTTTTCTCTAGTGAAACGAGAGAGTGAGGGAGAGAGACTATTTAATAATTTTACTAGTTTAACTCAAGGCAAAGTTTTAAAAATGTTGTGCCAGGACATTTTAAAAATTACAAATAAAGAGGAACGATGTTTTCATAACCCATCCAAGTTACCAGAGAAATGAGACAGGAGTATAATATATCACGCCTGTTCTATATGTGTAGATGCAACCAACACTCACAATTTGGAAAAAGACTTGTGGAGGACTGGTTATTCCACTTTTATATCCATCAAAAATAGGATCAGCAGATTTAATGGGAGTTCAAATATATTCAGTCTCGCTTCGATAGAAATATACTCAATAAAATAATCAAATCAATCATTGTAGTCCTTAATTTCTTCTGGTGGGACTTGAACATTTCTAATCACAGCAAAATAAGAACCGAGGGAACAATACCTAAATCAGTAATGTCTCAATAGGTCAAAAATAGCAAGCCTTATTTAGCGAAAGAACATCAAGATTAGAATGGAATCTGAAAGATTATTATTTAGATCTGAATAGGATTATAAGCATTATTTAGATACATTTAAAGAAAGAATAAAGATTTAAGGTTGGAGCCTCATCAGCAACCAAGGCTATTTAACATCTAGACCTAGAGCTTAACGTGGGCTTCGAACCACGGTCATTAGTTACCGATTATCAGCACCTCCCTCCTCCCCTTGGGCCCTTCGTTTTATGCTTAATCCCAAGTATCTCGAAAGGCCTACTGATTGCATCCGTCCTTACCTAGCCTCAAACTGGCGTGACTGAATGAATATTCCTTGTCGGATTTTATACTACACCCTGTTGAAATGCTGTACCCAGGCCTGGTCTTTCCTCGGAGGGTCACCCTCCAAGTACTAGCCGCAACAAGCGAAACTGCATTTCAATCTTCGAGTCACGAGAAGAGTGTAAACCAGGAAACAATCGTTTAATTAAAAAAAAACAAGATTGATCTTTAGATGTTGCGGCTTTAAGCTTGCATCTCAGATTTTTTAAATGGAAACACTGATATGATATGAAGTCTCTCTCGTTTTCACTGATTTTCTGAGTTTACTGAGCATTCTTTCTCTCTGCTTCTGTGTATATGTTTTGTGATTTGTCCTGCACCGTGTTTATTTCTATGTCGCACCCCCCCTGCACAGCTTCCGATGGTCGTTTATATCGTTACGACACTGGCCTTAGTAACGGCACTTTATCCCGAATCTCAGCCACCACCGTACGTACCGACGACGCCACATCCGACGACTGGCAGGAGCAGGAAGCGAGCCGGACACACAGTGTCAAATTCACCGATCCCCAGGACAAGGACAATAAAGAGGTGAGTGATCAGTCTCAATATTATTACTGTATGCTCTTTGTAGTTTAAGTATCGTTATGAGTTTGTAAAAGAAATTGTCTAATTTGCTACATCTGCTGTAAATATCATAGAGAAACTGATCAAGAAAATTTTAACTTTTATTTGCATTGGACACATAATTTCGATTTAGCCGTAGGAATATTCTAAAGACATTTCCTGAATAACCTACTGACTTTACTGCTCAAATCAAAAATTATCGGGGCTGATCCAGGGCAACGCCATCTTGCATACCTTTATGCTATACCCTGCATATAAAGCGTTGTCCAATAAGAGTGTTCGAACTTTAAAATGAGGCACAATGAGAATTACTTATGTTTTGAAAATAATGTTCAAATATCCCCCTCAGCTTAGTCTGGTGGAATACATTCTGGAGATCCAATTTTCGATTACTTTTTCACACATATCGGGTAGTACGAGGGCAGTACTCGTCAAAAATATGCTGGTAATATAATTACGTATGCATTGAAAGATAACCTTGAAAATGTCGGCAATATTAGATGCTTTGTTGTTATTTAAGTCATTTATGTCAGTCAATGCTAGTGTTTCTGTAAAGATGGAAGGATTGACACAATATATTGAAGCAGTCTGTGAATGACATTAACATTTCACACAGTGTTGCCGCTATTAAGTTTCAAAATTCTGACACTCTTATTGGAAAACTTTTTATTTGTAACTCTGTCCTGCGTACCAGGGTGTGGTACACAATATAATATCCTATGATAATGATGTTCATTAAAGCTCCTTGTTTAAAGTAAAATTTTTAGTTAGGTACGTGGTATCTTCCTTTGTTTATGATGTTTGGATCTAATATTTTTCTCAGAAATGGTTTTCTCCTAGACTTCTAGGTTATGTTAAAGTTTTAATCTTTTTGGTTTATAGAGTCTGGATTTTTCTTTTGCTTATTCTTCTATTGCTATTATGTTATCTATAAAACTACAGCCCCTACAACCTACAATCTCACCATTCTCAAGCCATAAGGTCTTAGTCTTATTGACAGGGATTATTTCCTAAATATGGGACCATCAGTTAAAGAAATTGGGGTGTCCCTAGTTGATCCAGGATATTACCAGTGTTTTGTCCCGTGGCTACAATAGGAAGTTCCAAGTTACTGGAAAATCGTAAGAATTCCAGCAGGGTACCACATGAACAATTTTGTTTTGAATGGTCTCACTCGGTCTATCCTTTCTAATATGATGACTGTGCCTACGGATTGCGCAAGATTTTTGGCACTTTTTGTCTCATCTTTCCTGCTCTGTATAAAGTTGCTGTAATATTTGGAAGGTTCCCTATCTGCCTATCCCATATTTCTTCTCTTGATTGCAGGTAGCCATATAAATGAATGAATATACAGAGTGTACCATAACTTATCCGCCATAGAGCAACTGGTGATAGTAGATATCAATATAAGAGGATTTAGTCAATAAATGTGTTGGCAAATGTTGATTATTACAAAAGATACAGGGTATTGAAAGTGAAACTGAATTTTCGACAAATTGAGATGATTTAAAAACAGTTGAAAATCGGGGTAGTTGTGTTTTTAAAGGTGACAAATCCGAATTTGGTACTAGTTTGAGTCTAGTTCCTAGAGGGCGTTTGTTACCTACTTTCTGAGGAATTAACTCGCCCATATTTCTTTTTACCCTATAAAGCTGAAGAATATTTTGATTTCAAAATAGAGAAGAGTCAAAATTTCCACTTAAAAAGGTAACCTTGGTCAATATCGATTTCTTACGCCGTTTGCGAGATATTGGTGTTCGAATAGTCCATTGCACATCTTGTCGATGGCTTAAAAATGCAATTCACAAAGTGTGCTTTGAATATGAGGAAAAAAAACATTAAAATGTTAAAAATCCAATGGACTTTATTTAAAATAACTATTTTTTAAAATTTACTTCAATAGGTGTTGAAAGTGTCCACCGTTTACCTCAATACACTTTCGCAGGCTTTTTGTTAAGTGACACCTCACATTTGAGAAGGTATTGCTTGTAGAATTTTTTTATAAAAGTTCGTCTCGTGTATTGATTTCATCATGGTAAACTAAAGACTTCATATGACCTCATACGTAAAAGTCTAACGGATTTATGTGGGGGCTACGATGTGGCCAAGGAAACTCAACACCACTGCGCCCAACCATCGTGAATGTGGAAATCCATAATGCCGCACCAAATTAATTGAAAATTCGTGCTGGAAATGTCGCTCTCTTGGTAGATGTAAATAGTAGCTGGCAAATCTTGTGGCAATAAATTTTGAACAGGCGAAAAATGGTAGGGAAACAATTTTTCTTTATGGAGAACTCTTGAAACAGTAGATTTGCCAATTCCTGTACATGCCTCCAAACGCCTAGTGCTTAGTTCAGAATTTTCCGTGATACTAACCAAAATGTCCTCTTCTTGTTTTACCGTTATACGTTTCGGTCGTCCACCAGCATTGTTGTAATAAAACGAATCTGTTTCGCCTAACTGATTGAAAATTCTTTGAAAAATTTGTCAATCTGGGATAATTCTGGTTGGGTAGAGCTCTTCATACCTTCTAACTGCAGCGCGACTATTGTATTTTACTTGTGCATTGTTAGGAAACTGATTAAGTCTGGTCATTTTTTACAAATTATTTAATAGCAACTCAGTTGGAGAAACTGCCAAATTCGGATTTGTCTCCTTTAAAAACCCAACTACCTCGATTTTGAACCTCTATATCTTTTTTCCGGTTTTAAATTATCTCAATTTTTCAAAAATTTAGTTTCACTTTCAACATCCTGAATATTTTTAATAACTAACACCAACACATTTATTGAGTAAATCTTCTTATTTTGATCTCTACTATCACCAGTGATATGGCGGATAAGTTATGGGACACCCTGTGATAGATAGATAGATTGAGGGTTCTATGGGGGATAACTTATGGGACATCCTGTATATAATGTTCTATGATTTTACATGGTTCTTCTCTCCGTACGTGTCTTGGCCTCCACAAACTTGTTTCTCCAGCTATCACCATCTCAAGCAGCTTTTCAGTTATTATCTTGTATGTATATATATATATATATATATATATATATATATATATATATATATATATATATATATATATCGGTAATAATTACGGTAATATTAAAATTACTAGGTTCTCGGATAGAACCGCGTTTTAGATTTATAAAATCTCGACGTTTCGGCCATTTCAAGAGATTTTCAAGAGAATCTAGTTGATTTACTCCAAGGCCTCAATCTGCCTACTCCCCAGAGTTCACAACTAGAAAAGAACGTGGAAGGCGCGACCTCTGTATTAATAGGTGGGGCGCTCGGATGTGGTGTGGGGGTGAGACGGGAGGTGGGCGTTTGACTGGAAGGGTTTCGGTTGGGCAATTTGGAAATAAGCGGTTTCCATGTATTTGGAACTCTAAGATCGTCGTCCATCTTGTTTAAGCAGTCTGGACGTTTTTCGATCTCAATTGCTTCACGAATTATGCGGGCGCATAATTCGCATAATCTAAAACGCGGTTCTACCCGAGAACCTGGTAATTCTAATATACATTGTGTTAGGCAAACATGCGGCAAAAATGCAAGGGGTTATTCCTTGTCCTATTCTAAGAATATTTTGTCCTATGATGATTTTTGAAAAATCCCTTTGTTTCGAAGATACAGGGCGAACAAAATTTGCGACAACCATATTCGATATTTGTTGAAATCATTAATGTAAATAAAAGTAGGGTGTACGTCAATGAGTTTATCAAGTACAAAACATTTTTTTTTCGATCTCGATCACTTGGAACGGCTGTTTTATTTAATAAGTGGAGTTCATCGGTCGCATTTGTTTACATAGATTGAGTGACGTTTGGCTGTTTGACGTGTCTTAAGTAGTGAGTGAAGTCCTATATCATAATGTATACAAACGCCGAGATGACTGACATGCACTTCATGTATGGACTTGCTGATGGCAATACATTACAAGCTAGGCGATTGTACAGTGAACGATTTCCAGCCCGTAATGTCCCCGACCGAAAAATCTTCGAAAACATTCATCGACGTCTTCGTGAAATAGGCACATTGAAATGAACTGAAGGGTCAGGAAGATCACTGTAAGAATGGTACAATTGGAACAGGATGTACTAGACATGATAGCAGAAGAGCCTGGTAGTTCTACGCGAAAAATTGCAAATACTTTGAATGTGAATCACTGGACAGTTTAGCAAATTCTTAAGGACAATTTGTTGTGTCTATACCACATTCAACGCGTTCAGGCAATACTACCTGTTCATTTTCCTCCACGTATTGCATTATGTCAATGGATATTGCAAACTTTACTTCGCATCCCTCTATTCCTGACACAAATTCTTTTCACCCATGAAGCCACTTTCGCAAGAAACGCAATAAGGAATTTTCATAATAACCATGTGTGGGCAGATGAAAATCCACATGAGGTTTGCGAAGATCGTTTTCAACATCAGTTCTCGTCGAATGTTTGGGTTGGAATTGTAGGTGACTATCTAATTGGACCGGTATTTCTATGACAAAGACTTACTGGCGAGGTGTATCGCAACTTTTTGGAAGCAACGCTGCCTGAGTTTCTGGAAGATGTACCATTGGCAACAAGGCATGAAATGTGGTTTATGCACGATGGTGCACCACCACATTTCAGTTTGGTTGCTCGGGTTTTTTTAACAGCAACATACGGATATCGCTGGATTGGTCGAAGTGGGCCACACGCATGGCCTGTTCGATCCCCGGACTTACACCCCCTGGATTATTTCTTCTGGGGATATGGATATCTGAAGTCTTTAGTTTACGCTACTTCATTGAAGAACTTGGATGGTTTGTGAAATCAGATAATTGCTGGGTGCAACTCAATTAGAAACGACCCTGGTGTGTTTGAAACAGTTCGGCAGTCAATGACGAGAAGATTGAATGGGTTTTTCAAGAAGGGGTTTTTCAAAAATTATCATGCAACAAAATATTCTTAGAATAAGTCAAGGAATAACCCCTTTAATTTTTGCCGCATGTTTACCTAACAACCTGTATATATATATATATATATATATATATATATATATATATATATATATATATATATATATATATATATATATATATATATATATATATATAGATAGATAGATATATAGATACAATGAATAACTTGGTCTATATATAATAATCCTGAATACATATATATATATATATATATATATATATATATATATATATATATATATATATATATATATATATATATATATATATATATATAGACATATAGATACAATGAATAACTTGGTCTATATATAATAATCCTGAATACATCTGATGCAAAGATCTTATAAAACGAATTGATTTTTAGGGTAGCTATTACACATCGTCCGCTTCTCTGTCATCAGTTTACTATGTAACGCCATTAGAATGGCTCTTGGCGGTATACGATCGAATCAAGGGGACTTTCCAAAGGTGTTGCTGTTCTAGTCACGCATCGGTACCGTTGAGCCGTTCTAATAGTTATTACAGCCTGAACGCTTTGAAAGATATCGAGGAAGTTTACGCTAGTGACGTTTGACATATAGAACTCAGGATTTTGGCAGCTTATCAGTATAAATTAACGTACCTTAGTTCAAGCGTTTTTATTAAAATTATATTTCAGTCAATCAGTACAATATTAGACAATAAATACTTCCTATTGGTTGTTCTTTATACAACCGCCATACATTTTGTACTTATACATATTTATCGATGTGTTAAATTATTTGTTTGTTTTTACTAACAGAACTGTAAAAAAACCAAAGTTTTAACGTTTAGGAGCATACTTACGTATATACAGAGGAATCTTTTTGATATTTTGCTGTATGGTGTCCAGAAAAAGTGCATTTTGACTTGTGTTTTAATCTAGACATATATTTTCAAAAACACTGGTTTGTAGAGTTACAAAGTTCCATATGCTGTCTGGATAATTCGGAGAGTAGTTTATATTTGTCCCTTTTTCTTCGGCCAAAACGGCCTTCCACGTATCTGCAAGTTAAGAGCGTCCTCTCTTTTATTTGGGCGTCTGATATTTTCTCTCTCAACTACACCTCGAATGGCTCTTCTCCTATAGTTCTGCATGTTTGCTATAACGACGGCCCGATATGCTGATATACGCCCTGATTTTTTAAATTGATCTTATCTTTGGGATTTTGAATGACTGATATTATTGTTGGGTGTGGTCTGTATGTGGTTGATGATTAGAGTTGTGATATCGTGATATTTTGGCTTCTGTTGGTCGGTTTGGTGATTCTTGTAAGCTGGCCACCCACTTTGTTTTAGAGCGTTGGTGATAGCTTCATTGAAGAATCATAGAGCTCTAGGTTAAACCAAGTCAAAAAAAAATCAATTAAAAAAATAATTGTTTGATATCAATATAATGTAATTAATCGAAATCTGTTTTTTTTCCTGGGCTATTCTTTGAATATATTGATAATCTAACCGCAAAATGTGCTCATACATATATAGGATACAAAAAGAAACTAATATTTTTGCGTTGTTTTTGATAGACAGTATGCCTCGTAAATACGAGGGTGAATTAAATATAAATGAATTATACCGGAATTGTTTTATACATATTGATTATTTATAAAATACAAAAAAACTATAATTTTTTGACATAGACTCCTCCACGTTCTACACATTTTTTCCAGCGGTTTGGAAGCTTGTTAATTCCTTGCTCGTAGAAACTTTGAGTTTGGGTCATCAGCCAATTGCGCACGAAGTCCTCAACATCTTGATCGTTGTCGAATCGTACCCCTCCAAGTGCATCTTTCAAGAGCGCAACCAGAAAATAATCACAGGGTGACAAATCTGGGCTGTATGTAGGATGTTGAAGGGCTTTCCAATGCATATTCTCCAGTTTTTTCTTCGTCAAGGCCGCTGTCTGTGGCCTGGGGTTGTCGTGGAGAAGGAGAACTTCTCTGATGGGGACACCGTGTCTTTTGCTCTTCTAAGTGGATTTTGTTACCTCCAGCAGCTGGCAGAAGTAGGCAGCATTAATCGTAAGTCGATCATGTAAAAAAATCAATCAGCAAAACTCCCTTCTAGTTGAAATAAACGGTCGCGAGAACCTTAGCGGCTGAGAGACGGTTTTTGACCTTTACTGGGCAGGTTTCGTCTTTCCTTCTCCATTACTTACTCGCCATTTTTGATTCTGAAGTGTAATAATGCATCCACGTTTCAACACATGTCACGATACGTTTCAAAAAAGTCTCACCTTTCCGCCGAAATCGATTCAAAAATCTCTTACTGATTTGCAATCGGATGATTTTTTGATCTTCGGTCAATAACTTCGGAACCCATCGGGCACACATTTTATTGAAGCTAAGATATTTTCTGATGATTGTTTAACTCCTTCCAAAGCTAATACCCACCTTTAAAGCGGTAATTTGTGATATATTCATGAATACACATACAGCAGTGACACTTGACCTGAAACGTCCATTGTGACTACTTATATTTACCACAGTTTCTCGTCCATTCTTAAACTTTTTGGTCCAACCAAACATTTGTGTCTTAGACGGGATATCGTCCCCATATTGAACCTTCTACCGAGTTAATATTTTAGATGATTTAACGCCTTTCTTGATTAAAAACTTTATTATAACCCATTGCGCAATGGTCGGTTGAACCTGTTGCTCACTCATGGCTGTACTGACCAAAACACTGAGTAAAACAGCTTACTGAACGTTTCTCCCACTCCTAATACATTGAAACAACCTACACTGATAGCCCGCTCTTGATTGGCTGAGGAAAGTAATTGTAAAATTCCGGTTTATATTTTATCCACCCTCGTATATATATATATATATATATATATATATATATATATATATATATATATATATATATATATATATATATATATATATATTTATATATAAACTATATATATATAATATATATGTGTGTATATATATATATATATATATATATATATATATATATATATATATATATATGTACAATAAGAATAAATGTATAATAAATAGTATTCAATACATGTAGCAAAAGTCTTAAAAAAACTGCTGTAATTCATCTTTCTTAATTTCTACTTTTAACGTGAATATACGCTTTTGGCTTTACCAACATAAAAAATGTCCCAAAACGTAGAGGTATACATTATTACCTACTGCATTATATCAACAATATAACATTCTGAAAAGTACCAAATGTCATCCTGTTTAAGCCTGTTTAACTTTTCCTTGTTTAATTTTTTTCTCCAACGAACTATTTCTGGATTCCATAATGCTTTTCGGTTAAATTTTTTACACTATTATTAGATTCACTCTGTATATATTTTTATTAAAAAAAAAAGACTGAGCTCAATATGGTGATGGAAAGGTGGGGTTTGGACTATTTTGATCATTGTACTTAAGACGCTTAAAATAAGCATAGATTGTGTGCGTATATTTCTCTAGTTGCTTATTTAATCTTGGAAGTATTTTCAAAAAAATCTTTCGTATATTATGGTGCTAAATAAGTCATTCTCATTTAATAAACATGAATTATCACAATATACTTATTGATAGTAATAATAGTAGTTTGAAACCATCTTAATTATAATCTTTATTTCCTTTGGTCTTGTGTGGATGCATTATTTATCTGTAGTTTTCATCATCCCTTGTCAGTCAACATAGTGCTAGGAGTAGTTGCAATTTTCTTCAATCACTTTATGGTCATTTTCAGTTTTGGCTATGGCTAGAAGTCACATGAAGCCAAATCAGGTGAATATGTGGGTTGCCCGAGAATAACAATATTATTTTTAGTCCAGAAATTGGGTGTAGTCAGCTCGCCTAACATTCTTTCCTTAAAGATCACATCTTTTCACCCCCTCGCTTTATCTCTTCCTGATTCTTCTAAGCGTTCTTAATTTGATAATTTGAATATATATATAATTTGAATATATATATATATATATATATATATATATATATATATATATATATATATATATATATATATATATATATATATACACTTAACGTATGGCTTTAGACAACTAAACGCCAAATCACTTCTCACACGCGTTTCGCCAACCATGCTACCATCATCAAGAGATTATTCGGTTAAAAAAAATGTGATTTGATGTTTAGTGGTAAATCTCCTCGAGTTTAGTGTTTTATACCGAAGGTTCCAATAAATGATTCAACTTCGAATAAGAGCAAGAAAAGTACATCCAGTGTCTTATTGAAAAAAGCAGTGTAATTTTCTTGGTACCTTCTCTAGTAAGAATTTGATATTGCCTGTGAATAATACATCTTAGACATTTAAAACAATTAAAGCTCACTACTACATCACACACTACTTGCATTAATAATTTCAATAAACATATAAAAAATGGTTTCAAACTCTTTAATCGCCCGTGTACACTATTTTTTTTTATATGTATATTTAATAGTATATAGAGTTGCCTAACTGGTGTGTCCACACCTCATTGCCTTACCATTTAATTAGTCAGTATTTCTATTATTTTCGAGGATAAAGAAAGGACGATCTCACATTGTGAAGTGTTCAAAAAGTTCATTATAGATAAGAGTAAATATAAATTTAAGAGGAAATAAAAGAAAAAATTAACCTTATGACATAAATTTCGCCGAGTAGAAGTTAGGCTAGACAGTAGTTGTATTGTTGCATGTTATACACGCGATTTTTTGTCATTTAAGGATAATTTCTTTTTCCTTGTGGTATTTTTTGTTGGAAAAAATACATCACTGTAGATAATGCATGCACATTGTATGGTTGTGGTAAATATAATTTTCATTTTTCCTGATCATTGTAATAATAACTGAAAAAAGTCCCAATTACTAACATTGCCTATACGGTGCGTCTGCACAGTTTAAAAACTGGAATTATAAAAAATAATTTACATGAAAGAAGTGGCACATTGTTTAGTTTTCCTCTGAGTAATATAGTGGATGATGCAATCAGTGAGAAAAGTAATGATCGGAGGGTGTTAAGTTCGATGAGTACGGAGAATACTTTTTTCCGGATATGCTCTTTCCGGAGGCCAAACCTGCTCTCGTATTGTTTACTTGTTTTTAAAACTAGTTTACATTCACCTAAGTTTAGAAAATGTTCCGTTATCTCTTAGGTTGAACCATAATTATCCGAGGTGTTTAGGTAATATTATGGAAAACTGAACAAAAATACAACATGCACAGGTTTAAATGATTATCCTGGAGCATATTCACCCTCTACTTCAATAACTGATTCACATTTGCTTGGCATACGGTCTTGGAGCGCTGGTCCTTGGAAGTAATCCACGCGTTGACATCGGCCACCAAATCATCGAAATCATCGTAGTTGACGTGGTAGTCTGTGGGAGCTTCGATAGGAGAGTAAGGAGGATGAGAGAGCAGATCTCATTCCTTATCGGCAAGGAACGTGACATAAACGCTCATTGTCGTGAAGGAAGACAATTTGGTTCTTTACACGGTTTTTGCTACGGTCGGTTTTATTTTTGTCGGAAAGCATACCTTACCGAGCGTCTCTAACCTGCGGATGATCATGGATGCTCTGGTCCTCTTCCATGACAGCCAGATGTGTCTAATATTGTCGAAATCCGAAGTGAGCAAAGCATTCCTGACTTAGTATTTCGCTGATTGCCACTTTACCAAAAAGTTCGTTGAAATCGTGGAATGAATATACCGCTTTCCATCCTTTCTCGAAGTAGTAGAGCATAATATGACAGACGTGAATGTAATTTTCTACACGCATTTATATAATCGAAATATAGAATATTTTTTTTTGAAAAAAGTAAAGGAAACGTCGATTATCATAAGCAAAAATGATATATAATTATGCATCAATCGAAACACGATAAAATATCTTTTTAGAAACAAAAAACAAGTAATTTTGCCACACTATTCAGAGATTGTGTGGCTATATAAATGAGGGTCTCTGATTAGAAGGGATATATGTCCGAAGCCAAACAATTAACGTGTCATTTCTTTAAAAAAAAAGTTTTTATAATACCAATTTGCATATAGACGTACGTTGTACTTTGTAGTTATTAAAACTAGTAACCTTATTAGTATTATTTTAAATTTTCATTCGAATATTTAGATTTAGACAGTTTCTATGTAGTTTATATCTAACACCCCTTTTTTGTATATATATTTTTTAATAAATTATTTATCTGCATGACTGTTTTCTTTATACAACTTTATACTTGCTGTTTTATACTGTATAAAATAGTGTTAAAATGCATGATAGAAATGTATAGTTAAAATAGCAAGTATTTGTCCATATTCCTTTGCACATTGGTGATGGTTATATTTCCAACAGAAAATAGATATTCCTTGGTTGTGGTCTGTGTAACTTTTAACACTTCGCATATTAGTAAGATCTCCCTTTTATGACTCTAAAGGTACAACGTTTAACAAATAAAAATTAAAACCAGTTATACAGAGCCTTCATTTGATTCTGCAACCCCCGTAGTGATTTATTTGTGTGTGTATTATCGAGCACAAAAAATATTTTAAAAGCATCTCGTAAACGCATTTGGTTATTTAAAAGAAATAATTTTCATTTGTATTTTGTCAACAATATTTTCCATAAAAAATCTACGTCATGCGCCTCTCTTCTTTTTCCTTCCGTGGCATATGCATTTTTTTACTTTACGGTCAAAAGTAAGGTTGGGGGACTGGTGAAATGTTACGTTTATTTTCGTTATTAGTACTGAATTGTGTAACACATCGATCAATAAGACTCCGGTATGACATATAGATCGCGCATATGGATTATGCCAACCTTCAAACGTAATGTTTCAAAATTTCATGACAATATGTCTGCTAGTTTCTGAGTTGTGCTTTAAGTAACGCTGCTTTTGTTATTTTCAAAACAATGGAAAAAAATAATTTTGTGTGTTGATTAAACATTGCTTTTTGATGAAGAAAAATACCGTTGAAGCAAAACAATGGCTTGATAAACGTTACCCGAACTCTGCCTCATGAAAATCAACGATTGTTGATGAGTATGCTGAATTCAAATGTGGCCGTATAAGCACCGATGATGTTGAACGCTCTGGGCGTCCAAATAAGGTGGTTACACCAGACAACATCAGAAAAATTCATAAAATTATTTCGCCAAACCGTAAAGTAAAGCTGCAGGATATAGTTAATATCTTAAAGATATTCAAAGGAAGTGTTTACACCATTTGGTATGAATATTTGGAAATGCTGTTGAAGCGAAATAAAAAGGATTTTTTATGCGGAATGTGACAATGGATGAAACATGGATCCATCACTACACTCCGCAGTTAAATCGGCAGTCAACTAAGTAGATAACAGTCGGTGAAACCCCTCCAAAGCCATCAAAAGCACAACCATCGGCAGGCAATGGTATGGCCTCTACATTTTGCGAGACGCATGGGATATTGTTCATCGATAATCTCGAGAAGAGTAACACCATCAATAGCGAATATTGCTTAGCGTTATTAGTGCGTTTGAAGGACGAGATCACAAAAAAGGCTCTAAATGAACAAAAAAGTGCTGTGTCACCAATACAATGCACCGTGTCACAAATCAGTTGACAACGATGGCTAAATTACCTGAATTGTATTTCGAATTGCTTCCTTATCCACCATACTCTCCAGATCTGGCTCCCAGCGATTAATTCCTGTTCTCAGACCTCAAAAAAATGTTCGCTGAAAAGAAATTTCGCTCTAATGAAGAGGTACGTACTGCAATTGAAGGATATTTTGAATGCAAAGAGAAATCGTTCTTTAAAAAAGGTGTAGGAATATTAGGAAAGCGTTGGAATGGTTGTATTGCTCGTCATATTGATGAATAAAGTCGAAATTTGCAAAAAAAAGTGTTTTATTTGTCAGACTGGGACTTATCGCAGGATGTGTTATAATATTATAAATCTGAAAAAAAACTATAAACGTATATCATAGTTTAAGAAAAATTAGTGATTTTGTGTTGATCCAACTCGTTGTGTTGATTGTCCCCAATTTATAGGTCACGTGAGTTTCGGGATTAAATGTAGTCTCTGTAGATTTAACACAGGAACAGGTTACTTTATGCCATCCTTAAAAGTACCTCTCTAGCCCTAAAAATTAAAGTGTGATGGGATACTAATAAATATATATCTTAACTCAGATACTTTTCAATAAAATATTGCGTTTTCATCTAAAATCGATACATTTTTCAACATAGTCTCTCTCTCAAAGAGAAAGAAGCCAGACGGGGGCCAAGTACGGAGAATAAATTGATTGAAAGATGGCAAAAATCTGATGAGGCTAAATCAGGACAATATAATGGTTGACCAAATCAAATCCAATTTTATTGATTTTTTGTAAATATTTTGTTGTAAACTTATAGATAGGCGTATTAGACTACAAATAAAAACACACCATTGTAAAATTTTTCCCCCCACTTCCAAAATTTTTATCCAAGGTTGATTAATAAAGATGGACAGCATCAATGTTTTCCTGCGTGACATCAAGATCGATCTTCTAGATATCAAATTATTGGCTCGTTATTGGTATGTCATAACGACCCGACAATTCTCTCAAAGACTCGATTTTGATAAAGTTTTAATATTTACTTGTCATCGCTTACTTTTCTAACGCCATAACAAAAGTTTATTTTCCATCGCTGCTAGGAATATTTAAAATCAGCCTTTTATCAGTCCCACACTTATAACTGTTGATTGATTGCAGTCATCGAACTTCCTACGCGAAATTAGTTAATATTTATTCGAGAAAATATATCGTTATCGTTAGATATACCTAAAACTAGTAATATTTCAACTGCTGTCGTCGCCTGTAGTTATCAATATATCAGAAATGTCACTCGCTCTTCGAACAGTGTTAGTCTCAATATCGTTCAATGGCAATCAATAATGGTTTTGCTATCTGTTATCATTCAGAGAGACTCGATTTTTCTTAATATTGAGATTTCTGGGAAGTACTTTCGTTTTTCACTAATAGATGGTGTTACTTAGATTTTATGTATATATACGTATTCGACATGTTAAAACTGTGTTATTGTTTTGTTATTCAGTAAAAATATTGTGTTTATTGGTTTTGTTATGTCTATTTGGTTTGATCTGACGTGTGTTAAAATATGACATGTCAATGATACCGTAATAAAAAGCACATGTCGCATTTGGTTTGGCTTGGCATCAACAATTGAATAAATTTAATTATGCTTTGCAATAGGAACATCCAGAATTCATGATTTGTGAAGGTATCGCGTTCCATCACGACAACACTTAACCCCATACATAAACTTTTCGAAATTGGTTAAAGCTTTTGTGGAATTTGTTATCATTATCCACCATATAGTCCTGATATTACCACCATAAAGTCCTTATATCCAACTTTAGACTTTTATTTATTTAGTTCATATTAAAAATATTTTGGAAATTCAAGTCGCGTTTATAAAGATTTAAATACATCTTCAAGGAAATAAAAATATCTTCAAAAGTGAAATAGTAAAATTGTCAGAAAGATAGCCCAATATATTTAATAAAAAGGATAATGTATCATTGATAACAGACATTTCTTACTCAAAATCGATTCGAATTGCTTTATTTAAGAGATTCAGACATGCAATTTATGATTTGAACAAGATTTCAGCCAAATTGGCACCACGGTTCTTTTTGCAGACACGTATCTGCTCGCGCCAATTTTCGATGATCCTGGCGCACATTTCGGACTGAATGGCGACTATGGCTTGACGATTGTTAGCCGCTAATAGTCGCGGGTTTATTATTATAAACTCGTGTTTTTACATGTCCTCAAAGAAAATAATCTAAAGGAGTTAAATCGCATGATCTCGACGGCCAAGCGATGAGCAATATGTCTGTGTTTACTCGGGAACTATGCAGAGGTGCGCCATCCTGTTACAAAATACTAGTCATCCGCATCTATTCCATCAAATTTCGAGGAAAAAAAACCTTCCAGGATTGCCTTGTAATGCTCGGTATTGATGGTAACGGTGGCTGCTTCCTCATTTTTAAAGAAATTAGGACCGATGACTTTACATGTCAAAATTCACACTAAATAATAATCTTTTGTGGATGCAAAGGACTCTCGTGCGTCACGTGTGGATTAGATTCGCACTAATATGGACAATTTTGTTTATTGACGAAGCTATTGAGCCAGAATTGAGTACCGTCGGAGGAAAATTCGTTGTCGGCTTCCATCATTTCGAAGGGCCAATCGGCAAATTCACGACTAATACGATGGTCGGTTGGCTTTAATTATTGTTTTTTTTTATTGTGTTGGCTTCTACTTGATGGAAATTCATTATAAATATTTACTGAAAGACTGTTTCGTCTATATTTCCACTTTATTATTAATGTTTGACGCGTTTCGCTAACACTGTAGCTTCATCAGAACTGGCTATTTTCAATGTTAAAATAGGTGTAAATACAAAAAGTTTCTACGAATTTCGAGCGTTTTTAAGGATCCATAAAAAAAGCGATTGATATTTTTACTATCCATTTTTTTATGGCTTATTTATTCATATTTCTAGAGTACATAATTTTTTTTTTAAATATATATAAAAATATCAAAGTTATGCGTCGTTGAAGTAGAGAGGGAAAAAAAGCCGTGTCCCTGTCGTCATGATATCTATCCTCCTGGTCATTTGAAAAATAAACTTATGGATAATTTTTTATCAGTATAAATGCCAGTTTCGTATGAACCAGAAAAAGTGTATTTTTTTTGCAAAATGGTGGCTCCTCAAAAATTGAGGTCGATTTTCCCACTAATTTTTAACTTTCCCGAATTTTTTAAAAATATTAAAAATAAAAAATGTTAAGTTTTTATTGGTTCGTACGATAGAGAACGATAAAGAATACGATCGATACATACGATAAAGAATATTCATGGCAAATTTTAAGTAAATCTGTCGGCTAGAACTTGAGATATTATGTCAACCGCATCGAAAAAAGCAGTTTCGAGAAAAACGCGTTTAAAGTTTTACGTCAGGCAGTGTAACTGATAGATGCGTACATATAACTTACATTCTTTTAATCAGCCATCCCAGTTCCATACATCGGGCCTTCTACTTCATATTGCTGATTTTCAGCGTATAATGAAAAATAGGAGATATAGTTATTCATCTTCAGGTAGCTGCAGCCTTCAGTCGCCTATTGTTACGGCCTCTCCGCCCAAACCGTCTAGGTGCTACGTCACTAAAATGACTATAACTTTAAAAATAATTCGAATTTTGAAAAATCCTTTTAGGGAGATATTTTTGAATATCTAAACTATCAAAATGTGGGAAAAATCGATTTTTTCAAATTTCTAGACTAAAATACCTGTTGTCTTAAGAAACAACTGGCCTTATTGGGTAATTTAATTTATCAAGTTTAATTAAAGAATAAAGTTGTGGGGATTGTGGATTCATGTTGATTGTGGATTCTAGTTGACTAGACACTAGAACTAGATTGTGTTGTAGAAACTTTTTGTATTTATACCTATTTTAACATTGAAAATAGCCAGTTCTGATGAAGCTACAGTGTTAGCGAAACGCATCAAATATTAATAATAAAGTGGATATATAGACGAAACAGTCTTTCATTAAATAGCAATTATTGTGCCAGTACCATCTTATACCGATGCAAGCCTAAGTCCAACCTCAAAATTCGCCAGGTTGTCATTAGCGGGAGGCTTAACTCTTGTGAGCGGCGAGCATCCTATATTCTTAACACTTCTGGCTTTTTTGTCGTACAGGCACCACACTATCGTGGAGAGAAAACTCACTTTCACATTTTTTAATAACCCGATCAATAGCCACATCAAAAGGACCACCACGATGGGTCTGAATTGCTCGTTGAGTAGTACGAGGGGACCGCGAATTTACGTAATAAAACTGGACAATTTCCAAACGTTCTTCTAACAAAACGTGAAACGAACCATGATTTAATTTCAAACCTTTCGGAAAACAACGGACCAGACATTCAATTCATTCAAAATCGGCAAACAAATATGGCTGCCATGAGCTGTCAGAGTTCCATCATCCCTAATGGTAGACCCTTTAGAACATTCATAAATGCATATGGATTTATAAGCTGACCTTCTAGCTGAGTTAATATTGGACAATTTTTATCCAGTAAAATTACCTACAAATAAAACGTTTCTACATGAAGTCAAATCTTTCTCGCAGACACCATTCGTACGTCAAAACACTCCGCATCCTCGCGAACTCAAAGCCAAAGCCCACAAGCTCTTCGGCAAAAGCAGCAATACCGTCCAAGGATCAATGGGGGATTCGGATTCGCATCAACATGATGGTGCCATTAATTCCACCAGCAACTCTATAGGTAAATATAGATGACAACTTTGAAAAAATTGTCGAATCAATGAAATGTTTTGTTTCAGCTCCACCATCTGAACCTGTTATTCAGACGGTTATACAACCAATTGTACCTCCAGCTAAGCTGTCTACACCTCCGGTTACGGTGAAAGCACTGGCGGAACCAGTGACGCCAATTGTGGTGGGTAATGGAAATGGACAAGAACTCAGTGAACCAAGTCAAGATGAAGATACTGATGATGTAAGTAATAACATTTTTTTTCTTATTTTTTTAAGTGATGCAATATACTGGTGGGAGTTCTTTTTCCTCATATATTAAAATTACATTTTAGTATACTCAGTGTCAAAATATTAGACACACCGTAGAAATTTCCGAAAATGTACATGTAGTTAAGATTTATTATTATTTTTTTAGTGTTTTTAATTTGTTTTGAATGCAAAGGGGGAAAATGAAAATAGAAAATGTTTAATTGACCTTGTTCAGAATATAAAGCAATCATTAGTAAATATAGCTCATTCAGGGAAATAATAGTTGTACGTCGTCAAAATTCATGACGCGCTTACGTTACAATGTTACCACATCAACACCAAAATACCCAGACTTTGGCTTTTGTATGATCGATGTAACTGAAAAAAGCAACACGAAAAGTTTTTTATCTAAAAGTTTTAATCAAAAATCTCCTTCGAAACTTTTGCTTGTGAACGTAGCGGCTTTTCATTTAGTTCACACAAAGTTTAATTATTCGCTGTCACTAAAACAACTTGCAGCATCTGAATCGCTGTTCAAGTAAATTATTAAGGAATTAACTTCTAGTCTATATAATACTCTTTCGCGATTCGACCATCTTTCAATCTCTTCTTCTGTTGTCTGATGCTGTTCATCCAGATCTGTGGTGTAACTGTTGATAAGGTTCTTTCCACATACCCAAACAATTATCAATCGTTCTTCCATCTCGACCTATATGACGATTATAATAGTTTTTGGCCACCCCCCATATCAATTCTATAGGATTGAATATGCAATGATAAGGGGGAAGACGTAACACTTTGTGGCCATATGATCTGCCACATATTCTTTTTTGGGCTTGTTCCTAAAAAAAACATGATGAAACACAAACCTGACCCTTTAATTGCTGCTTACCGAATAACGATTTGGAGCAGTTCACTTTTCCGCATAGTGTTTTCAAAGGGAAGATTATGCTTCGTCAGTTATTCTTTTTCTTCCTGTTTTCAAAACGAATCTAAAAATATTTATTTTTAGATTCGAACGGGAATTGAAGACTTCCCAAACGTTAACGTTCAAAAGTTTGTATTTATTTTTGAAAATGTTGTATTTTTTTAAATTTTTCTTCGTTTCTTCGTAAGGCAAATTTATTACAGAAAAAGAATCACTGAGAAATTAGTCTCCGTTTTGTTTTTTACCCAGTGATTGTTTTATTTACATAGGAACAGATATTCTTGATATTTTTTTGAGTTTTAGTTCGTGGTGAAAAACCCGAAAAGAATAGAAAGTTATCTTGATTAATTTCTCCATGACAATCGCCTTTTATTTTAGAAAACAAGACTAATTCGGTCTCTGGAATAAAGCCATTCTTGTTCCCAGCATGAAGATCAATATATCTGCAATAACATGTGATTATTGACACATTTTCAAACAACTATTCCTGACAACTTGACTGTAATGGCTCCTAAATATTACGTATAGTACTCACCGTTTTTCTTCATCTTGCCATGAGTGACTTAAGGTCCCATTTTGAAACATCCATGTTTCATCCAAATAAACAAAATCAAACAGAGATTCGTCTTTGATATTTTGATACATCTTCAAAAATTGGATTCGTTTAAAAGCAATATCTGGAAGT
Organism: Cosmopolites sordidus; assembly: GCA_031761425.1. Taxonomy (NCBI): domain Eukaryota; kingdom Metazoa; phylum Arthropoda; class Insecta; order Coleoptera; family Curculionidae; genus Cosmopolites; species Cosmopolites sordidus. Next base: position 504,127 of record JARFXV010000913.1, read on the forward strand.
TCCATCAGGCCTTTACGTGGATTATCCTTACTCCATTTAAAACCAATTTCTTTTAGAAGTGTATGAAGCGAAGTTTTACATTCATCAAAGAGCTGCATGTTCTTTAGTTTTTCATGAATACTTTCAAGATCAACCGTTTGTTTTTCATACATTTAATAGATTTGATTGCGGATTGTGCCCACATAAAGATGATCTAGATTAGTTACTCGTTTTGGATGTAGACGCTTTTTCATCGATGATTTTAAGATTTTGTTATTCTTCAACTTTTTCGAAATTACATTAACTGTTTCAATACTAATATTTAGTGCAGCTGAAACTCGCTAAAAAATTCCAATTAACCATGAGACCTACTAATTTATTAATACATACCTCTCTCACAGTGTTTAATGACAAAAGAGGAGCCCCATTGTCTCGTTCCTATTCAAAATAACTGATAAGAACGAATGAAGTGACGAGAAAAGTTGCTTACATCGATTGCTTAACGGTTTTGGCATTTTTTTGCAATTATAATCGCAGATTTTTTACTACAGAACTCACAAAAACAGAAACCAAACCAGAAAATAGCTAAAACAGCAACGAATACTGTCAAAATAATTCAGAACGTTTGAAGGCACAACTCAAAAACGATCAGGACATGAAAATGACAAATTCGACGAAGAAAGTTGTGTTACGCCGGCAACACTGTTCAGAACCTCAAACCTAAATGTTAGCTTGACAGCGAATTCACAGAATGTGATCCACTGTATTTTTATCCAATTCTAATGGGATTAGAGGAAGAAGGAAAAAGTGTTTCGAACTTTTGCTCGAAGATTTTTGCTTTCTTTTGGATTTAAGGCAATTTAAGGATTTTTCTAAATTAATGGCGGGCAACCATTGTGTCCTTGAATGAGCTATATTTAGTTTTTTGTGCTTCAAAATGTTAAACACACTTAAGTTTTCGTAATGCTCCTTAGCAGCATTTCCCAACCTCTTTCAACATCGGACCCCTAAGGGAGTCAAATATGATCGGCACGGACCCCTTAATAAAAAAAAATGCTCTAGAGATTTTATCGCAATTTTTGAGTGTCATGTGAATTTGCATAGAAATACATAGAACGGGAAGAAAGAAGTGTTTTTCAGAAGAAGAAAGACGATTAATTTATATATATATATATATATATATATATATATATATATATATATATATATATATATATATGTATATATATATATATATGTATATATATATATATATATATATATATATATATATATATATATATATATATATATATATATATATATATATATACAGTCCAGTATACTTCGCCTAAGGTACTGGACGGGTCACGGATGGTGGATAGTGAAAGTTCCATTAGATATTAATGGACAGCTGCGAATATGTCAAAATAAGCAGCCCCGAACCAAGGCAAAAAAAAAACAAAATTCACTTAGCGTCTGACTTGTATGTATCAAGCGGTTGAGTGGTCAGCTTCTGTTCACCAGTGGTGCGGCTGATATTTAAATTCTGGAACTAACCCCTCCAGTCTTAACCTCTGAACCGTCATGGTTCAAACCTTTAATTCAAGGTACAAGATGAAGCGTTCTAGTAATTACAAAATTACCCCAGGAGGTAGACAATCCTCTGCCAGCTTTGCTGGTACAACCGGACTTTCGGATTCTGGGGCGTCCGGGCTTAAACGCAAAATCTTTCAGAGGGAGTCAGAGACCTCTGGCCAACGTCTGACACCGAAAATAAAAACTTTCTTTGGAACGCTAAATATCAATTCTCTCCTGCGTCCAGGAAACACACTTGGAATTCGGCAACTACAGACTTTTTAAAAGTAAAACGGACAAAAGAATACTCAAAAATACTCCACATCTCGGTGTTGCTTTCGCTGTCTCAAGAAACATTCTTGGTTCTATAACAAATGTCCAGCCAGTAAATAATCGACTTATGACACTATCCCTCAAGTGTGCTAACAAAAACTATACATTAATCAATGCACACCTCCCAGTTAACAAAGAAAATAAATCTAATCCTGAAAAAGTAAATAAGTCCTGGGAAAATCTGGAAAAGACTATCTCTAAAATTCCCTCTAACCATGTAAAAATCCTATTGGGTGATTTCAACGCCCAACTAGGGAAAGAAAAAAAGTACAGGAAAACAGTCGGCAGTTTTCCCGCTCATAAATGGACCAACCATAATGGTAGAAGATTGGTTGAACTATGTTCGCAGTTTAATCTAAAAATAATGTCAACCCATTTTAAGAAGAAAATAACAAAACAAAAGACCTGGAGGTGCCCAAACACGTACATGGGTGAATTTCAAATTGACCATGTTGCCATTTCGTACCCCAATTATAAAGAGATTTTGAATGTTCAAGTCAGGAAAGGAGCAAATATAGGCACGGATCACTACTTGACTAGAATCAAACTTAGCTTAAAACCTCGAAAACTTATTCAAAAGAGGCTGCTAATACCAAAGTTTGACCCAACGAAAATAAAACCAGTCCTAACAGAAGAGCTTGATAAACAACCTGCACAGAACTGGCAAGAATTAAAACAAAAAATTATTAAAACAGCCTTAAAGTTGGTCCCTTTACAAAAAACGTAGAAAACATCCGTGGTGGGATGAAGTTTGCGAGCAAGCCGTATTAAGTCGAAGTAAAGCATTCATCGATTGGAACAGTCAAAAAACAGCAATAAACTATAACATCTTTTTGGAAGTAAGAAAAGAAACATCGAAGCTAATTAGACAAACGAAAAGAAAATATGAAAACAATCAACTTAATGAAATAGAAAAAGATTTCCAAAAAAATAACACCCGAAACTTTTACAAAACATTTAAAACTTATTAAATTAACAGGCTATCAACCGCAGAGCCTATGCTTTCAAAAGGAAAACGGACAATTAGCTCTATATAACCAAGACAATTGCAAAGAACTTGCGAAATATTTTGAACAAATACTAAACTGTCCTGAGCCCTTAAACAAATTAGCAACACTAAACCCTAAACAAACAAACCCAGATTCATTACCACCGAATGAAGAGGAAATAATTAGGCAAATTAAGCGGCTTAAAAATAACAAAGCTTCTGGTGAAGATGGAATCACTGCTGAACTTTTGAAATCCGCTGGTCCAGGTACAATCAAGGAAATAACCAAAATTCTACAAGAAGTTTGGCGAACCGAACGGATTCCGGAAGACTGGAAAGATGCTCTAATCCATCCACTACATAAGAAAGGAGATAGAACGGATGCAAACAACTATAGAGGAATATCTCTTCTCCCAGTTTGTTACAAGATTCTATCTCAATGTCTGCTAGACAGAGCATAAGGACAGTTAGAACCTAAAATTGGTGAATATCAAGCAGGTTTTCGACCGGGCAGATCCTGCCCTGAACAGATCCTGAATCTAAAATTAATTCTAAGACATTAAAAACTGTACAATAAAAATATCGTCTGTACATTTGTGGATTTCAAAAAAGCATATGATTCTATTGACCGCGAATCTTTATTCCGAATCTTGAAAGAACAAGGACTAGATCTGAAAACGCTGGCAATTATTAAAGCAACGTTAACTAACACAAGGTTAAAAGTTAAATTCATTGGTGACATCTCAGAGCCCTTCGAAATTAAAACTGGTGTGAGACAAGGGGATGGACTCTCGCCACTCTTATTTAACTGTGTTCTAGAAAAAGTAATACAGGAGTGGCGTGAAAAAAAGTCGGCACTGAATATTGACCAGCCCATTAAACTGGGGAGAACCAACATTAAAATTGATTGTCTGGCATTTGCTGATGATCTAGCAATTTTAGCTCTAGATGTATTACCGGCACAGAAACAGATTGAAATCCTAAAAGAAACAGCAGAAAAGGTCGGACTCCAAATTTCCTTTGAAAATACACAATACATGACCTGCAACAGACTAAGAACACCATTTCTAAAAACAAAATATGGTCACATCAGACGAGTCTCTCAATTCAAATATTTCAGTGAAATTATCATGGAAAATGTATAGGAAAAAGCGGCCAATAAGGGTAGATGTCAAAAAATGGAAACGGCATTGAGACTTACACAAAATATTTACAATAAAAAACTCCTATCCTCAAAACTGAGAACATAAAACTGAGACATTACAACACAGTTATTAAGCCAGAATGTCTATATGGGGCAGAAACGCTCATTTTGAACAGAACGAGAGATATCGAGGACATTGAAAAGAAGGAAAGAAAAATTATAAGAAAAATCCTAGGTCCCAAACAAATAAATAGCACAACATACCAACTTCGAGGAAACCAAGAAATTAAACAATACATATAGCATAACAAAACATATACATAGATATATGAGAAAAAGAAGACTTAAGTTTTACGGACACATAAAACGGATGAATCAGAGTAGGCTAACTAGACAAATAGTCGAATTTTATGAAAATAGGAGTAGAGCTAAAGTAGAAAGAATTAAATGGATCGCTGCTATTAAAGAGGACCTAAGATCAGCAAATATTACACAAAGTGAAATTCATAATAGAGGCTGTTTCAGACACAAGGTTAACGTTTGGAAGGTTGGCCAGAGAGAAAAATGTAGGAAGACTGGAACAACTTGGTGTGACGAAAGGAAAAGAGCACATAGCGAAAGACTGAAATTAGTATGGGCGCAAAGGAAGGCTAACAACAACAAACGCCTCTAATTGTACTTCGCGTGGTCCACCAGGGCCCATACATGAATAATAATAATAATAATAATATATATATATATATATATATATATATATATATATATATATATATATATATATATATATATATATATATATATATATATATATATATATATATATATATATATATATATATATTGCTTTCTAGAGTGTTTCTTAATATTTATGGTAAAAAAATAGTACGTAGATTAACATAAATATTAACGAAAAAAGAAAACAGTGTATTAGAATATTCAATTCTTCTTGAAGTAAAGTTTCATTTTGTTATTCCATTTCAGTCATATTTTAACATTTGTTCAAAGTAAACATGTTTTTCGTTTCTGTGTATGTTGGAAGATCGTTCTCCATATACAAGAGTAAAAGATGGGTTGAATTTAAACGTGGTCGTACACCAGAAATTATTAATAAAATGTACTTTATGCTTTTAGAATTCAGTTCTTTAGTTAAAAGGTTTTTATAACTAAAGAATTATGTATGCAAAAACATATCACACGAAATGTGTGAAGAAGCTGTGCAAGATGGATATATGATTTGCAATAAACACAATTTTTCGTTTCTTAAATATCGTTTGTCGTCTTTTGATAATTATGGATAAACTATAGATGTATCCCTGCACACGAAACAAAATATTCAACAAACAATAAAATTCGAAACAACAGTCCAACGGACCAAATAATGTAAAACGAATCTTTCACAGTAAAAGTTATGTCTTCCGTTTTTTGGGATGCACAAGAAGTCTTGATGTTTGATTTTCTTGAGAAAGCTAAGACAGAAATTGTAGCATACGAGGATAGAGTGAAAAGGCAGATACTTTTTGCATTGATGTAAAGGTGGTTGCATTTTTGAAAAGTAACTTCCTTTCTTTTAAATATAGATAAGTTTATCTACGAAAGGTGAAAATAGTTGAAATATTATTATCGGGACTATGTACTTTTAGATATCATGGTTCGTAAGTGGTTTACTGAGTTTTGATATGGTCGAACCAGCACTAGTGACGCTCCGCGTCCAGGACGCCTGTTGAGATTGTTGCTGAGGAAATGGTCAACAAAATCTATGATATCTTGTTACCCGATCGCAGAGTGAAGGTTAGAGAGATTATTAAGATGATAAACATCGCTGAGGAACGGGTATGGAACATCCTAGCGATACGAAATCGATTGACACCTTTGCAGCGGTTTTCAGACATGTATAAATGCAATTCGAAATAGTTTCTACACACCAGAAACAGAGAAACAGTTTAAGCAGTTTCCCCAAGAAGGCCAAGGCGCTTCCATCAGCCAGAAAGGTCATGGCCAATGTTTTTCAGATTCGCGAGGCATTGTCTTCACTGACTTTTTGGAAAAGGGGAAGACGATAACAAGAGAGTATTATGCTGCATTAGTGGTCAAAAACACGTTGATATGGTAAAGAAAAAATGTGCTGTTTTATCACGCAATTCTCCCGTCATCAAGGATCATCAACGGGAGGCATTACGCTTATCTACTGGGCCAACTGAAGCGTGCTCTTTGGGCTAATGTTTAGTTCTCGCCGCAAAGAAAATGCTCTTTCATCAAAATAATATACCTCCACGCACGCCACTGGTTGTCACACCAAAACTCCAAAATACCTGGGGTTCACACTAGATCGTGCCCTAACCTACAAGCAGCACTGCATGAACACTAATGCCAAGGTTAGCACCCGTAATAACTTAATCAGTTAATTAAAAACGAACAAACAGTTGGGGTGCAAACCCGTACACATTAAAAACCTCAGTCATGCTTGTCCGCCGCACAATATGTAGTACCGATCTGGAGCGGGTCAACACATGCAAAGCAGGTGGGCATCACACTGAACGATACCGCACGTGTCATAGCGGAATGACTGACACCGACCCCAATAGGAAACATATATCCTTTAGCCGGCATATCGCCGGACAATATACGTACGTAAAGAGTTATATGAGGACCCGAACCCTGGAAAGGACACCGACTGCACACCGTATTGTAAGATGGGGAAAACCGAACCACCAGGTCAAGGAGGAGCTGCCACCAGGCACCGAACAATCTTACCCAGTATGGAGAACACTTAACTGATTGATAGAAGACCAATTTGCAGAAAACGGGACTACTACCGGATGGAGCGAATGTCCTGTGTAACTGTGGAGGTGTCCAGAACCACCAACACCTGATTTGTGTGAATCTGGACCAACCCTACACAATGGATGACATTAGGTTAGCGAATGAGAAAGCTGCATCGGCTACAATTCACTTGAAGAATATTGTTTGACCGGACACGGAAACTGACACCAGAACTTCAAGATCTAGGCTTTGAGGGTGGGTCTCTCTTATACGCTGGATTTGTCTTCCAGGAATTACTTTCTTTTCACCAACCTGAAGAGATGGCTAAGGTGGACGAAGATTCACTTCAGATGATGAGATCTAAGCTGAGACAAAATTCATTATATTGAGGGTATTAGAAAGTTCGAATATCGTTGGTTTAAATGTTTTGAATGTCAAGGTGGCTGCGTTTTAAAAAATGAATTCTACTTGGTTAGAAAACGCAACCTTTCAAACTCAATCTTCAAAAAGGAAGGATTTGGTCGAAAGCTTGTGAAATTTAATCAAGAAAACCAAAAAGGAATTAATTAATTCTATTAAGCAAAACATCTTAAATTATATGACATATCCTGTAATATAAAAATCATTTATCTAATTAAACGACAAACATTGCCCGCGTTAACCGAGGAGAAATATTGTATGTTCTCAAAGTCCTATTTTTTTTCTGTTGTTTTAATGGACCGCAATTAAAAATAATACACGGCTGAAAACCGCATTTCCTGACATTAGTACACAACTAGTTCATATCTAACCCGTTTGATAATTTCTCCGCGTTCTAACTGTACAGGCGTAATTTTTCGCGCGCTTTTACCACAAACTTGAAGAGCAGAAAAAGATACAGTAACAATTTATAAAGCAGGATGCCGTTGTTAATATTCATCATTCCACAGAAAGTACGAGGGGCATCTTTAAGGTTACTATGAGTTGTCGAAATTATGTCGTGTGGTTTTGCTTATAGTATGATTTTGAGAATATTTTAAGTTGTATGTGTAACATTCAGTATATCTAGGGCACTCTAATGCAACCACGTATCTGAAAAACTACTACTTTTCAGGAGAGACAAAAAACGTTTTATAACAATTTTTTATTAATAACACAGCAAAAAAGAAACTTTTATTTCAATAAAACAAGATTTATATTAAACATTTAATACATATATAAGCTCTGTGGTTATGACAAACAGCTTTAAAACACTTCACACATGTAGTTTTTGTTTTTCGATCATATGCTCTCGGACCTAAAGAGCAGCGAATTTGTTTCTGCAATTTTGTTGGTGGTGGATCAACCGTTTCTTCTGAGTTCATAAGCATCATCTCCTATATTGATTCTTTTAATGTTCGAGGTAATGGTTTTGTTAAACGTCTTTCCATATGGGGCATTTCACGTGAAGCGGACAACGAAAAAAAAGTGAGATTCTGAAATTTGTTGTGTTTGAAATGTGTTTTTACATCACCAACCGGCTTTAATAAGCGACAGGTATCACGCTCAAAGCTACGTATACCTACTCTAATTGATTTATCTCCTAAACTCATTTAGATGCAATTTTTAATGGTAAAATTTATAAATGTTAAGCTTTATTTTTCAGTAAAAAAATAAAATTAAAATGGTCGAAGTTATTACAAAACATATTTGAAATATTTATTTCCGGTTTAACACTAGAAAAAAATTCAAATTTGAAAATCAAGAACAGTAAATTTTCTATTCAAAACACTTCATTTATTATTTTATTATAATTTACTTCAATATGAAAATAAAATTCCAAAGAAACCCTTCCGTCAATCAGGTGAATTCTATAGAATCCCATATCTTAACAGCTGTACCTCAAATAAAAAAAAAATTATGCGTACATATTCGGAAGTACAAATGTGCTGCTTCATCAGAAGTACAAATGTGCCCAATATGAACAAATTTCAGAACCTCGCTTTTTTTTTCGTTGTCCGCTTCACTTGAAATACCCCGAAAGCCAAAATCTCGTCATCTATATCATTGACGAACCCACAATTAGCAACATATTTCTTCTTTTGTTGTTATATTTCCATGCCTAACTCGGTTGTAATATTTTTAGCCGCATTTTTTGGTCCTGAATAATGTAAAACAATGTTTGGTTTAGGTACCCGAGTACGACATGGATGCTTCGTGCTCCACATATGTTCATTTTTCCCTTTTATTACTTTTCCTGGAAGTTGTTTTTCTCTCTCATCCTCTTCTCCACTTTCTTCTTCTGAGTAGGTGCTCTCTGTCGGACTGGATTGAAACATTGTATTTCTAGTCAGTGCCGCTATTATTCGAATCAGGTTCATTATCCAGTTTATCATTCCATCGTAAAAGAGTTTCCTCAAAATTTGGATCATCCGGTCGGACAGCCATCTAAATGAAATTTAAAAAAATGAAAATGAAATCATGCATCGCCATCTGGGTTAATCCAATACACTTCGCTGATATTTCCATTTCCTTTATAGCCTCGTATAATACTGCGCTTTATACACGGTCGTGTGCCTGTCCGAAATCTGTAAACATCTGGAGTAACGGACTCCAAATTCGGTTGTTTTCTCTATTATTTGGCATACTATGATACCAATACAATTAATCTATTGTTGAGCATCCTCTTTTAATACCCCATGACTGATATTCACCCATTTCTTCTCCAGCAAATGGTTCTATCTGACTTACTATCTGTATTAGAACTATAAAATGTATTAAACGATCATATACCACTATAGTATAGTTCCCGCATTTCAGTTTAGTTTTAATAGAGAGCAGTTTGGAGAGTTTGGCACACAGTTTAAGAAGAAAAAGGCAAAAAATCATCAAAATTCCACTTTAAGTTATTGAGCGATGATATGAGTTGTGCAAGGTGTCCCAAAAGGTTTCTTTTTGTTATAAAGATATAAATAAAAGAGAGATTTAACTGCACCAAAGAACCCGGTTTATTTATGTAAACTTTCTATTTTAGATAGCCCCACAAGAAAATGTCCATGGGGATCAAATCAGGACTACGTGAAGGCCAATTTAAGTCACTTGTCCAGAAATCAATTTGTTTGGGAAAATTTCACGAAAAATTTCGCGGAGACTTATTGGAACTGTGTGACGTTGCTCCGTCCTGCTGAAACTATGTTTTTTGATTATAGCGAGCAAAGTTTTGCAGTTCAGGTACCAAAAAATTGTCCAACAGTTCCACATAACGCTTTGAATTGACGGTAAATGCGCGTCCCCTGCCGTCTTCATAAAGTACGGGCCGATTATTCGTCCCGCTTACATTGCTTCACATATAGTGACTTTAGGCGAATATAGAGGATTTTGTTGCTTGTATTTCGGGTTCGTTGCACTCAATAACGACAGTTCTGCTTATTTACATGACCGTTGAGATAAAAATGACGCTCAAATCATTGTTTTTGTAAAATATTCGCACACCGCGCCTCTCACAGTTGTTGCGTTCTCGTAGTGAGTCAATAGAAACTTTCTTATGGGACACCTTGTACTTCGTCATCACTTAAAGTTCACTCTAGGTGAGTCCCTACAAAAGTTACAAACTGTTTCGAAATTACATTGAATGGAATGCAAACGAACAATAAAGCCGTCTCTTATTATTGTGTGTATTCTTACTCTTACTCTTTGCAGAAACTTTTGCAATGACCAACGTACGTACTATCGACAGTTTTCGTTTGCAAAACGGCGTGACATAATAACTGATCGAAAAACGAACTAGAAAATTATAGAAATTGATACTGTGTGCCGTTAGAAGCGTGGTTTATTGAAGAAGAAGGAAAAAAAACCATTCGATATCGATCGTTTCGATCAGCAGGAGAATCAGCAACAACCTGCTAAATAACAGTTGGACGCAAGAAAACGGGCGTATCGGTCGTAAATTGTAGCGAAGTGGGCGTCCAGGAAACGACTAAGTTCGCCTTTTGTTTCGTCCCATTGACGTAGAAAATGAACATCAAGAAGCTGCAATTAAATTTGGAAAGTTCGATTTTTTTTAATTTGTCAGCATGCCAGATCGATATGGAATCGATATATTATCTTTGCACTATTCATACAAAAACCGATCAAAAAGTGTCGATCATCACAATTAACAACCCGGTTTCAATTTTTAAAGCTCCTTGTATTATCTTGTGTCTTCCACTTTAATATATTTGGTCCAACGCATTTCTAATAATTATGTTCCTTCCTTGAAGGGGGTTCCCGAGCGAAGGTCTGTAATTTACCCACGATTGTTAGGGCTTCTTAAACCAATTTAAACTGCAAAGGGACCAAATTTGGGGAATACGATGAATGTTCCAACAAATCCTTGTTTAATAAGATGCGTCTCACGAAAAACAGAACTTTTTAAAAATAGCTATTTCTAGTGGCGCCATCTGTTGTGGGTTGGAACTTCTTCACTGATCATTAGAAGCCAAGTTATCGCGCTTAAATTGCTAGTGTGTTTATACTGTCGCTCGAAAAATTAACATCGATCAGAGAGCGAATATTAAGTTTTGTTTTAAACTTGGTAAAACATTCACCGAAACGTTTTTTTTTTAATCTTTAAAGACTTAAGGCCTTAAACTTTAAGGCCTATCCAAATATCGACAAAAGTTCACTCTTCGAGTGAAGAGCCTAACTGAGGTGCATGGGTCGTTGCGCTCGGTTTTATAGGCCGACGACTGCGCCGATTGTATCGAGGTGGTTCGGGGATGTTCGCAGCGCTCGGCCCTGCTTTCGGACATCTGTATATTAATTTTTCCTCATCGCTACGATGAGAAGCGATTTTCATATTTTTGGAATGTGGAGCGTCGTTTCGTGTATTTAGCTCCCCCCTTTTTTCTATTTCAAGAGTTTCTCTGACAATTATCTATATTTGCTATTTCTTTGACTCCTGTTTGAAGATTGTGCTGGAACAGAAGTTCTTGTATTCTTGTCGAGATCCGTCTATTTGTTTGTCCAATGTATATTATATGTAAAACATAGTGTTACAAGATATGTTATATACCCCATGATTTTCTGACTTTGACCTTGAGTGTTTTTCATTATGTTTGCGACAGTCTTGTGCGGCGTGTAGACTGTTCTGATCTTGTAATTTCTTAATTCTTTCATTTCACCAATTTTTGGTGTTGTGAATGATAATGGGATTTGGAGGATCAGGTATTAATACACAAGGTAGTAATTGTACAAGAATCTGGATATTGTGGACTAGGCGATGGTTCAGCGACTCAGATGGGTGGGACACATGGCGAGAATGCCAGAAAAGCGAATACCAAGGAAAATCATGGAGGGAATAGGCGGTAATAGAGATAGACAAAAGACACGTTGGCAGGACAATGTAAGAAGAGATGCTGAAAAACTACTGCACATCAAAACCTGGCAATGGGTTACTGGAAATCGATCCGGTTGGAAGTGAATGTTGAGGAGGTTAAGGCTCACTGACGGGCTGATATTTTCTTCATTGGTTGATGAGGAAGATCTTACTGAACGAAGTTCATCTTCAATTGCTTCTCTACCATTACTGAAGCTCCTGTACTATGTGTAAACATTTTTTTTATATAGTTACTTCACCGGAACACTTTCTAAAATTTTTGATACATCAGCACAATAAATTTCAATATTAAGCCATTTTTTACAAATTCTTTGTTTAAAAAAGTTATCTGTTTTAAAAAATGTTTAACAATAACGCTATAATTTATAAATTAACAAAATATATGATATGAAACTTCTGTCAGATATCAAAGACGGCCATGCCAACGTGCCAAAACCCGCCAATTTTTTAAACAAAAGTCATAGTAGGATACCAAAATAATTCTACAATATACAGTTAGTAAAAAAGTATTGATACCCCACGCCATATTATTTTGCTGCATTAAACAGTAAAACAGGACAATAAAACACATCGCGTCCTGTTTTGCAAAGTTTTAATTGTAGAGATGAATAAAGCTGATTGGAACAAAACCTCACTTTTTATAACTATAACTCACTCAAGAATTATCAATTTTTATAAGCCAAAAAAGTCTTTGTAAACTTAGTTTTTTAATTATTTTTATAACTTAATAATGTTGTTATTATAAAATATTGCATAAGTCAATGTTTTTATCACCTCAATTCACCTTATCGACTTAAGTCGTAATTTCTTTTTAATCATCTTTTTTTTCAGCCTTCATTTTAATTAATTCCATAGATGTTCGATTGAGCTCATGTCGATGATTGGGGTGGTATTTTGAATTACCTTGGTGGGTTATAGAATAGCCACTCTTCCGCGCTCGATGTTATGGCTCATTGTCTTGTCGGAATATAAATGATGACCCAATACCACGATACAGTTAATTTTAGACTTTCTTTTAATACATCTGCGTAAACATATTGGTCCATTATGCCATCAATAATTGTTAGTTTTCCCACGCTAGACGCACGCATACTGCCCCACACCATCATTTCACCTCATCCCTACTTGACTATGGGACACATGTTTTTAGCTGCTAAAGCTTGGTTGGGTTTTCACCAGATGAAAACAAGTTAAATTTACATTCGTCGCTGAACAAAACTCGATCCCAGAAACATTATAGGCTTACTCAGATAATCTTTTGCAAAGGATAAACGCTTACCTTTATTCATATTACTTATAAAGGGCTTTTTCCCAGCAAATCGCTAGTTATACCTTGCATTAGTTTATTACATTTCCCATAATCATTTTCTAGCATGCCTGCAATGAAAGTGGCACTCATTTTTGGGGCTTCATGACTATTTTTCATAATATCTCGTTCATGAATACTTTGCAATTTTTTTTGGACATCCAGTTCTTGGTCGACTTTCAAAGTTTCTCGTCTCTTCAAACCTATTGAGAATTTTCTGGACCGTGGAATCATGTTTGGAAATTATTTTGCCACTTTTCCTCAGCTTTCGTAAATTAACAACTAAGTTTCTTATTTCAGCAGAAATCTCCATAACGAGAACAAACACAATATTAAATTCACTTCCTTCAGGTCAATAAATAGTCGAATACTAGATGACCCAAAAAGCCTGCTCCTTTTGAGAGATTACCAAGTTTTGATTAGATGTTCTCTATGTATAAATAGTGAACACAGACTTTTTTGTCCACATTTTGTATACTATTTACTATAGCGTCGAAACTAGATCCTGAGTAAAACTTGTATTAGTGGACACTAGTTTAAATATTAATTTTAAATAGAACCTTAAAAAATCATTTTAGCCTTAGATTAAGTTAACTTGTACGAAGAAGCATTAAAATTAATTTTGGAAACAGGCGTACCCAAACTTTTTTTAATAACTGTATATATTGAAACAAATAAAAAAGCTAATTTTACATAGGGAACTACATGTTCCAAGAATTTACTACTGGCCAATGTTATGTAACAAACTCTGGTACGGTATTTTACACCGTACGACATTTTCAAACTGTTCGCTTGATGGTCCCAGTCGTTTCAGAAACTCTAATAAAATGTTATCGTGTCATAAAACACTGTTATTTCGCGACATAAGGCAGGGATTAATTTCCACAACCGAGCACTATAAATCAACCGGATTAGATCAGGTTGTGTACGGGGATGTGTCAACAAAGGGTGGAACGGAGATAAGAGATCCGAAAGGCTCCAGTTCAATTAAGATCTTAAATAAGAAAAATATATTTTATTAAATCCGTCTACTTTGACGTTTTTATGTAGTGTAATAAATATTTTTTCTAGAATTAATAAATTTTCCAAAGGAATTTTTATTGTTTTTAAATTAAGAAACTGTCTCGATATATAATGTGACGCAAAAATAGTTTTCTGGCTGAATCTTAGTGGTAGCTGGAATGAGCGTAAAAGCTGCTACGCTAGCTGGATTATACCGGGTTTCTCACGGCAGCCGTTCGTTAGAAGTTTTCGTGGTTAGAAAAAATGAATTCTGAATTTGCGGACTTCGGCGTTATTTAAGATTCTCTTTAATTTTAAAATATTTTCAAGGTCATAGCACTTCCGGTTATCCCGGAATTTGCCAGTAACTTCTTTATTTTAAATGGAACACCCGGTATATTATTTCATTTTTGGATTTTTGAAAAAATTTCATGATGAGTTCCACCAGGTTTCTCTATACCTATTTTGAAGCGTTTCCTATACCTATATCCTATACCTATTTTGAAGCGATGTAACTTTATTTTCAACACTTCGTCTTTTACCCATTTTCGACTGGTGCTAAGCGCTTCTGGGGTACACGGAAGCACATGAATGACACTTTCGAAATCCACATTGACAATTAATTTATGGCATACAGGGTGTCCAAAATTTGATGACCTATTTACATTATTTTCAAAGTTGAAAAAGTTCGTTCCTTCGAATGTGACACTCTGTATATTATTGACTGGTCGGATGCAGAATTTGATTCTGCATCGATTTGCTATAACTTTCCCTATACCTATTTCCAAACGGTTTTCTTGTTAATCCATATTTTTTATTTTAATGTAATTTTTGATACATCGTCATCGTTTGTTTTTCGAACCAAATGAACATGACTGAAACAACAGAAATTTATTTTAATTAAAACATGAAAACAAAACAGGAACATAACAAAATTTAGAACGTAATAATAAATGAAAAATATAAAAAAATTGGAACATAATTACAAGGAATAATAGATGAATGTAAAATTACAATAATTGTTCTATATGACCACCATTTTAATTCAAGCACTGGATAACTCTGTCATATTCTCCTCGCGAAACAGACCTCCGAATTTCGGCTGGACTGAGATTAGTGAACGCACCGTGAACACGGTTCAATATTTCCTCTGTAGTTTGTACATGCCTATAGTACACTAGTTCTTTTATACGGCCCCAGAAGTGAAAATTCAAGGGCGTCAAATCGAGTGATCTGGGTGACCAGTTCCAGGGTCCCTGTAGGCCAATCCACCGATCCTCGAACATCAAGGTCAACTTCTGGTGTACAGCTATAGTGTTGTTGTCCAACTGTTTTCTCTGTCACGTGAAGGTAGAACATTTAGGGAATCACTAACAAACCCTCTGAGTATTTTCAGATATCTAACCCCATTCAAATTTGCATCGTACAGTTGACATGTCACTCTATTGTCCATAATTAAACAAACAACATTAAAACTAAAATGGTTTTGGCGATTATGTTCCCTTATGACTTGTGGATTGTCTTATGCCCAGCAGTGGTTATTTCGGCGATTTGTAATTCCTTGCCTACTGAATTTTGATTCATCAGTCCACATAATCTTATAAAGAAATCTCGGCTCTTCGGTCATTTTTATCCACATGAATTCGTAAAAGTCGACTCGTTTTGCCTCATCATCAAGACGTAATCCGTGCACAATTATCTCAGAAAACCGATGCATTTTATGTTTTTTTAGTAATCTGTAGATTGGTGCTCTTGAAATTCCCAAATCCAGGGCTGATGTTGGAGTTGGACTCAGTGTATAAACTTGAAAATAAGCCAACACGTTCACATCATTATCTATTACGAACTTTAGGTGATTTCGTGTTGCCCTTACACTACCAGTTTTCAAACACCGAGCTTTGATTCTTGCGAATTTTTCGCGAGTCATTGTTAGTAGGTTCGGATATCGTTCGTTAAATAATCTGCATGTTCGTTTGACAATTCGTTCACATTCACCATATACAACAAATTTAATAAATCAATATTAGAATATTCTTAATTATTCTCCATTTTAAACTGTACTTGAAAACGTTAACAAAATCACTAAAACTGTAAGTAGATACCTCACGAATTTGTGGGCTGATACTGCTTTAACATAATATTAACACTGTTTCAATTCCTGTCAAAATCAAGGCTTACTAGATAGGACTTTTTGAGTTTCATCTGCTTTTGATAAAAAATATATATGGATTAACAAGAAAACCGTTGGAAATAGGTATAGGGAAAGTTATAGCGAATCGAGGCACAATCAAATTCTACATCCGACCATCCAATAATATACAGAGTGTCAAATTTGAAAGAAAGTCTTTTTAAACTTTGAAAATAATGTAATTGGACATCAAATGTTGGACACCCTGTATGCGATAAATTAATCATCAATGTGGATTTCGAAAGTATCGTTTTTGTGCTTCCGTCTACCCCAGAAGCGCTTTGCACCAGTCGAAAATGGGGTTAAAAATTGAAATTAAGGTTACATCTTACCAAATTTTCAAAAGAATGAAGATATTTAAGAAACAGTTCAAAATAGGTTATAAATACGATGTAGAGACGTTTTCATCTGATCTTGCTATTCGTAGTCAATCGGTAATTGAATCCACAAAAATATTAAATTTACACTTGAATTAAAAGGAAACAAGAATTTAAACTTCCTGGTTTTAACAATTTCACGGATACCAAACAAAATTTCCAGATATTTACGATTTTAGATATTTAAGTGTCGTGCTTCGTTTACAATGAACTGAACTGAAATGAACTATCTACAAAATCAAACCTAACTCATTTTCATTGGCCTAAAACAACACACGTCAGCTTATTAATAATTTTTGGTATCATCGTACTTTTTGGAGTCCACTACGCACTGCTTGTTCTTCAGCAATTGTCACATGTTTCAACTTAAAGCACGTCTGCTTTAAACAGCGATAAAATTATGACCTTCGCCGTAAACAAAAATTTATTGAATTTCACGTGCTTCTAAAGCTGGGTGTTGAGTTTACTGGGACAATTTGTTTAAATTATCTATTCCAAAATAGATGGTTCGTGTGTGTGCTGAACGGCGACAATATTTGTATGTGACTTTGTGTGTCAGAGCATTTACATTGCCGCGTAGGTACACCACATAGAGCCCACACAACACAAATTTGTATTGATGATGATCCAGCTTAAGAAGAATGGAATATTCTAGTACACTATTTTTTTGAGTTAAAAGCGCTATCTATGTGTTAACCTAAACACTTTTTGCCTATGTACTTGTTTACTAGGTTTATGTACTTGATTAATTCATTTTACTAGATTAATATTCATGTACTTAATTAGGAGATATTTCAAACTTTAGCCTGGTTTTAGGTTTTGAGAGTATAGATAATAATTAATATTTAATACTTATATGTAATCAAAATATATGTAAATTTGCTACTGTCTCTTCAAATATGTCACATATAACTAATCGATTAGTTCATGGTTGTTCAAAGTCAATTAAAATAAAAACAACCTGATTTGTCATACTGTATAAGCATTCAATAAATGTGTTTAACAAATCTATTAGAATTTTGACATTAAATTTAGATAACCACTTTCAATTTTCTTTTTTTCGTTATTAATATCAATTAACGACCTCATTAATGTATATTTACTGTACCTAACAACTCAATAACACTATAACCTCACTTCTAACAACTTGCACACACACCCCTGTCTGACGCGTATGCGTTTTGATTGGTTCCCAGGAGCACCTGAGGCGGCGTGTCGGGTTCGTTCCCGCCCAGGGCGACCCCGATGCCCTCTCCCGAGAGGACGGCAAGCAATCTCGACTGCACAGGCGCGACACGCCCCACCACCTTAAAAATAAGAGGGTGACCACGCCCATGGACAAGGAAAAAGTAGCCAGCATCATTGCACAGGTGCTTGTCCTCTATTTTCTTCTTTTTCTGCTTGTCTTTGTCGTGTTTGTGCATGTTTTGTTTTGTGTTGGTAGTTGATAGTAGGAATGTTTTTTTTGCTTTTATGTAATAGGTAGTGACAATTATTTATATATATATATATATATATATATATATATATATATATATATATATATATATATATATATATGTATATATATATATATATATATATATATATATATATATATATATATATATATATATATATATATATATATATATATATATATATATATATATATATATATATATATATATATATATATATATATATATATATATACATATATATATATATATATATATATATATATATATATATATATATATATATACATATATATATATATATATATATATATATATATATATATATATATATATATATATATATATATATATATACATATATATATATATATATATATATATATATATATATATATATATATATATATATATATATATATATATACTCATAAGATCAGAGGACTGTTAAGGTCATTCATTACTTGATATTATTTCTCAGGGCGTAAGAACAAGAAATTTAAAATTATGTCACCGTATTTACCAGATCTTACACTGTGCGTGTTTGAGATTGGATTTGGCTTTAATATAATTAGATGGATTTTCCAAAATTAGTTTTGACTCATTTCATCCAAAGCTCTTTTATTTATTAAATGTGAAGAAGGAAAAATAAAATTTTTCTTAATGTTTATCCCTGTATTGTAAATTTAACACTTTCTTTGAAGAAGTAAAGATTAATCGGTACGCTATATGACTTCGAAGATGAGATAAGATGTCCTCTTTGCCATAATAAAGCAATAACGGTATTTGACTTGGTAGAATAGTATTTTTCTTTTCGATAACAATTAAGAGACGATTGTTTTTCGCCAGGGAATAGCGTTGTTAGGCCACGATCCATTAAGAGATTGCTTTTAAACCGTGAAGTAGGTATTGCTTTGTGGCTTGCAGTTTGCCAGAACTTATAATACAGTCGGTAAATATTAGGTTGGCTCATAATTTCGTGCGGAATATTTTTTACTGCAGGTTTACACTAATTTGCTCTTGATTTTTCTCGGGAGCACACATTCGCGGTAGTCGAATCAGATTCTACTATATCAAAAAACTTTATATATATATATATATATATATATATATATATATATATATATATATATATATATATATATATATATATATATATATATATATATATATATATATATATATATATATATATATATATATATATATATATATATATCAACATTTTTGACGCAGCAAAAGACAGTTCAATAAAGAAATAAAAAAGATGATGAAAGGTTTGATAACCGAATAATATGAATAATGGCATTAACAGTGAAGGGGAAAGGTTACTAGAAGCCAAGTTTTTTACCTCATGACGTTTTCTCATAAGGTAAAATAAAATCTGGCAGGTCTGTGTATTATTGCTGGATCTAGGTGTCGAGCATGATTAGAAGAATATTTCTTACTTTTAAGGACTATTAACAGAGAGATAATACTAACTCCATAACACTTTCTGGTTTTGGAGGGGCGGGGGGGGCTTGAAGAGCTACAAGGGTTACTGCTTAAAAGAAGATTGATAAGGGGTGTAGGTAACAGAAAACAGAGGAAGAAGAATAATTTGGTAATAATTTGTTCAAGCCTGGTGGAGATAGGGGAAACTTGTCCTTGAAGCGAGGGTTGCTGTTGATTAGAACAGTTATTGGACGAAGAGATTGGGAAGTTACTCTTGGTTGATCTTGACATACATACTCTAAGCTTAGTAGCCATTTGCGCAAAAAAAAACCAAAGGAAATTGTAGTTTTATAGTTTCGGATTAATTTCTGGCTAAGTTGACTTACCATACACCTCCTCCAACATGTTCAGCGATTCTGCACAAGAAATTTTGATGGCACCATAAAATTTGAAGCGAATTCTTTATTGAAAATACCCAGTATGCCGGAAAAATAACGGCACTTGTTAAGTTACAAAAAAAAACTATTGGTTATTTTGACAAAGTTATTTCTTTTTATTCAAA
The DNA here is from genome assembly GCA_031761425.1 of Cosmopolites sordidus. NCBI lineage: Eukaryota > Metazoa > Arthropoda > Insecta > Coleoptera > Curculionidae > Cosmopolites > Cosmopolites sordidus. The sequence goes on from JARFXV010000913.1 coordinate 524,552, forward strand.
ATACATCTCTTCCGCATCAATAACACGCCGAGCACTAACGCTAACATCGGAATCCCCTCAATGAGCCTCGTCTCAGCGTTTTAGACTTATGCAACATTGTTATAAAACGTTCTTTTCATGGCCAGTTTGAGTTTCAGAGAAAGGAAATAGTCACATGGAGACAAAACAGGTGAATACGGAGGATATTGAAGCACACAGACTTCTTTCTTTCGCCAAAAATTTACAAACAAATCGATCATCCGTTTGTTTAAATTATTTATGAAAATTTCATGAATAACATTTCATGAACAATTTCATGAAAATTTCATGCTCGTATTTAATTCCTCCGCTATCCATCTTACAGTCAAATCCGCATCGTAGGCCATCATTCAAGCACGTTCTTCACTAACTCCTCACGATTTTTGTTTTGTTGAGCGGCCTAGTTGAGTCGTCTTTTGGGCGGTCTAGCTGAGGTGACAAAAGGTATTGTAACTTTAAGCGCTTTAACTTGACAATCCGTTGATATATTCTAGTGATGGCGTTCTTGTTTTATAGAGCAGATATACATCTTTCAGATTATATATTGTTTCGAAAGATGCGCTAGTAGATTTTATTTAATTTAAAAAGTTTCGTTTTTTTCCGACATACTGTGTATAGGCTCTTAAAGCTGGGTCCACACCAATAAAAGTTTGCGTGTGTGTTGAATTTACTGGAACAATTTGTATGAATTATCTGATGGAAAACAGATGGTTTGTGTGCGTGGTGTGAGGCGACAATATTTGTGTGTGACTTTGTGTGCCAGAGCGTCTACATTAGTAGGCACACCAACTTTAAAGTTGGCAATCCACAGCATCATGGTCTCTTTTCTTCGAATTTTCTTCCGTTATATATATTTTTAAAGGGTGGAAACAGGTACTTGTTCTACCATACTAACTCTGACGAATAACCGAATTCATAATTGTTTGTCATAGCTAGTGAAAAATAATCTTCTTATTGGCCAAGCCAGAAATTAAAACGAAGTTTTTAGGAACTCTTTTCTTTAATTTCTCCAGGAATTGCATAATGTATTGTGATGGTTTGAAGAAAACAATCAATAAAATTGTCGACGTCAGCCATATTCTCCTGATCTAACCTCATCTGATTATTTTCTCGTTTCTAAGCTTAAAAAAAGCATGATTTATATAGTTTTTGATTGATGTATTAACTGTACAGATCCTGTAAGTGATTGTAGGTCAATTATCAATTATTTATCCATATCACCTCGTATATAGGAAGATAGACAAAATACCAACGGCTTTGGTATTTATGCTTCAGGTCGAAAACCATTCCCTCGTATCTGTTAACTTTTGAATATATACATAATAGTATTTTAATTATTTACAAAAAGAAGGAAATCCTTGCATAAACCTTCTTGAAACGACCCAGTTTTTACGGTACTTTCCCGCTTAAAATGCAGCAATAATAAAAAGAATCAGAATACAGATTCTTCATGGACCATTTCTTCATCTCGCTCATCTATCGGGCCCATCTGGTGAGCCTCCGGTACCGAATATCCCCTTCTAAAAGACGTCTGGTGTATCTTGTTTCCTGTCATCGACCGCAATAAACCATTTTTCTATCAGCCCATTCATACTAATCATTTCCTGTTTTATCTGTGGCGAGATACCTTCTCGCCGGCTACCGCTAAGCCAATTCGCAAACATCCTTTTTGAGTAATTAAGTTATTAAACCAGTTAACTGGGCGTTTCGGACATCGTTTTTCTTTTGTTTCTTCAACCGTAAGATTCGTATTTTTTCGCTAATGTTTAAATTTAGCGTGATAATCGATGATTGACTTAGAGAAGAATTCTTCCCGTCTCATGGATAGAAAAAACAACAAATCTACTTGTACTTGGTGAGAATAAACTTTCTTAAAAGTATATGGATCATTATCAACATATAGCTCATTCAGGGAAATAATGGTTGTACGTCATCAAAATCTATAACGCTCTCACGCTACAGTGTTGTCACATCAACACCAAAATACCCATGCTTTGGCTTTTGTATGATCTATAAAACTGCAAATGAAAAAGTAACACGAAAAGTTTTTTTCTTTAAAATTTTTAATCAAAAATCTGTTTCGAAAGTTCTGTTTGTGAACATACCGGCTTTTCATTTAGTTCACAACCGTTTAATTATTCACTGTCACTAAAACAACTTTCAGCATTTGAATCGCTGTTCAAGTAAATTATTAGGGGATTAACTTCTAGTATATCAAATACTCTTTCGCGATTCGACCATCTTTCACTATCTTCTTTTGTATGTCTGATGCTGTTCATTCAGATCTGTGGTTTAACTGTTGATAAAGCTTCCTTCCACATATCCAAACTGTTATTAATCGTTCTTCCATCTCGACCTATATGACGATTGTAATAATTTTTGACTACCCTCCATATCAGTTCTATAGGATTGAATATGCAGTGATAAGGGGGAAGACGTAACACTTTGAGGCCATATGATCTGCTACATATTCTTTTTTAGGCTTGTTCCTAAAAAGAACATTATGAAACACAAACCTGTCCCTTTAATTGCTGCTTACCGAATAACGATTTGCAGCAGTTCACTTTTCCGCATAGAGATTTGAAAAGGAAAAATATGTTTCATCAGCCATTCTGCAATTTTTGGTTTTGTCCATGCACTATTTGGAGGTTTATCCATCAGTGTACTGTGATAACTATTCATGACAACATGACTTTAATGGCTCCTAAGTATTAGGTATAGCAAAATATACAACAACTTTTGTAGTCTTTACACTCCTCTTGTTACCATCTTGCCATGAGTGACTCAATGTCCCATTTTGAAATATCCATGTTTCATCCAAATAAACAAAATCATACAGAGGGTCGTCATTGATATTTTGAAACATCTTCAAAAATTGAATTCGTTTAAAGGCAATATCTGGAAGTTCTATCAGGCCCCTACGTGGAATATCTTTACTCCATTTGAAACCATTTTCTTCTAGAAGTGTATGAAGCGAAGTTTCACATCCATCAAAGAGCTGCAAGTTCTTTAGTTTTTCATGAATACTTTCAATATTAACCGTTTGTTCGGAAATAGTTCAATAAAACTTCATAAAAATACAATATTACCATGTTAATTTACTCACTTTTTTTATACATTTCATAGATTTGATTGCGAATTGAGCCCACATCAAGATGATCTAAATTAGTTACTCTTTTTTCTGCGGTGATTTTAACATTTCGTTATTCTTCAAGTTTTTCGAAATTGCACTAACTGTACCAATACTAATATTTAGTGCAGCAGAAACTCGCTAAAAAAATCCAATTAACCATGAGACCTACTAAGTTATTAATACATACCTCTCTCACAGCGTTTAATGGCAAAAGAGGAGGCCCATTATTTTGTTCCTGTTCAAAATAACTGATAAGTGACGAGACAAACTGCTTGCACTGATCGCTTAACGGTTTTGGCATTTTTTGCAATTATAATCGCAGGTTTTTTACTACAGAACTCAGAAACAGAAACTAAACAAGAAAATAGCTAAAACAGCAAAGAATACAATAAAAATAATTCACAACGTTTGAAGGCACAACGCAAAAACGATCAGGGCATGAAAATGACAGATTCGACGAAGAAAGTTGAGTTAGGCCGGCAATACTGTCCAGAACCACAAAACTAAATGTTATCTTGACAGTGAATTCACAGAATGTAATCCGCCGGCTCACCGTATTTTCATCCTATTCTAATAGGATCAGAGGAAGAAGGGAAGAGAGTGCTTCGAACTTTAAATGATTTTTGCTTTCTTATGGATTTAAACTGGCAATAGATTTCTCTAGATTGATTGACGTGCAACCATTATTTTCCTAAATGAGCTATATTAACAAGCCACAACAAAGAACTGAATGAACTGAACTGTAGAACCAAATGTGGCGATTAGTAATACTTTTTTTACTCTATACTGATGCGGAGTTTGAACGTCATCTGTCATTTAGTTTGTTTAAAGTGCTCGATTTTGTCAGTTCATTTCAAGTGTGGTTTACAATGGATAAAAACAACGAACAAAGAATTCATCTTAAATTTTGCATTGGAAATGGAATTTGTGTGTCTAGTCGCTGAAAATGTTGCAGAGGGCTTACGGTGAATCGATTTTATCAAAAATACGTGCATATGAGTGGTACAGTGCATTCAAAAGCGGTGGAAGATTTGCTTCGCTCTGGTCGGCCATCAACGTCTTCAACTGAAGTTAACATCGCTAAAGTGAAGGAGATGGTGACGGAAAAAAAGTTTGAGAGAAAAAGCCGCTGATCTTTTTGTATCTCACGAATTAATTCGTAACATTTTAAGCGATTGTTGGGCATGAAACTCGTTGACGCTCGACTAGTGCCGAAGGACCTGAATTTTCTTCAGAAACTCAATCGCGCAAAGGTGCTAGAACGAGTCAATTTCGACCCCACATTCGTAAAACGCATTGTAACTGATGATGAGATATGTGTATACGAGTTTGACATACAAACCAGTCAACCAGCTTCGGAATGGCGCCTTCCAACTGAACCGAAACCGAAAAGATCACGTTAAAGTCGATCTAACTTTTGATCGACTGTTTTCTTTGATTATCGCGGTGTGCACTCGAAATTCTTGTCAGAAGGTCAGACGGTAAATAAAGAATATTATCTGAACGTTATGCGGCGTTTGAGAGAGCAAATTCGTCGAAAATGGTCAAATTTGTGGAAAGAAAACTTTTGGATTTTGCATCACGACATCTCACAAGCCATCTCACAAGGCTATCATTGTGAACGAATTTCCGACCAAAAAGTCAACAAACACCATCGAATAACCACCGTATTCACCTGATATGTCTCCGGCCGACTTCGTTCTCTTTCGATAACTCAAATTACCACTTCGAGGCACCCGCTTTCAGTCGATAGAAGACATAAAAGATAATTCGCGGCGAGAACTAAAGTCCATTCCAAAGAATGCGTTTAAAAAATGTTTTGACAATTGGATTATTCGTTGGCATAAGTGTCTTATTTCGAAAGAGGCCTACTTTGAAGGAGATACAATATATTTGGATAAACAATAAACATGTTGTGTTTTATTGACCAGTTCCCGGTCCTTTTTTGAGAGAATGTATATCCATTTTTCTTGTCATCTATCGACGATTACTTAATACAAAATCTTTAATTTTGGTAATATTTTCATCATTGGTTGATGAACGGCGAATGACTAATCTTCCTGAACGAAGTTGATCTTCAGCTGCTTCTCTGTCATCACAAAAGTCCTTGTACTACTTGTAAATATTTTTTTTGGCCAACACAAATATCATCTAAATGACAAAACGTTCTGAGTACGTATACAGTGAACAATGTCAAACTTTACGATGTATATGTTAGATGACGCCCAGCAACACTATTGCTATATATTCCGGATTCACAAAGAGCAACCCTCGTATATGATCGCAGTTAGTAGTGGCGAGTGGACCCATGGTTGAATACCAATCGGTGTTGTGGGAACTACAAGATTATCGAAATATTTAAGGAATAAAGGACTGAATTAATACGATAAGGAAAGTTGAGTAAACAAAGGCAGATAAGAGTGATATACCTCCTACCAGATGAGGCGGGACAGTTCTTTTTACTATCTAGAAAAAGAAAAATTAAAAATATAAATGAATAATGGAAAGTATAGTGCAGGCGAAGAGAGAAGGAGAAAAATTCTAGGAAAATAGGTCCTTGCTATTAGTGTTTGACGAAACATTACATTTACTGACCGAAATGATGAAAGAAGTTAAACAAGAACAAGTAAATTAAAGAAGAAAGTAGGAAAACTGTAGAAGAACATAATAACGAAAAATAATAACATAGGAAAACGTAATGGGGAGAAAATTGCAGTGGAGAAAAAAGCTAGAAATAATACAGAAGCGATTCTAAAATACTGAAAGATACGAAAAAGATACTAGAAAAAGAAATAGAGGTTCGAGCGAAGATAAAACTTAAATTAAAATAAAAACTTGTTTGATAGAATTCGGATAAAGTTAGATGACAGTGGTGGAAAATAATCATAATGTACATTAACATGAAAGTCTAACAAAACACAGAAAGAAAGGACTAAAGGTAAAACAGTTATAATAAGATGTAATGAAATTGCAACTCTTGATACAACATGCAGCAAATTAAGGGTAGTAAACAATGCTTAAAAAGGAAAAGGTAATGGTGTGTGTGTTTATATATATATATATATATATATATATATATATATATATATATATATATATATATATATATATATATATATATATAATATAATATATATATATATAATATATATATATATATATATATATATATATATATATATATATATATATATATATATATATAATATATATATATATATATATATATATATATATATATATATATATATATATATATATATATATATATATATATATATATATATATAATATATATATATATATATATATATATATATATATATATATATATATATATATATATATAATATATATATATATATATATATATATATATATATATATATATATATATATATATATATATATATATATATATATATATATATATATATATATATATATCTTCAACATGGTATATCAATATGTTTCAATATGACAGTACAACCTCAAACACGGCCCTCATTCCCCGGAGGTCAAGGGGCAACTACCTACGGCAGCGGGAAGACCTGCCCCAAGGCAGAGGGTGCTAAGAATCACCGGGTTAGATCAGGCTGCCATTGGACTTTTGATATTGCAACGCTAAATATACCGCCTATGAAAAAAGTTAATCGAACTTGACAACATACATTGGGATATTATTGGGCTCTGTGAAACACGAAGAAAGGGCAAAGAGCTAATCAAACTGGAACCAACTGGACACGTACTTTGCACACGAGGTACGGAAAATGGCCGATGTGGCGGAATTGAATTCCTCATCAATCGAAAGCTGAAGGACAGTGTAGTAAAATTTGAAAGTACATCTGATCGACTAGCCCAATGCGTCATTCAGCTGAATAAAAAGTTTAGGCTTCAAATCGTCCAAGCTTATGCACCAACTATAAGCCATAGGGATGAGGAAATTGAGGAATTTTATAATGATGTGGGCCAGCTTTTATACAAGGAGAAATGCAGATACAAAATCCTGATGGGTGATTTTAATGCCAGAATTGGAACCACAAGAACTGAGGAAAATTCAACTGACCCATGTGGAACTGGTGAGCGAAATAATAGAGGTGGCAGATTGGTTGGTTTTGCTGAAGGACAAGAACTATATATTATGACTTCGTTCTATAAGAAAAATATCACCAGAAAATGGACATGGAAAAGTTCATCTGGCCTCACAAGTGAAATTGACTACATCATGAGCTTCATCGCCGCAACGCTTTCCACATATTTTAATTTCATATGCACGAGAAATTTCGTTTTTTAGATTAAATTTAATGCAAATTCTTTGCTCTATAAATTTTTCCATTTAAAGAATTCTCCGACAATTTTTTCTCGACAAAATTTCTAACTTGACAAGCGAAATGATATGAAACTTCTCTCAGATGTCAAAGACAGTCACGCCAACTTAAAACACGGTAGTATCGATCCGAAAAGCGAATTTTTAAAACCACTTTTTTGGTGATTAAATAACATGTCATTAATAGTGGTATACTAAAACTTCTTAGTTATCTTCGTAAATATAAATAAAAAAACAAAATATAATAGGGAGGAATATCATAGGATACCAACAAAGACTGTTTTAATATGGGATGGTTTCGCATTTAATCTCATTTAAGAAAATCGTTCGAGAGAGCAATACGCAAACACGAACATTTACCATCGTTTAACCTTTTTCACAAGCGTCAAACTATACTTTCTAAACTGCATCGTGACTTTGGATGTACATTTTAACAAAAATATAATGCCGATCGCTCATCATCCCAAAACAAGAAACCATTCGTTATAGGATTCGAACCATTCGAGACTTTCGTAACGCATTATAGAGGATGTTCTCGATACGAGGGTCATTCTGATTCTGAGAATTTTAGGTATGAGTATTTTGGCACAAACTTTTTGCATGTTAAAATTACTATGTAAAATTTGCCATAAGCATTCTTTGTCAATTCCCACAATTTCAAGCACGAATACTTAACCTATGGTCAGATCGAACCAGATTACCGATTTTTTCGATATTGTCATCCGTTTTTGGCGTGGAAGGGCAACTCGGGGGTGGATCATCTTCAATGTCTTCTCGGCCATCTTGAAAACGCCCAAAACCACTTAAAAACATGTGCACGCGATAAACATTCATTGCCATACACTTCTTTCAATAGTATTCAAGTTCATACACTTCTTTCAATATTTCAAGTTTCAGTAGCAGTTTTTCCAAGTTATAAGTGAAATTTCACAATAATTCGCTCTTCTATTGTTACACTTAATATTTTTCCGGTGAAACAAAAAAAAAACAACTCTAATGCGAACGAAGGCTGCGGTTATTAGGATTTGTTTACAGAAGAGAGAAGTACTGCGTTCGAAAGAGTACGCTTCACGCTAAACAGCTGTTGGTCGCTGGCTATTGGCGCATGCATACTTCTTTTGTAGCAGCGTCAGTCTCGTTATTTACTAGCCACACTTCGGCCTCGTCCATTTTAATCACCGGACATAAATCCTATAGAAAATGTTGAAAAGACGCGTGTGACTTTAAGGAAAACATTAAATACCAAAAAATTACGGGCAACTTCACTCTGGTATTCCATTTTGGTTGAAGTTTGCTGCATCACCGATAGTTCCAATAGAAAAATTGAATGTTAGCCCTGTTCCAACAGCAACTCTAACCACGACACAAGATTAGTTTTTTAATTTCAATAACTGCAAATAAATCGCCCTTCTTCTCCATTACCCTCTTCTTCTTTGCATTCTCATTCTTGTTCTTCCTGTGGTGCTACAGCCCGTCAGTGAGCCTTGACCTCCTTCAGCCTTCGACTCTAACCGGATCAATCTGCAACAACCTTTACCAGTTTTTTTTTATGTGCAGTAGTTTTATCGCAATATTCTTATATTACCTTGCCATCATGTCTTAAATCTACCGCTTTTTCTGTTATCCCCTATGATTATCGCCCCTCCATGATTTTTCTTGATATTTGGTTGTCTTAATTTTAATAACTGTAAATAAATCGTCTTCTTCTTCGTCTTCTTAGTCTTCTTCTTCTTCTTCTTGTTCTTCTTTTTCATCATCATCTTCGTCTTCCCATTATTCTTCTAATTCTTGTTCTTCTCCTGCTCATTCTTCTTCCTGTGGTACTACAGCCCGTCAGTTGACCTTGACCTCCTTCAACCTTCGACTCCAACCGGATCGATCTGCAACAACCTTTACCATTTTTTTTTTATGTGCAGTAGTTCTTCGGAATCTTCTTATATTGCCTGCCATCATGTCATAAATCGTCTTCTTCTTCATCTTATTCGTCTTCCTAGTCTTCTTCTTCTTCATCTTAGTCTTCTCATTATTCTTCTCATTCTTATTCTTCTTCGTCTTCTCATTCTTCTTCTTCCTGTGGTGCTACAGCCCGTCAGTTGACCTTGACCTCCTTCAACCTTCGACTCTAACAGGATCTATAGCAACCTTTGCCAGTTTATTCATATGCAGTAGTTCTTCGGAATCTTCTTATATTGCCTTGCCATTATGTCTACCGCTTTTCTGTTATCCCCTATTCGCCCCTTCATGATTTTCCTTGGTATTCGGTTTTCTGGCATTCTCGCTACGTGGTCTGCCCATCTGAGTCGTCGAACCCTCACATAGTCTACAATATCCAGATCTGTGTACAACTGCTTGAGTTCGAAGTTATTCCTGATGCTCCAAATTCCATTGTCATCCACAGCACCAAAACTTTTTCTGAGTACTCTTCTTTAACATACTGCAAGCATCTCTTCTGTTCTCTTTGTGAGGGTTCATGTCTCACAACGATAAGTGGCTACTAGCCTAATGAGCTACAAATAAATAACACACCCAAAATACTACAACACAATAATCGTGCAAGAAGCGATTAAAGAAAGCAAAATAAATTATGCACTAAATTTGCCTACGGTATAAAAGAAACATATTCTCCAAAAATACAATCTGAACTAAACTAAATGTTTATACGCAGTAGAAAAAATTCAAAAGGGGAGACGAATGAACTCACTTATGAGAACAATATTAAAGGGTCTTTCAAATTGGCCTTTTTTTTTTAATTCTTCATTAAACACAGAATTTGCATTGATTTCAAAAAACCTTTTCTTGGTAATTGAAGCATAGTGTATGACATTTAAACGCGAAAGATAATATCTGCCATATGATCACCTCTTGTAGCTCCACAGACGTCCGTCAGACTCTTTCATCAACATTTTGGCATAACCGTGGCTCTCTCTCACCAATGACTCGAATAATTTCATCCTTTAGTTCAGGAGTCGATTGTGGGTCCGTCTTATAGACCAGACTTTTCACGTAACCCCGAAGAAAATAGTCTAACGGTGTCAAATCACATGATCTTGGTGGTCAATTCACATCACCGTTTCTTGTAATAACTCGTCCAGGAAATATTGTAGTTTTGTAGTGTAGTGCCATCCTGTTCGAATCACATATCCTCCAGATCAATATTATTCAATTCAGCCCATAAAATCCAGTTATTATCTCACGATATCGATCACCATTCAGAGTTACAACTTCACCAGCAGCACTCTGAAAGAAATACGACTCAGTTACACCTCCTGACCATAATGCGCACCAAACAGTAACTCGTTTAGGATGAAAACGTTTCTCATGAATCAATCGTGGATTTTCCTCGCCCCAATTCGAAATGTGCTTCATCTGAAAAGATGATTTTTTGAGAGAAATCATCGTGTTTTTTTGACAAATACAAATTGTCGTGTTCAATTGACAAATACACGACGTTTTGAATGATTCAGTGGCTTTAGTTCCTCTCATATCAATCTTATATGCCTTCAGAGCTAAGTCCTTTCGTAAAATACTCCCTGTTGTGGATTCACTGAGTCCAAATGGTTGTGATGGTCGACTAATAGAAATTTCTGGATCTTCTAAAAAATCGCAAAATCGCAAATCGTAAATATCGCATGATTTTCTAAAAATATGTTTCACTGAAGGCCCATTTTCATAAAATAATTCAGCAATTTTAACGCCTTGTTGTATTGTGTACAACTCCATTTTTATAAATATTCTACATTGCACTTCTGAAATGAGATTAGATCTAAGCAAATTCACTACGCCATCAAGAATTTAAAAAAAAACGCTCAATTTGAAAGACCCGTTAGGTGCTTTGTTGCTACTGTGTCATTGCACTCCAGATTCAAGAATAAGAACGTCCTTCTTAAAATTATTCCTACATAATCGAAAGAGAAGAAAATCATGGCTTAATCCTGGTGAGCATCAACCAATACTGCAACACCAAATATCCTTGTTCAAAATCCAAAAATATATTGTGTATATGGTGGGATCAGCTGGGCGTCATACATTATGCTCTGGTCAAACGGTCACTGTTAATCATCATCAGCAGTTATCGATTGGTGTTAGTGACGCACTGAAGGAAAAAATATACCCCTGCTACATCAGCTGATTGATAGCTGCTTTATCATACCAAAAACCACCAACTTTATCATAGCAAAAACCACCAAATTTCTTTCGATCTGGTATTTGAGATGGACTTTTCGAAGATTCTATCACTTTTTTTTTTTAAATAAATGTCAAAGGCGGTCGAAAAAGACCAAGAAGTAAGTTAAAAATCTATTCATTTCTAATCCAAATGTGTTAATCTGACGAAATTACTATAGAAATGACTCAATATCTACAAAATAAATATTAATTGACATTCTTAAGAGGAATTCTTAGAAAACGAAAAAAAAATGTCTGCAAAAAGAACGAGTAATTCTAAAACTGGGTAACAGATAACGGTGGGTGGACTTGACTCTCTTTGAATGGTCAATAATCGTGGTGAATGCATCTGGTTATATTCGGCCTATCGGTTAATCGTTGACCTCGATTCGAACAATTATATAGAAAAATCAGCTTGTTATTGAAAAGGGCCGTCTTTTCTATTAAAACGATCGAGATTCCGATTGAAAATTATTCAGAACCGATGGTCAATAATTGATTTCTGCTCTAAATTGCTGCACGATGCCTTTCATGTTGTTTTTTTTGCATTCGATAAAATGATATATTTTGCTTTCTATAAAATAAAGAGTAAGCCAACAAAATAATGTATCCCATCTCGACAAATGTTTTGAAGGCATATACTGTAGAACAAAAAAAATGCAACTTTGAAAAATATTAATTTTGTAATTTTTGATAATTTTGAAAAAACTGATTGAAAAATCAACATATTCCACTTACATTTGATGCATAAAAAAAGAGTGGAGTATTTTGTAACTCTGCAAAGCATAGACCAAACTAAATGATCTACAGGGCCTTTATTTAAATCCTGTAACCCATGTAACTTGCAATTAATATAAACTTAGGAACTTTTTTTTTATATTAAATTATATAAGGGTGGTATCATTTATCACCAAAAATATTACTCAAATATTCCCTAGATCTGTCATCGAGATTTAAATATTATTATTTTTATTAATTTCTATCATTTTTTAAACACATTGATTATTTATAAAAATTAATTATCGTTCAAACGTTCAATTTCACCAACAATATTTTCTAAAACAATCTACGACGTGTCCTCTTCTTCTTTTTTTCCCATGGCATCAGCTCCGATGGAGTTGTTTTAACAATTTTTTACTTTAAGTTCAAAATAATGGACTAGTCGAATTTTATGTTTATTTTCGTTTTAGTGCTAAAATGAGCATACAATTCAAAGAAAAGAATATTATATAAACTGAAAAAAAAGCAATAAACATACCCATACCAACTTGTCGTGTTGGTCGTCCACATTTATTGGTCACGTGGGTTTTGGGATTAAATGAAGTATTTGTATTACGCCCTCGACATAATTTTAGGCCCTTTTAGACATTTTTTATGGAAAAAGCTATACAAATTTAATCTTCAAAGAAATCTCCATCCTTTTCTATCTACTTTTCACCACTTTTCAGATAACTGTCGAATCCTAGATCGAAAAAAACTTAGTGGTTTTGATATTGAAAAGTCATACAGGCTGTTTTCAACTTCCTCAAGAGATGGGTAGCGGCTATCAACGAAGTGATGTTTTAGTAATCGGAAAAGATGAAAATCCAAAGGGGCCAAGTCTGTAAGATTCACTGGTGTGATAAAATATCACCAATCAAGTTGGTGGTTTTTTCCAGAGCTTTTTTTGATTTATGTGATCGTACGTAATCGGCCAAAGATACACATACTCGTTTACTGTTTCTAGATTACAGTTATTATTCGTTTTATTATCAACTCATTGAAATATTGACGGCAAAATAACCGTATACATGAGATATAAGAATAATATCAAAGCTCTCCTACAATCAGATGGCGGTGATATGAGTTGGAAACACAAACAACTGGTGAAATTCATATTAAAATAGGAGTTACGCAGGATAGTGTGTTGCCGCCGATGTTATTCAGTATCTGTTCTGAGGAAAGCGAAGACCGAAGATGAAAAGGGAGTAAAAATTACAGGAAAGTCTGTTAAAAATATAAGGTACACCTTATATTGAGTCATTTGTTTTAACAGGTTGTAAAATTCGTAAAAGTAATTTTGCGAGGCAATATTTTGGCAAAAAGTAATTTTGCAATAAATTATTTATATCAAAGTTGCAAAATAAAGAAGTTATTAACAGATACAAAATTTAAAAACAGACTTGACTTTTTGATATTCTCGACCTCTGCGTGTTGTAGAACTCGAGAAGTCCATTTAGCAAAAATCATTTATATAAAAGTTACAGAATAACAAAAACAAAAATGTTACATGTTACAAAAATTGTTCAAAATTGTCACCATTTGTTCGGTTAGCACAAAATCCTGCACGGTGTACCCATGCGTCACTACACGCGTCAAAAATAAAATCCCGGTGTCCACGAATAACATTACAAGCGTTTTCGATGCGGTGTTGTAGTTCATCCACAGTATTTACTTCCCCATCGTGATAAACTAACTTTTTTAAATAGCCCTACACAAAAAAATCGCAGGGCGTTAAATACGGGGAGCGTACAGGCCAAGAAATGGGTTCATTGCAACCTATCCATCTGTTAGGAAAGTCATTATTTAAATGTTCGTGTTCAAAACATTTGCTGGAAATAGGTACTTTTCACAGCATGAGGATTTTTTCTTCATCATTTCTTCATTCATTTCTAAAATGTAACCTCGTCGGTAGCCAAAATAAATTTAGTGAAATTTTCTTTTGTACTGATGTAAAAGCCACTGACAAAATGCAACTCTTCTAGGATGTTATTCGGGTTGTAACGCTTGTACTCGATAATGATAGGGATAAAAGTATTCTTGTCATCTAGTCTTCCACACTTCACTATGACCAACTTCAACTTGACCTGCTATAGACCTAGTGCTCGTTTTCGACAATTTTTAGCATTTCTTCCATGATCTCTACATTTCGCGTGGAGAAGGCCTTCCAGCGTGACCTCCTCGTTGTGCCTTTAAGTACCCTTTGTCGCCGAAGTCTTGTAACTAAATTTACAAACATCCGCGGAGCCGGATGATTTTGTAAAGGAAACCTTTCCGCGTACAAACGACATGCTGCGGTTTCATTTTGTTGGTACTCCCTGTAAGTTAATATTGTGTCCACTAGCTCATTGTTTTCATAAACGTGTGGCATTTTAATCACGGAAAGTAGCCAAAAATTGAACACGCACTGTTAGGAATGATTAGCTCTGGTCAAATCGAACATTACACTTAAAAGAAATATCGTACAAGAATACAAAAAACTAGTCATACCCAGTATCAGCAGTAAACATAGACTTTATGTGTTTAAAAAGTGGTGGGTAAAATTTGTTAAAAAAGTCTGGTCTGTCTTCAAAATTTGTAACTGTTACTAACTTCTTTATTTTGTAACTTTTATATAAATGATTTTTGGTAAAATTACTTATTTTTACGAGTTCTACAACCTGTTAAAATAAATGACTCAACTTTGAAAACACCCTGTATATATACGAAAAGCACAAACGACATTTGTAAAAATTAAAATATTTTCGGTAACCCGATATCAGTCGTTGACCCTTAAAATTCGTTCAGTTAGATGCTATATTTTCTCCATACTGTTTTACGGGATGGAGGCATGGATTCTGAATAAGACCAACATCAAAAAATTAGAAGCCTTTGAGATGTGGACATGTAGAAGGATACTTAAAATTCCAGGAACAGATAGATAAAGTAACAAATGTGGCAGTGATGAGAGCAATGAATAAAGACCGTGAAATTCTAATGACCATCAAACTATGGAAGATTGATATATTGACGTAATGCGAGGCCTAAAATACATATTACTACAAGAGAAAATCCAAGGAAGAAGTATTGGAAGATGGCGTAACTCCTGGTTGGGAAACTTGAGAGAGTGGTTTCAGGGCACTTCTCGCTATGTTTTCAGATCGGCTACCTCAAAAATACGCATGGCAATGATAATTGCCAAACTCCGAAATGGAGAGGACACTTGAAGAAGGTTAAAACGAGTATGTCTACCTTGGATGTATAATAGAAGAAACTAGAGAGAATCAAACAGTGGTGCTCCAATATATAAAGACCAGAATATCGTTCTTGTTCTAACGTATGGCTCCCAGACATGGCCACTAAAATTAGTAAAACCTAGGAAGATCCATTAGGTGGGCAATGAGCTAAGAAATGCTCAAGTTGAGAGGGACAGAGCGTATAGAAAGTTTTCTTTCACAAAGAATGAACAGGATTGGAGAATTTATAAGCAGAAAAGAAATATTGCACTGTCTATAATGCGACTTGAGAGGAAAAAATACCTTAATAATAATATCGATGCTTGTAGAGGGAACGGGAGGAAGATGTGGAGATCATTAAAAAATTTACTAGGCAATGGTAAGGGGCTTGGCAATTTTTCTCGAATCGACTTTGACGACTACTGCGAACCTACGGAGGAGAACTTCAATAACTTTTACTTCGATAGTTTGAATGGAGTAGAACAGAGTATCGAAGAGCGGGACTGAAGCAGTGACGTCAATGTATGCAAGACTCAGGATTTTTCTGTGTTTAAATATGGTACATACGATAAGGTTAATGAAAGAAAATTTTTGTGTCATCAGTATTCCTTTATTGTACTTAATACAAGTTTTGAAACGAATACATTTCCTGAGGACTTAAAAACTAGCATTATTGTACCAATTCCGAAAATACCAAAGCCTAGTGTACCAAGTGACTTTTGACCAATTAATTTATTCCTGCTGTTTATAAAATTATAGACTGTTGTATGTACAGAGTTGAGAACTTATTTTGAAACCAATGAGTGGTTATTTTCTGCTCACTCAGGGTTTAGGACAAAACATTCTTGTGAGGCGGCTATTCGGTATGCATACGCAACATGCATATGCAACATATAAAGAACGAGAAATTGAAATTGTAAATGAAATTAAATACTTGGGAGTACTGTTGGATCATCAGCTAATATTTTGTAATCATGTTAGTTGGCTATGTAGAAAGATTGGGAAAAAATAGGGTTCCTTAGTCGTATACCGTCACATTTATCACCCTGGTCGAAGAGGCTTGTATACAATACTATAGTTTTACCTCATTTTAATGTATTTTTTACTTTATTGTATGTCTGTGCTGATATCATGTAATAAGAATAGTATTAGTAGACTCCAAATACAGCAGAACAAGGTTATGTGTGTACTATTGAACTGTAATAGGTAAATTGTGAGAACTACTTGTCTCCAGAAGACATCGTTTTGGGAAGGTGTTTTTCTTCATTGCTTTACCCGCCCACATTGGTAGCGCTCCTAATGTGCATGCATTTAATAGACTGTTAAATTATTATTTGAAGCAATAGAGCGTCTTATCATTTGAACATTGTTAACTATTTTTTTTTGTATATTGATTTTGTTTTGTTACTATTAGCTGCATTTGCTAAATAAAGTGTGTATTTATTTATTTATTTATTTATTTACTTACAAAGACTAACATGGACATGGAAAATAACAAACACACCATAACATGGAAAATAGCAAACACACAAAGATCAAAGGTGTAACCTATGTTGAGACCAAGATTGTCAGACTTAAAAATGAAAGTGAAAACATTTGATTACAGTTTTACTGGCCACAGCGCAAGACTTCAAGGCAACAAGTGAAATAAGCTAATACAGTAATGCATACTTAAAAAAACGGTGGGCCACACTGGAAACGTATGACACAAAGCAGAAATAGGAGAAGGACTTAAGAGAGCTCTATGAAGGACAGAAGACAGTGAAAGGCTAATTTGTTAGGGTCATTTAGTCAGGAGCTATCCTCGTACAAGTTCAATTCAAATATATTTATTTTATTTTCGTTTTAAAAGGCTCTCCAACAACAAAACGACGTATTGTTCTCTAGGTGAAATCAAATCACAAAAAAAAACATCCACTGATATAACAGGTTATTTTTATTTCAGTTACATCATCAGTATCTTCCGTTCAAACAAAACATAAATTAAAAGCGATGATCTCGTTTTTTTTTACGTCATCATATTCTTCTGTTACGACACTGACAACTGATTCAAACCATTGACGAAAAAATGTGTAATCAAGACCATCAAAAATATTACCTACATTTTAGTTGCCTGGGTCATAATAATAATTTTTTTCTGGTAGTTAGACCAGTATGTAAATTATAAATCAGAGTGATATACTGCCTTGGGGACCTAATTAAAGAATGATGTGTGTCACAATATTTAACTGTTTATTATTGTGATTGTGTAACAGAACAATATACAGGACGAGCCAGTAATGCTTGTACTTAATATTACCGTGTGCAGCGCAAACTGAGGGTGAGAGGACGCACAGGCGGCCACCATATTTAAGATCTCTTCTCGAGAATATAATCGTAATGGATCACTTTGTGGAAAGGCACTTTTGCAAGAATGACGATTGGTATCATACTGTTTCACGTCTTTTCGCATTGTAAAGAGTGTTCCAATAAGAGTGACATAATTCTCCATGAAAAGATATACGAATCAACGAGTAGAAATTACTTTGATTTGGGCCGATAAAAATCCAAAATCCTCAAGTCACATTGGAGTTACCTCCTCACTGTTTCTTGCTGTTTTTGAGCTAAAGGCGTAGAGTCTTGTGTTTTCTTTATCATATCGAGAAATTTTCTAATTACGTTCATATTTAGGCTACTTTTGGCACGTGGCTATATTTTGAGAGCTAAATTAGGTGAGTGCTGGTGACGCTAAGGTATATATGTCAATCATTCTTCATTACTATTGCTTTAAAAAAAACACATTGTTTATTGAGTGTGTTTTAGAATTTGGTTTTTATTTTAGAATTTGGTTATTATTTTCAGATGTTCATCTGTTCTTAGTGTACACATTGATTTACATGAGTCATGCTTCTTATATTTTGTAAAATCGTACTTAAAAGTGAATGCAGATATTTCAACATATTCTTAAGAATATTCATTCAATTTCAATGTTAAAATTACACGCTAAACCCTGATTTGTCATTTTTTTAGTCATGTTTTTTTCTTTAATAATGTTGTTATTTTCGTTGTGTTTTATCTTTTAATTCCTATTTTTGCAGGCTTTAAAGCGCAAAGAAGAAAACAGCGAGTCGGACAGGATCAGTTGCTCTACCAATCCGGAGTCACTAGGAGATCAGAGTTGCGCTAGTAGTCAAGGTGAGATTTGTTTCTTATTCTCTACTATGTCAAACATTTTATTTTTATAAACGTATTTTTATTACACGTACAGGTGTTAAACTTGTACTTACTTTAACTTAAATAGTATGTAAAATTCTTATAGAAAAAAAACCAATAAAAACAATTTCGATGTCACACTTTTTTTAGAACGTCGTTTTTAGAATCCGCTCAAAATTATTATCGACTTGTCCTAAAGTGTTTTAGATCGATGCGCGCTTTATTCCATGTTGAGGAGTCACATTATATACACATCTCACGTTCAATTAATTCATCTGTTGGAACCTTCGGCGTGAAACGTCTTGATGCGCGTTTCGCTAACCATGTTAGTATCATCAGGAGATAATTAAATCTCATTCTACTAGGATTTGGGTTTTAGTGGTAACCTCTAGTGAATCAGTTCCTAAGTTTAGGTCAGGTTAGCGAAACCTAACTACCTCCTAAACCTCCTAAAGGTTAGGATTTATCTATTTTTTATAATTGGAAACCTTCATTAATCTTCCGTACGCATTTAAATGACAGTAGTTTGTGCACCTCGGGCGAGAAATAAATAGAAATATAAGCTTATCTTCTTTCCTCATAGCTAAACGAAAAAGTTCGAAAATGCTTAGATCTCAAATTGACCTGAAAGTTTAATATATCTTCAATTTGGACGTAAAAAAAAAATTATATATATATATATATATATATATATATATATATATATATATATATATATATATATATATATATATATATATATGTATGTATATATGTATGTATATATGTGTGTGTATATATATATATATATATATATATATATATATATATATATATATATATATATATATATATATATATATATATATATATACGACATATACGTACGCACTCTTCAAAGAACGAACGGATCGACACCCGGAATGATTTAGGAACATTATCTACCATCCATGAACATATTAGATGTAACTATGGAAAAATTACTACAAAATTTTAGATTACAATTTAATCTGAAACTTTGTTATATCATCATCAATTTTGATGTGAAAAAATCATTAAAAACAATCATTTTTACTTAGAATCAAATGTTTTTCAAATATCATCAAGAACTTGGAACAATCATCTATATCGTGAGCTATTCAAGATAGTAAAATAATTTTCACGTCATGTGATTTACCACGAAACTGTAAATAAGTGAAACTCTAAGAGTAAGTTTGAAAATGGCCGAAAATCGCTATTTCAGCCATTATTCCATACGAAAAATTGCAAAAAAAAAACTCAAATTTTGTTGAAACTTTTTTTTGAAAAACTATAATTTTTACTTGGAACTAAATGTTTTTGGAATATCATCATGAAATTGGAACCAGACAACTTTTGGTAGGCACCGAAGATAATATCTACTGAGCTACTCAAGATAGCAGATTAAATTTCTCGCCATATGATTGTTGGTATATTCATCAAAATATCTATTCTTCCCTTGAAGATGTGTTAAAGGCATAAAAAGTGCAACGAAAAGCTTCAAATGCTTAAAATTGCTTGAGGTTTATCAGAAACACATATTTTTAACCTAACCTAACCTAACTTTTTACTTTAGCTTTTCTCTGTATACTTCTTTCTTGATGTTGTATTTTTCTCTGCTTTTCTTTTGCTCTGTGGCATTTATTATGTTTTATTCTCAATTTACTGGGTTGCCTATATTACGGTCACCCTCCCAAAGTAGCTTAACTTCAGTTATCGAGAACGGATACTCGATGTGTAACCCCAAATATTTAAAATTAATTTTTTTCTCGCCCGCCCGCCGTCATTCATTTGAAATGATGCAAGTTCGTTTCTGTATCTGTTATTATTGCGTGGGAAAAAGCTCTAATCATTTAACTTTTCATTCTACATGTAGTTGTTTTGCCTGTTTGTGGCTTCATCTACTACAGATCAATTAATTATTATTGACAGATAAATAGAAACATTCTCCCCTCGTCGACAAAAAAAATATCAATAAATGTTTAGTTTGCCTCCAAATCAACTTCCCATTTGGTCGTCGCGTTCCTAACACCACACCGCCAAATCTTCACCTTTCTTCCCTCTCCATCCATCGTCGCAATTGTTTCACTAATCGCAACCTTCGTCATCGCGCACTCAGGTAAATGCGCCAGCTCATTGCCCGTCATTAGACGACAAGCGGCTGCTACCGCGACAATGCCGCACTAAATCGCGATTTCGTATTACTCTTCCGAGATATTATCCGTTTTCGTTCGGTTTTTTCCGATAGTTCCGTTCCGTAAAAATGAGTACGTTACCGCGAATTCGCGTTGAATCACGGGGTGGTAAGCTGCGTATCAGGGCTGATACATTGCCAAAGAAGTCGGTGGTCAAGGGGTATTTTAAGAAAGATTCGGTGTTGGAGAGGCCCAAAACTCCGAAAACACAGCCGAAAAGTAAACTTTTACGGTATAGTTTGGGTGAGTATGCGATTGTTTACACGTATGTTTTATTTGTTTGATAAGCGTTTTATTTTTGTTATCTTAGTTGAGAGTCAACTGGAGAACAACGTGGTTTTTTAATATAATCAGTAAAATAATGGGATTCAAATTAGATATTAATTAATTGCTTATTAACAGTTTATATTGTTCATAACTTTAGAGTTTTTCAAGAGGTTTTCTTTTTAGAGAGCTGCGGTTGGCGAGGGATTTTCTGGGGGTTACACTTTAAAACAGAATAATGTAAAATATGTACATGTGTATGTAATAGTGTGTGCATAATGAAGACACTATATATTAGACTGGCCCAAAAAAATTTACTTTTTTTTTTTAAATAGATACCGAAAATGTTATTTGTCATGACTATTGAAAAAATATTGTGAAAATTAGAGCCTTTAATACTTATACTAAGAAGTGTAAGATCTCGACATTCGGTTTTTTAATAGCAATCGCATCTTTCATCCAAAACCCCTAAACCATCAATTAGAAAAATTTGACCCATACATATTCTTAATGTGAATTGAATTCTCTACAAAAAAGGTCTCATTATAAATTTACGTCAAACAAACCATTTCCATGTAATCGTGTCTTGAACAATAATCTGAATTTTACAATATTACTTTTCAAATTTAAAACTTTGTAACTATTGAACGAATCAATATTTGAGTATTAAGGGCTTATCTTAGTAGTCATTGCCTCGTCTGGGATCTCATCGTCTGTATTGCCTTCGACATCCGATGTCAAGCAGTTTTGATTCTGATAGTTCATTGTCGTGAGAAGCTATAACTTCTTCAACGTCACTTGGTTGTAATTCGTTGAAACGATCGCTATGAATTTCCTTTGCTTTGACGTGCCGGCCACAACTTCTGACCATAACTTTCTCCAACAGGAATTCAATGTTGATGAACATAACTCATCCACTGCTTCTTTAATAAATGTTATACAATAGGCGATATTAAAAGCTTTCCAATTCTCAGTAACAGTGAGAATTGGATTTTGTTCCATGCTATTCAATACATAACTGAAAGTTCGCTTGACATAATATCTTTTGTTCCCTGATCTAATGTATCAGTATAACATCTATATGTATCACTGATGTAGTGTTAGGATATAGGAAGCAAACTTATATGTTTGGATCACCAAGCTTGAGGGATTCAGAAAGGCCGGGAGTATTATCAGTAAAAAGTAAAGCTTTAAATGGCAACGATTTTGAGTCCAAACACTGGGTACGAAGCAGTTCAGAAACCAGTCTGAAAATAATGTTACAGTCACCCAACCTTTTTGATTTACTCTCTAAAAAACCGGCAGATTATTTTTATTTTAATTTTTTTGAGCACGTGGGTTAAGAGATTTGTATAGAGCGGTGGCTTTATCATGTGATTACCTGAAGCATTAGAGCAAAAGAATATTTTTTTGATTAAATTTCGACTCAAATTCCAAAAGCTCTTTCCATCTTTTGCATCGTTAGAGGTCGCGAGAAACACCTAACTTTATTACTGGTACTGCACGAAACACTGGCCCGAATGAATTGCTCAGTCTTTTTGTATTGTTCTTTCTGTGGATTTATTCATTTTAAACTTTTTCGCGGCCCTCACATACGTTTCACCTGCAGCAAGTCTAACAATTGTATATTTGTATCAAGAGTCGTTACATTTCGCCTCCTTTTAATAAAATCTTGGCCTGTGCACGCCATTAGATTTGAAAATTAGGATATGTACATATAACTATGTAATTAAACTCACGAAACTGATAAGATTTTTCCTAATCACCAACTTCGTTTGAACGAAATAGACAATAAAACAATTCCTGGAAAATTAGAGTAGCAGTTCGCACGAGATTGCATCAAAAATGCACCGCGCTTACATAATTCAATTGAAAATTTAGTCTAGGCGATTTCGCAAGACAAAACCACGGATAATCAAAACCGCGGTTGACGAGGGATCAATGTACTTAAAGAATATTCAGCTCAAAACTTTCAAACAAAACTTTTTTTGTTAAATCATATAGTATTAGAATAAATCATCTCCTGATGATGCTAACGTTGTTAGCGAAATGCTTATCGAGAAGTTAAAGTGATTTCTGGCGAAATTTTCAATAACGGTTTTGCATAAATGTGGTGGCGCTATTTCGTTAATACAGCGTTTAATTTCGGCCGTCAGTGCTTGGGCGATCGTGGACTTGTTGGCGTAAACCTGAGAGCTTTTTTAAAGAAATTAAATTGCAGTAAACCAAATCACTCGCAAATCGTAAAAGTTACTTAAATGATTAAAGGAAAAAGTAACAGTGTCAAAAACTTTTTATACGAACAAGTGCTTCGCTGCTATGGCTGAACTTTTGATCATTTATTTCTAAGATCACTATAGCCTATTTCTATATAGAAGAAAGAAACTAAACCCAAAAATTTTCCCGCATATTGCACGTGATCGTTACAGAACCGCACTAAGAACAGTCCTCTTTTTGGGCGGAGTGTAGCTAATATCGACAACTTCATCAACTGTATCCGTATCAGATATTTTATGGAAACAAAATACAATTGTTAATAAATCAAATGCAACTTAATAAATGAAAAAAACTCACGGCAGTGTTTGAGTTACTGCCGCCAGCCCTGTGATTCTGTCGAACGGCAACCTGCCGATTATCTGGGTTTTCATTGGTGGTGTAAATCGGCTCGACCGATTCCTACCAATAGCAGGGGCGCTCAGCATTTCTGGATGAAATATCACGTGCTGATCACGCGTTGGACATTGTTTTTATTGACTGTCTTTCTTCGGTAAATAGACTCTAGAAACAAGTATACGAAATATAATTAAAATACAAAAACTTTTACTGGGTGTTCCTTTTTCTATGTCACAGCAATGAGTTTCCAGAATGAAACATTAAACTCGAAAATGATTCAGTTATCAGCAGGAGATTAGATCATCTTTTGATGATGTTCGGTGAGCGAAACACGTCAAGAAGTTCAAGAAAATGATTTGTGTTTAGAAATAAATCCTTGTAGTTTAGTGTTTCACACCGAAGGTTTTAATAGAAGAACTGAGGATGAAACATATTATATCAAAAATCTGCGAAGATTCTCTAAGTTGACACCTATCATTGATTAAGTAGTTCTGATAACAAAGAAACAAACCCTTAGTCCATTTTCAATACTCTCTCTATCAAATATATCGCCCTCTCAATTTCAAATCGTTTCAAATTACAGCCCTTTTCATAAAAAGTTTTAAGACTCCTACTCTATTGTATATCGTAGGAAATTTTCATTTTCTGATCAAAGTACTTTACGTAGAATGTTGTCGAGATCAATAAAATGCAAAAGTTCATGTTTAATGAGTGCAGTTATTCGTTAATAATTTACTTATAATTACCGTGGGTTGTAAACTCGTGCAACCAGGCCAGGACTTGAATATTTTTAAGATTTTTTTTAGTTCTTGAATGCAGGTTGTTAAACAAAAAATATTATTATTTATCGTATGGGAATATGATCGTGATGTCTGGTGTACAGTAATCAGGTTGTTATTCGAAGATATACATTTGACTAAAATTGTAAACAGTAATGTGTTATCTAGAAATGATAACAGAAAAATCGTGCTTCAGATAATGTAATGTAATACATAAAATATTTGAAGTTGTAAGTTCTTTCATCTCTTTCCCAAGTGTAAATTCTCTGTTATTTGGAAATTTTTGAATGAATATATTTTTTTGCTTATAAAGCTTATAAATGGTGTCCCAAAATTCACACAAGATTTGAATTTGCCGCCATTTGTGCGGTAAGGTGTTGACAGTTTGACAGCTGACAGTTTAGGGTTAGTAAAATTGGAGCACTACACGAAAGAACAACGCGTTTTCATTGTTAAACAATATTTCAAAAATAATAACAATAACAGTTCGCAAACAACTGTGAAGAGAGTTATTAAAAAATTCACGGAGACTGGATCAATTAGGGACGCTAAACATACTGGCTGTCCAATAACAAGCCGTTCAAATGATAATATCGAAGCAGTGCGTGAGAGTGATGGTGGAAGTGCAAGAACATCGATTCGGCGTTGACAAGAATTGCAAATTTCAAGCAACTCTCTACAGCGTATACTCACTAAAGATCTGCGTCTCCATGATTATAAAGTTCAATTGACACAAAAACTAATGACCTTGCACAGCGAAGAGAGTTTGTTGAATGGATTATTGAACAACAAGTGAATGGTAATTTTTCAGGCAAAATAATCTTAAAATTGTCAAAATTGTCGCACTTGGAGTTCAGAGTTTGGTTCTCCATTTTTACTAACCCTAAACTGTCAGCTGTCAAACTGTCAACCCACATATGATTGTCGAAAACCAAATTCATCCACAACGTGTCACTGTTTGGTGCGGATTTTGGGCTGAAGGCGTCTCTGGACCATAGTTTTTCCAACCATAGTTACTGGTACTCAATATTGCGATATGATAACCGAGTTCTTTCTGCCTAAATTAGATGATATTGATGTGGACGACATGTGGTTTAAACAAGGCGGTCCGACATGCCATACAGCCTGTGAAACAATCCAATCACTGCATGAAACATTTCCTGGCCGTGTACTCTCTCGTTTCGGCGATCAGAATTGGCCCCGTAGAGCATGTGATTTAACACCATTGGATTTATTTCTATGGGGTTATTTGAAGTCAAAAGTCTATGTCAACGATTCAACGTTGCATCAACGAAATTCAGCCACATTTTTGCAAAATGATAATGGAAAATTTCGACAAAGGAGTGCGTATGTACCAGCAAAGCCATGGAGGTCATTTGCCCGATGTGCTATTTCATACATAACCCTATTCTAAAAAAATGTGTTTTCTATTTAATTCAGATCTTGCGTAAATTTTGGGACACCCTTTACTAGGCTAATTGAATTGTTCGCGGAGCGGAAATGACAAAACAAGTTTATAGTTGCTTAAGCTCAATACATTTTTTTTCCAACGGTTCTCCTATTCATTTATTCCATCCCTGAAGTTATTTTCTGGAATTCCTTTACAATACTCATCTACGGCTGCTATAACTTCTTCATTTGATGAAAATTGCTTGCCACGTAAGATTTTTTTGAGGTTTGGGAACAAATAAAAGTCGGGGGGGGGGGGGGCAGATCTGGTGAATATGGTGGATGCTCCAACAATTCGTAGCGTAACTCCTTCCATTTTGTTATCATGTCAGTTATCTATGAGGAAAGATTGGGAAAAAATAGGGTTCTTTAGTGGTATATCGTTACATTTATTACTCTGGTCGAGGAGGCTTGTATATAATACTATAGTTTTGCCCCATTTTAATTACTGTATGTCTGACCTGATATCATGTAATAAGGAGAGTAGTTGTAGACTCCAAATACTACAGAACAAGGCTATGTGTGCACTATTAAACGGTAATAGGTATACACCGATAGAGGTAATATTGCGGTCATTGAACTGGTTTTCTGTGGCGTGGGCCATTGAAGGGGCTAACGCTCGATTGATATATAAAATAAAATATAATTTGTTGTCCCATTATTTGAATACGTTTTTGGTGCAAAGGGTAAACATTCATTCTTATCAATTATGATATACCAGTTGTGAGAACTACTGGTCTCCAGAAGACATTGTTTTGGAAAAGTGTTTGCCTCTTCAATGCTTTGCTCGCCTACATAGAGAGCGCTCCTATTGTGTATGTAATAAACGGTTAAATTATTATTTGATGCAATATAGCATTTTATCATTTGAACAGTGTTAATTATTACCTTTTCATTGTATTTTCTTTTAGTTGCGATTTCTTATAATATTTCTTACTTTTATTTTTCTTGTATACTATCTTTGTTTTGTTACTATTAGCTACATATGCTAAATAAACTGTGTATTTCTTTATTTATTTATATTTATTTGGCCACCTCTGTGAGCTCGTGCATTGTCTTGATGAACTTTTTTTTTCTTTGCTAAACCACGTCTTTTCTCACAAATTTTTGCATCCAATTGGTCCAAAAGTTTTGAGTAATTCTGTCCTGTTGCCATTTTACCGGTTTGAAGGCAATCAATTAACAAATTGATGCCTTTGTTGCCCAAAAAATTGATGCCTAACCTTTTTAATCGATTTTGAGCACTTTGACTGCTTCGGAGCTGAACAACCGGGCTCAGTCCACTCTGCGATTTGTTGTTGCAGTTCAGGATTTTAGTGGTAAACTCAAGTCTCATCCATAGTTACAAACAACGTTTAAAATCTATTTTATTCTTTCGAAAGAGACCCAAATGTTAGTTTTACTCGAAGTCGTTTTTGATCAGAATTTAACAAACAAAAGATGTCAATGGCATTAGCAATTTCACTCAAATCAATTGTCTGTCCTCCATAACCATATCATGTATAGAATTAATTATTTCTTCAGTAGTTGCACTTATTGGACGTCCAGAACAAAAATCATCCAGGTTTGTACAGCCACGTTGAAACTCACGTGCCCACTTACAAACCATTGCTTTTGAAGGAGCAGACTCCCCTAATACATTTACCATTTCACTATGAATTTCCATTGCCTTTAAACCTTTTTTTTAACGAATTTAATCACTGTACGATTTTCAACATTTTCCACATTAAAAAATAACACTGATAAGTTTACTTTAAGCTGATGTTTTTGTGCGAATGAATTGGCAGATCGACTTGAAACTTCACATATGTTCATATGAAGCATGAAACTTGGACAAAAATGTAGTTGATTATATAGTTCTTTTAGTGCTCTATAGGTGTCGCTCCGCGAACCATTTAATTAGCCTAGTATATAGAGTTGCTTATTTTATATTTTGATTTAAGGTAACGTTTACATAATTTTAAAACATTCTAAATATTATATCTCCACTATTCGTCCCATGATTCTCCTTGTTATTCGTCTTTCTGGCATTCTCGCCGCATGTACTGCTCATCTGTATCGCTGAATCCTCACATAGTCTACAATATCCATATCTTTGTGTGATTGCTTCAGTTCGAAGTTATACCTGCTCCTCACAGTTTCCATCATCTTTTCACAACATCAAACATTCTTTTGAGTACTCTCATTTCAGCATTTCTTCTGTTTTCTTTGTGAGGGTTTATGTTCGCAGCCATAAGTGCCAACTGGCGGAATGAGTATTTATAAATATTGGCTTTCGTCTCTCTTTGATAAATTTATATCCTAGGATAAACTGAAGGTAGTAAGCAGTTTTATTACGATTTCTCATTTCTCCTGTGATGTTTTTCCGTCTAGTTTGATTCCCAGATGAGTAAATTCATTCACAACTTCAATATGGTCATCGCCGATTGTCCGGATAAGAGCCAGATCATTAATCTGTATTCTTATTCACAATTATTTGAGTGTTCTTTTCAGACTTACCCCGTAATTTATTTCTGATAACGAGATTAATCCGATTATAATGTGAACTAAAAAAAAACGTGACTCATCCATCCAAAACTAGCGAGATAACCCACTGGGCCTACCTCATTTCGTTAAAGCCGTTGATAAAAAAAAGCGATGTACTGTTGGGAAATAATATTAATCGATCAGAATACAAGTGTGATCAACCTTAACATGATTTTGCCATGCGTTCGAGAGAGACGGAACTACCGAAGGCATGTGGGTGTATAAACAAATGCTCTGGTAACAGTGGAATTCCACTGTTTTTTTTATACACTTTCTAGGGCAGGTTAACTTTGTTTTGACTGCTTTTCGATTTGGGGTGGAAACGGGTTTTATATATATATATATATATATATATATATATATATATATATATATATATATATATATATATATATATATATATATATATATATATATGAGCATTTTTGTTGGTTGATGACTGGAGACGAGCTCCACCCATCCCTTCAACTGGAGGGCATATGTTCCGTCTCTCTCTCTCTCTCTCTCTCTCTCTCTCTATATATATATATATATATATATATATATATATATATATATATATATATATATATATATTAATAGGTTTTCGGGTTATTGTACGTTTGATTATTCGAGATTTAAACGACTAATAGTTTATGTAAATATTTAGTTTATTATGTCAACCAACAGATTGTTTTTCACCTCTTTTCTTTTTAAATATTTCCCATTTAAACAATTTTGGAGGGGGCGAAATGGATGATCTAAGGGTGCAATGATCGGTGAGTAAGGTGGATGGATCCTAACGTCCCAATTGAGACGTATTAATTGTTGAGTCTTGATTGAAATTTGTAGTTGTGGATTGTTGTGATGAAACATGGAAAATGAAGCCTCAGAATCGTGATGGACCCACACTTCATGTCGGCAGCCCCTGTTTTTTTTTTCTGGTGGTCAAAAACGGTCTGGTGGTCAAAAACAATGTGCCGTAATGGAAGTTATTGACCGAAATTTTCAATTTGAATCGGCATAGTTTTTGAAGTAAATTTGAACGAAAATATTGTAAATACCACAGGAATTAATGATTCCTAAATAAACATTTCTAATGATACGTAAATGAACATTACCAATACAGATTTCTGTTTACAAATGTTAAAAGAGCAAGTAATGGAAAATATATACGAACTTTCAGAACAACCCGATATATAAAGAACTGGCTTGGTTTATACCTGGAAAAAGTATCTTCCAAAAATCAAAAGAAAGCAAAAGCAAAGAAAGTATTGAACTGAATTGCACAAAGATTGAAGCACATCCTTTATCAACCATAATCAGCAACAATTAATTCGTGTTAACGACGCTCTGGAGGATAACTGAAGGAAAGTAATTTTATTTCAGAACAACGAACGGCTAGCTACATCACAAAGGACTCTAGAAACGATCAACGAATCGAGCTGGGAATTTTATCGTATCCGGTGTATTCTCCAGACTTGGCCCCTTCGGATTTCCATCTGTTCGAATCCCTGCGACATCACTTAGTTGGTAGATGTTTCAAATAACTTTAGAAAGAAAAAACCTCAATGACTTTATCACATTCAAACCACCAAGGTATTTTCGATCTGGGATGTTACAGTTACTTAAAAATTGGCGAGAGTATATATAGAACGTGTGGGAGATTACTTTAAAGATTTAGTTCGAATTACATTTTTCATAAATAAATGACAAAGGAGTATATAATATAACGCTTTTGTCGATTTCTTTTTCGACATTCCCATACTTTTTTTGTCGTAGAAATCATTCTTTATATTCCACAGTGAAATCACCATTCTAAATCGTTGAAATTGCTTCCTTCCTACAAGTTCTTTCTTAGAAGCTTAGTCTAAAATCGGTACTACTAAAAACTGTTGTTGAAAGACCTTATACAAAGCCCCCAGTGGTTTATTTAAGCTTAGTATACATCCTTTATTTTATGCCTCAAATTGTTAAAACGTTTCATGACGCTATGATGACTTCATCGCGTGTTAGCAACGTTATTTCGAACAATGATTGATAAATGATCCGCTAATATAATGATATAACGGATGATAATTGCCTGTTCACAGTTAGTTTATTCTTCCAAAAAATACGTGATTTTGATTTTGCCATTGGGAAAAGTGAAAGTAAACCAAAGTTTGCCATTAGCGGTTAAGATTTATTTTTATTAAAATTTACAATAGGTCGATAAAAAACTTATCAATGTTAATTGAAAGCAGAAAGCAGAAAAAAAGCAGCACCATTTTTATTGATTTTGGAGGATTAAGAATATTAAGACAACTTAAATTTGGAAACCGAAAGTTGCTGATCTAATTTTGAAAATAAAAAAAACATTCTTGA
Organism: Cosmopolites sordidus; assembly: GCA_031761425.1. Taxonomy (NCBI): domain Eukaryota; kingdom Metazoa; phylum Arthropoda; class Insecta; order Coleoptera; family Curculionidae; genus Cosmopolites; species Cosmopolites sordidus. The sequence continues at coordinate 555,526 of JARFXV010000913.1, forward strand.
TCGTGACTGTTCAAATCGCTAATTCAATTAACGTTGGCTATGTTTTTCAAGAGGTATAACAAACAGTCCGGCTTTTGCGCCATTCGATTTTTACCATTTTCTTTTATTGGTACACTTCTTGCTGTTCAGCGGATTCTTTTATTTCAAACGAGGTTGTTTTAGTAGCTACTACAAAAATCCGGCAACACCGGAAATCATTATTTGTATTTTTGAGTCTAAGTTATAGTTTAGTTTAAGTTATTTAGTTATTTTCTACAACTCTGCATTTGAAAGTACTAGTCTATCACTTCAAATCAAAAAGTTAGCCTATGTCAGGTTTTAAAAAAATTACACTATATATATATATATATATATATATATATATATATATATATATATATATATATATATATATATATATATATACATATATACATATATACATATATATGTATATATATATATATATATATATATATATATATATATATATATATATATATATATATATATATATATATATATATATATATATATACATATATATATATATATATATATATATATATATATATATATATATATATATATATATATATATATATATATACATATACATATACATATACATATACATATACATATACATATACATATACACACATATATATACATACATATATATATATATATATATATATATATATATATATATATATATATATATATATATATATATATATATATATATATATACATATATATCTATATATGTACATACATATATATCTATATATATATATATATATATATATATATATATATATATATATATATATATATATATATATATATATAATCTACAGGGTGATTTACAATAAATGATACATTAGACGTTTACGGAGAACTGCTTGATATAAAGATTTGAAATTTTTGATACGTATGTAAATAAACATGACCGCTCCAAATATATTTTCTTAGCTGCGGTGTTGCCAAATCTACTCGTAGCTAATACCAATTTTGTTTTTTTTTTTAATGGAATATGCTGTATATTACATTTTTAAATTCTGTGGGGCATTTTGAAACTTTTTATTTAACATTTGCTATACCTATCTTGAGCCGTTTCGGAAATAAATATTTTTTAAGAAATTTGACAAAAAACGCCCCTGAATATAAAAATATTTTTTTTTACAACCAGCATAGCTAGATACGTGAACTTTTGAATACGGCTCTCTAATAGGTTGCTTTATGATAATATTACATGAGAATTAATTTATTGCATACAGGGTGTTTACAAAATAGTGCATTTTTATAGACCAAAAAAACTCATGTTATGTACGAATTTTAAATGGAATACCCTGTATTTTATAGCGGAGCACAAAAGAGCGATAAATTCTCTATCATAAAGTGTTAAGTGATGGTATACCTATTTTTAGTGGTTTTCGACTTATAAGCAAAAAACCAAAATAATACAATAATGTAAAGATAAAAATCAAGAGAATTTAGATCCGGTGATCTCGGCTGCGAATTCCACTGACTCAAGCGTCTAAATCACCTGTCCTGGAATAGTTCATAGAGTTGCCTGCTTACATCTTCTATACAGTGTGCCGGAGCAGCATCAAGCTGGTACCAGCTGTTTCGATGCACTGCCAGTGGAAGGTTTTTATCAAATTCTCTACAACTGTTGTTGCTATTTCAAGATACTTTCATCGTAACTAAATTATCAAATTTGTTTATCCATGATTAAATAAAAAACATTAAAACTAAATTTCTCTTGGTATGCGGAATCCCTTGTAAAATTAGGATTTTTATTGGCTCAGAAGTGACAATTTTGTCTGATAAAAACTCCTCTCGAAAATTTTAGCTCATCAGTCCAGAGAGTGTCATATGCAGCTCGTCTTCAGCTCTTCTAATAGAAGATTGTAAATATGCCAGATTTTTTCTAAATTGTTATATATTATATATATATATATATATATATATATATATATATATATATATATATATATATATATATATATATATATATATATATATATATATATATATATATACTATACTGCGTCAAGCAACCAACAAATGAAGCTTTTGCAAGAGAGCAAGCAAGATTCAGAAGTGGATTCAGTACAATAGATCACATCCAGGTCCTACAGCAAGTCATAGAAACACACAACGAATACACTATGCCACTGTACTTGGCTTTTATCGATCATGAAAAGGCATTTGATTCAATCGCAAAGCGGGCCATAATGGATGCATTGCTTAATCAAGGTGTAGAGAAAACCTATGTCAATATACTAGGCTCGATATATGATGAAGCTACAGCGACAGTCCACCTTGACGATCTTGAGCAATGATGAATGATGAATGATCTTGATCAATATCTTTCTTTTTTAGCATGCCTGGAAGAAGTGTTCCGTAATCTGGATTGGGAACAGGATAGAATAAGTATTAATGCATACTTAGTGGATACTTAATCATCTTAGATTCGCAGATGATATCGTTCTTCTTTCACAAGACCCAGAGGAGCTGCCAAGATACGTCCAAGAGCTGCAAAGGGCTGGGGAACCATTTGGATTAAAAATAAACCAGAAGAACAGTCAGGTCATGTTCAATAAATTTGCTGAGGATAAAAGGATTTCTATTTTAGGAACGGATTTGGAACTTGTGGATCACTATATATATCTTGGGCAGAAGGTTTCAATGGAAGGGGATACCGGGAGGTGGGACGACGCGTTAAATGTGGCTGGCAGGCATTTGGCAGGTCCAACATAGTGTTTAAGTGCAAACTATCACTTTGCCTGAAAAGAAAAGTCTTCGATCAGTGTGTCCTGACCGTTATGACATACGGAAGTGAGAGCTGGACACTCACATCACAGTCAGTTCAAAAACTTCGAGTAGCACAGAGGGGAATGGAAAGATATATGCTTGGCATTACTAGACGGGATAGAAAGACGTGCACATGGATCAGAGAACAAAGGAAAGTAAGTGACATCATTGGAAGAATAAAGCAATTGAAATGGAAGTGGACAGATCATGTAGCGAGGCGATGCGACGAAAGATGGGCCAGGGCGGTCCTGGACTGGATACCGCTTGATCACAAACATCCACGGAGAAGACCGAAAACACGATGGATTGATGAAGAGGCCTTCATCCTGCAGTGGATTGATTATGATAATATATATATATATATATATATATATATATATATATATATATATATATATATATATATATATATATATATATATATATATATATATATAAGAAAACATTTCGAATAATATTCAGTTTATTAGCTAAGTCATACTTTACTATTATTTTTACAGCTGTTGGACAGGATAAACATTCTTTCAGCTGTTTTTTAAATTAAAAATCATTCACTGGTAAAATAAACCAACATATGTATAATACATTCAAGTTATTTTTGAAATATTTTTTTCTAAATTGCAAGACTTGTCTTGGGTAGATGCCGTAACATATCAAATACGTATACCTACATAAAAGTCCAACTAAAACGATCTAGCATTGAAAACCGAGAATTATTTATTACTCAGTAAGTAGTTTTAAGGTCAATGTTGGAAAAAATATTGAAATAAGTGTATTAAGAGAGCGAGTTAGATCAATCACAATACTTTTACAAGTCGTGCGGTATTTATTCTAGATATATTTTTTTCTTTCAGCTGGTGACTCTGTTGTCAATGATCCGAACATAGAGCTGCGCGAAGAAAAATATGAAATCCGTATCGAGAGATCGAACGCCGGCCTGGGCCTCTCCATCGCCGGTGGTAAAGGTTCTACGCCGTTCAAGGGCGACGACGAGGGCATCTTCATATCTAGGGTGACGGAGGGCGGTCCTGCTGACCTCGCCGGATTAAAGGTGGGCGACAAGGCCGTCAAAGTTAATGGGGTTGATGTTACCGAGGTGTCGCACTACGAGGCTGTGGAGGTGTTGAAGGCTTCAGGACAAACCCTAATTTTGGAGGTAGGCTTATGTCTTATTAATATTTTTAATTATTAATGAGTAGGGGTGAGTTATCCAAAATGAGTTATCTGTTGTTAAGGGATGGGTGGGGCTCGCTCCCGGTCAAGCAACTAACAGATTGCTAATTTTGGCGGAAATGCAGCTTGTTTTGTGTTCCACATGAGATTGTGTGACCCAGCAGCTGGAGTATCTTAGGGCATCTTGTAAATATAACCACATAGCACCAGTAGTCGATTTATGTTTTCATCATAAAGTTATTCGCGATTAAAAATGTCAGTTTACGAACCAAATAATCTTCATTTGCTCATTCTTTCACACTTAGATGAGGCCGCTATGACTAAAAGAACATATCGTGAGTGGGTTCAGAGCTTCAAGAGCGGTGATTTTCACGTCAAAGACCGGCATAGTGGTGGAAGAGCAAAAGTTTTTGAAGATAAAGAATTGGAGGCATTGCTTAATGAATATTCGCATCAAAGTCGAGAAGGATTGGCAGGATCATTAGGAGTGACTCAATAAGCAATTTTAAAACGCCTTAAAGACCTGGGATTTACCCAGAAGAAATTCTATTGGGTACCATGCGAGTTGAAATCGAGAGATGTTGAACGCCGTTTGTTTGCTTGTTAACAGTTGTTTAAAAAGCAAAATCGGAAGGGATTTCTACATCGCATTGTGACTGGGGACGACAAATGGGTTTATTTAGATAACCCCAAACGTCGAAAATCATGGGGAAAACCCGGCCACGCTTCCACTTTGACGACCAAACTGAATATCTGCGACTCCAAGGTCATGTGGTATTTGGTGGAACCAGTTCGGTGTAGTGTATTATGAGCTGTTAAAACCGTCTGAGACAATCCAGGGGATCGTTATCGAACGCAATTAATGCGTTTGAGCCGAGCATTGAAAAACAAACGGCTGCAATAGAGCGAAAGACACGATAAAGTGATTTCGTAGCATGACAGTGCTTAGCCCCATGTTGCGATAGTGGTTAAAACATACTTGGAAACGAGGGAAGTCCTACCCCACCCGCCGTATTCTCCAGACGTTGCTCCCTCTGATTATCTCTTGTTTCGATCGATGGCACACAGCCTGGTTGACCAGCACTTCCTGAAGAAGGCAAAAATTGGATCGCTTCAAAAGATTCGCGAGATTCGAGTGGTGCCTGAACGATGAGAGAAAGTAGTGGCCAACGATGGATAATACTTTCCAATGATAAATGTGTAACCAATTTTTTTTATCTTGAATTTTGAGAAAAAAAACGACGGGAGCAAAATTGTATACCTAAATTATATATATATATATATATATATATATATATATATATATATATATATATATATATATATATATATATATATATATATTATTTTTTAATCTTTTTTACATAAAATATTAAATATATTTATAATATAAAATTGAACAAAAAATGTCATATTTAATGTAAAAAAAAATAATTATCCAAGATATACCTGGTATGTGTTTAAAAATAAATTTTATAACATATATTTTCGTCACCGTTTCATATCATTATTTTTATATTTATTGGGACTTTCAGTCAGTTAATAAGTTTTAATTTTTTTATTCTTTTATTGACGTTTCGGCTCAATAACGAACCATCCTCAGAACATTTCTACAAAAAACATTATTTTTATAAAAAAACATATTTACATTTAAAAACGTCCCAAACAGTTAATTTTCCAAATTTTTTAACTATGTGACATTTTTTTCTTTCTGTTTAATTTTTATGTTTTCTGTTCGTGAATGTTTGGAAAGGCTTCCACGGTGGGTAATATTAAAATTACTAGGTTCTCAGGTAGAACCGCGTTTTAGATTTGTAAAATCTCGACGTTTCGGCTTCCACTTTGAAGCCATTATCAAGAGAATCTAGTTGATTTACCCCGAGGCCTCAATCTGCCTACTCCCCAGAGTTCACAACTAGAAAAAAGACTTTTTGTAAAATCTCGACCTTCCGACTTCCACTTTGAAGCCATTATTAAGAGAATCTAGTTGATTTACTCCGAGGCTTCAATCTGTCTACTTCCCAGAATTCACAACTAATTTTTTTCTCTAGTTGTGAACTCTGGGGAGTAGGCAGATTGAGACCTCGGAGTAAATCAACTAGAAGTAAATATGTTTCTATAGGTTTTGAGGGAAGTAACCAGATTGGTGAGGAATAAAACCGAGGTGACAGGATCCAAACCGGAGACTTATCACGTGACGCCGCCACCGCCACTGCCTCCAGTAGAAAATTCCGTCGAGACCAAGACCATTCTAGTACACACCACTTTAATTCGAGATTCACGTGGTCTTGGTTTCAGCATAGCCGGTGGTAAAGGAAGTCAGCCGTTCAAAGTAACAAAACTGAAGAAAACCCTTCACTTGTACCAAATTGCTGAAGAATTATTCTTTTTTCCAGGCCGAGTCAGACGCGATATTCGTGTCCAGAATCACAGACGGAGGTGTTGCCGATCGAGATGGTAAACTGGCTCTTGGAGATCGGGTTGTGTCTATCAACGGAGTCGATCTCAGCGGTGCCTCTCACCAACAAGCCGTTAATCTGCTCACAGGTCTGGAGAGGTTCGTTCGACTCACGGTGGAGCGAGAGGTTAGTTTTTGATGAAACCTCAAACGGAAACGGTTACTTTATTAATGTGTTTTTGTTTTAATTTAGGTACCTGTTGATGAAACTGTACCACCTGGTGCTTCTCCATCTCCCGGACCCCAGCAAAGCCCCCGTTTGTTCGGTCTTCCCAAACCTTACACGGGACTGTATAGTGCAAACAGTTACATGGCAAACCGTCCATTTAGTGCTTATAGGAGATCAGTAGAAAGCGACGTTAGCAAAAAGGTAAGGTATCTTATTCTCATATTTTCTTATTGACTATTTATTGAGGTAACGGTTCATTGATGTTAATAACTATTTATTATGTGATTTTATCTCCATTCAATTTAATAATTTACCATGTTGAAAGCACGAATGATTTGTACTCAGTGTGAGTTTGCCAGACTAATGCCTTTGGTAAACACAAATGAAAATGTTTTTGTGACTTGAACAAAACCTGATGTATTCTCATATAAAGTTTGATCTAAAATCAAAAAATTACCTCAGATTTTGTCCCCCAAAATTTATTTTTACTATAAAACATTGTGGCATTATTACAAATGATATCGATAGACGGATTATTAATAATCATAATCTCACCTTAGAATGTCGATATTTTACAATGGTAATTTGTTTAAGGGAACTCCATTATTAATGTTCAGCAACTACCATACAGTTGAACCGTCGAAAGATTGCTCATGCGTCATCAATTTTTATCTATATGAATCAAATCAAAAATTAGTAGTCAAATTAGTGCTAACTTTCATAATGGACGTGGTTGGTGCCTCGAAAGACGGACATTTATGTTTATGATTTAAATCCACGATATATTTATTTGTATATATTTATAACATGAAATTATAAAACGTCGTGTTATAAATCGATATTTTAATGTAAGATTTCGATTGTTTGTCATGAAATTGTAAAGTTTTATGTCATAGATCGATCGAAGAATTTTGTAGTTTAAAATTGTACGGACAACTTAATTGAACGGACAACTGATTAATTGGTTATTGGTCAAAATCATCATTTTATTTACTCTATAAATTATTGTGGAGACCAATTTTTATATGATGAAAACGTTACCAAGATATGGGAATGTACAGGTCCTTAAATAATTGCATTACAAATGTATTACAAATATCATTTCAAATAATAATATAAAGCATACAAAAACAGCTGTTTAAATGTTGTGTACATGAATACATGAATAAATACAAAAATACATAAATAAAAATAATTTTTCCTATATCTAAATAATTGGGTATACTAATAAGTTCATTAATCAACCACATTAACTACATATAGCTTGTACAAAATTAAAACCGTTGCACGTCATTAAGCACGTGATCAAAATTTCGACTGCGCTGTTGCCAGATTGCGATTAAACATCATAACCTCACTTTAGTAAATCATTTTTACAATTTTACTTTAATAAGTTTGTTCTAGCGACGCTTTCAAACGGTTTCAAATCGTCCGGAGTTTGCGTAGGCGAATGTTGCGTTCATCTGCGCAAACTACTGACGATTTGGAACCGTTTGAAATCGTCGCTAGAACAAACCTAATAACAATTAAAAAAATTATCTCCAAATTAAATGCAAATCACAAAGTAGGTTACAAAATTATAATACATGTTGAAAGTCTTGCAAGTGTCGTTGATTTAGTACCTCTAAATAGATTCAGCACATGTAAAATGCTTCGTTCAAAAACCATCGACAACATTTTTTAATATTTGAATGGTTATTAAAATAAAAATATTATATAATAATCAGTGACATTTATTGATATATAATATACGAGTATTAAACAAAAAAAAACAATCAAATATTTGCATGCACTTAAATAAACTGTTTTCGATCGCAAAGTAAAAATGAAAGTAAACGTTTAGATCAAATGGGATAACCTCCAAACGTGTCAATAAATATCAACAAGACAAATTTTAAACCCGACAACGTCGCATATGCTGCCAACCGTACACAGCCTCTAAATTTGAAATTTATTGAATACATTCCATTTGATTATTTTATTATTTCATTTTTGTAGTGGTATTTCTGCTGTTCTTTAATAGCGTCATGGATGACGTGCAGCGGTTTTAGTTTTGTCCAGGCTATAGCTATATATCTTCATCAAATTCAGACGAGGAACTTTCATTAGTATTGATTGTTATAGGCTCAAGTTCAACAGTGAGTATGTATTGTTCTTAGATAAACCAGTCTTCAATTAATTTCTCTGTGTGTGCTACAGAGTTTTCCCACACTTCTTCATTACACTGTTACAATGCTTCTTTCCATACATTTTATACTTCTTCATCATTAAATCCATCCCTACCAATATTTTTATTATGATATGTCTTCGCATTAGCCCAAATTAATTCTATGGTATTAAAATCACAATGATAGGGTGGTCTTAAAATTTCAAGGCATGTTCTCTTACTAGCTCATCAATTATATGTTTATTTTCTTTTCTGTTTCCTTTAGCCACTTGCAGTAATTCTGCTTTTGTGAATTTTTCATCACATTTAATATTATTGTCATTTAACCAAGCAGTTATTTCAGCCTTTGTTGAGGAACTGCAGGGCTGTTTTTCTTGAAGTTCACTATGGTACAGAGCATTATCAATTACTATTAAGGATGGCTCTTCTAAATTTGGGATTAGCTCTGTCGTCATCCATTTTTGAAATATAGTGTTGTTCATTTCGCCATTGTAATTGGACGTCAAAGATTTTGAGGCAAACACTAAACTGGCACCCTGAACAAATCCTTTCAAAGAGCCGACAAGAAACTTTTAACACTATTGTGTTGCCAAGAATTTATTTTGTTGCCTTTTGAATAAATCCAGGTCTCATTTAGAAATATAATTTGGTGTCCGAATGTGCTGTTACGATATTCCATATATTTGCGAAGAAAATAAGCTCTTAAGGCAGAAATATTGTTTCTTTCGATTAATCATCTGTTATTGTCATCCCTTTTGTACCTAAAGCCTAGCTTCTTCAGGAGAGTATTGAGGGATGTACGACCCATACTGACAGTTTCCTTTCTTTTTAACTCCATATTAAGGTTTTTGCTAGTTACACGCTTCTCTACAAATGAAAAAAATATGTGCTATACGTGTATTTTTAGTTTATGAAACTGTTTGTAGAAAATGAAGCTATATCATATTATAGTTTTAGTCTACACATTTGTATCTACAAGTAGACCTCGAGCTGATTTATTTTTGGTAATGGAATGTTTTGGTAAAAATTACTAATTTTTGATACTATAATAATTATTGCTAATACCTAAATATTTTATTATTTACCAAGAATAGCAGGATATGCCAAATGTTTGTGCTACATATAAGTAAGATAGGTGTCAGTGTCAGATTTTTACAGTTTTCAAATAAATTGTAAAGCCAAAATGTTTGCGAATGTGAAAAATTAAAAGGCATATGTGGTACAACTGGCAAACAATTAATATGCATTCAATGACTTACTTTATTTGTGCATATTGTACAATATGTTTGTTTGTTCTGTTTTCCTTGATATTTAATGCTGCTGCAACTCTCTAAAAAATATATTACAATGCACGGGCGTAGCCAGGATTTAGTTTTGGGGAGGGTTTAGTTTGAAGTAAATAAAACAACAAAAATATACTTACCTGAAATTTAATATCTATATATTCATCAGAAAAATTACGACATATTTATAAAGTTCTTAACTTTAAATGAAATGGTTAAATTAATTTCGTTCCTCTCCGCTAAATCTAAAACCATTAAAGAAGAAATCTTCGGCTTTTTCTTTTAAATATATCCACTACTTCATCTGCATGAATTTCTGTTCCATAGTGAATGTTCATGAGAGCCAAACCATTAAGTCTGTTTTCACTTGTAGTGTTTCGTAAATAGTCTTTCAGTTTCCTTAGGCTCGAGAAAGACCTTTCTGGGGTAGCAGTGGGTACAGGAATGGTAGCCAAGATTTGTAGTAATGTATAAATATTAGGATAAAGGTTTTTATCGCACATATCTAGGCATTCCAAACGAGATTTCGGGGTAGGCGAGATACTTGTCATCACTGTTTTCCATACTTCAAGTTCTGCTTTAATCACTGATATGTTGCTTTCGGGAAGCAGTGACGAGTACATGGAAATTGCTTCTTCAATTTCAGAACTGGCAGTAAAATTTGAAGGTAGCACATCAGATAATGCTGATACTACTTTACGATGTTTGGTAAACGTTTCAACCTATTGTTGAATTGTATGATCAAGAAATGGAATGAACAAATTAATTTTGTAATACGTGCATACATCCAATGCAGGAATGTTCGGTCTATTTAATTGTCTTCCGACGACGCGTGGCATTCGCAGTATACCACCATTTTCTTCCAGTAAAACCTTTGCGTCTAATAACATCATCTACATGTTTGAATGCCGTGATAAGATCGATGTCAATTGTCTGTAATTGTTTTGTATAGCTCATAACTTTTTGAAGAATCACTAAACACATCACAAAATCCGAAGATCGAAGCGTACTTAGCAATTGGGCGGCTTGTTGCGATGTTTCCTTATTGTGATTAAATTGGAGTTCTTCGAGAGCATTCACAATCGCTGAATAAATTTCCCTGAATCTTATAGTAGCTTCATGTTTGTGGATCCACCGTATTTCACACATTGAGAGCAAGCTTTTTTCGTTACCGACGGGTAGTAGCTCTTGAATTTTTTCTTTCAACAAAGCAGTGCGTTGAGCAGAATGTCGAAAGTAGGAACCAACAGACTGCACAATCGCAATGCAATTTTGGACATTTGCTAATGAACATGAATCAGCAATAGCAAGGTTGAGAGAGTGTGCACTACAGTGTACATAAAGAGCAAGAGGACATTCTTGGCGAACATAAGCTTGAGCACCGTGCAAATATCCACTCATAGCTGCAGCCCTATCGTAACCTTGACCAACCACATGAGAACATTTAAGTCCATGCTTTTTCAGAGCTGTAATAATAAGATTTGCGAGACCGGATCCTGAAACATCGATCGTTGGAATGTACTCAAGGAACATCTCTTTAAGTATATGGTGTTTATTATCTGCAAAATCAACATATCGCAAACATAACGAGACTTGTTCTACGCGTCCGATGTCGGTGGTTTCGTCAGCTAGAATCGCAAATAGTTAGGCTTTCTTTACTTCTTCAATTATTTTATGTTGAATTAATTCACCACAAATGTCAATTATTTCGTTTTGGATCTGAGGGCTTGTGTACAGGGCATTCTTCTGTGAAGTATTCAAATGCTCAGCCAGATCTTTATCTCCAGACTCAAACAAAACTCTCAGACAAAATAGTTCGACTACTCGACAAGAGATGGCGTTACTGTGCGCAACGTCCATTAGTTCGGATATATATATTCAATTCAAATGTAATAATTTAACTCTCTTCAGTCCTCGTATTTTTTCGGTATAATATTAGGTAATATTTGACTTATTTTGGAGGGGGTTTGAACCCCCCCCCCCTGGCTACGCCCGTGTTACAATGTGATAATGTGATAATAAGTAAAATGTGATCAAATTAACTATTCTTTACATCTTGAATGGATGAAAGAAACTCTAAAGGTCCCTTATTCCTTTTTTCCATTTCAAAATACTCATAAACATTAAGCACAAATTGTTGAGCTTGAGATTTCAGTGTTTTTCCCGGCATATTTTGTGTGAAATCACACAAAATATTAAATCAAATATAAATACCTTAAAAGTTTGCACTTCTATATTTCCGTTATTATTTTGAAACAGTTGTTTATCTTTCAATATATTTTTAAAATTAGCCAATATAAATTCTGTTTTTATTAAACATTTGTAATAAAATGTTTTTGGTTAGGTTAGGATTATTGAAGGAAATAAAAGTTTATGAATATTTACAAACACTTACCGATAACAAAATAACCAATAGCAGTTGTTATTATAAAAACTTATTTTACAATAAAACTATTTTACAGCACAAAATTTCACTGATACACAATAACAAAACAAGTCAAATGATAACCAAAACAGTACCGCTGAACTCAATAGAGGAACTTTTAACGACCGGTACGAACAAACACCTTTTAATTATTTGTTACATTCTCCGTTGTACGTTATCGTAACGTACTGCTTTACCCGAAGAGATACGTATTGATTCTTTATCTCCTTCTCTCTAGTTAGGTAAAGAAAAAGAACATATTGAGACAGTGTCTATGATATAGGAAATTTATGACCTCATTCGATGACGTATGGGTAAACTCTCAGCGGTTCAACTGTATGTGATTGTTAGTATTAATTTTTTTTTAATGAAAACAAGGGTCTAATCACTTATGTCATTTTGTTGCTACGACAGTACCTTTCAAAATGCCATTGATGTTTAGCCGATGTTGAGTTTAGCATATTTTTTCGTGTAGTAAACATCGAGTTTATCATCCAAATAGAGGTCATTTGCTACATTTGCGATCATATGTACTGCTTTTCTTGTTCAATCAAAAAAAAAAATGCGAGTGAAAGCCGTCGTATACTTGTGCAAAGTTGCGGTGACAATGTCTCAAGGCAGGACTCTTGTTGGCGTTGGTTTAGCCGATTCAAAAGTGGTGATTTGGACTTGAAAGACAAAGAACGTCCAGATCAACCGAAAAAATTTGAAGAATTGCTAACATTGTTGGAAGAAGACGATTGCAAACTCAATAACAAATGGTAGAGAGGTTAAATGTTGGTCGCCGAACTATTTGAGATAGTCTACATGCGTGTGAAAGATCCAGAAGGCAGACAAATGGGTACCACAGTATCAGCTGAACGACAAACAGATGGAAAAGCGAAAAACGGTGTTCGACGTTTTGCTTTCTCGACATGAAATAAAGACTATTTTGCATCGGATCGTGACTGGAGATGAAAAATGGATACAGTCTGTCCAGAATAAGGACTCACCACCCCCTTAATATTTTTATTTCTGGACCGATTTTCATAAACTCTCTTTTGTTGGATAGATCTCGGAAAACGGCATTAAGAAAGTGTTTCTCTTTTTTTTTTGTTAATATCATGGCTAACTGTGTCAACTTTTATGGCTTCCATTTTCGAGAAGTACTATTAGGGCTTTTTTTTTAGAGAAAAACTAACAACGGATTCTTGACCGGCACCACGTTAAACTAATATGTATCGATTTTTATGGTTCTAAATAACTGGGTGTCCTTGATATTATTTTATGATATTTTTACTATAATAATAATTAATAATTTTTCTAATAATTACAAATTATTTTTTAACAAAAAACGTCCTTTATTTATAGGTCGATCAAAATTGGCATTATAATACTTATATATATATATATATATATATATATATATATATATATATATATATATATATATATATATATATGTATGTATATATATATATATATATATATATATATATATATATATATATATATATATATATATATATATATATATATATATATATATATATATATATTATATATTATATATATATATATATATATATTCCAGATTCATTACCACCGAATGAAGATGAAATAATTAGGCAAATCAAGCGGCTTAAAAATAACAAAGCTTCTGGTGAAGATGGAATCACTGCGGCACTTCTGAAATCCGCTGGTCCAGGTACAATCGGGGATATAACCAAAATTCTACAAGAAGTTTGGCGAACCGAACGGATTCCGGAAGATTGGAAAGATGCTCTAATCCATCCACTACATAAGAAAGGAGATAGAACGGATGTAAACAACTATAGAGGGATATCTCTTCTCCCAGTTTGTTACAAGATTCTATCTCAATGTCTATTAGACAGAGCACAGGGGCAGTTAGAACCTAACATTGGTGAATATCAAGCAGGTTTTCGACCGGGCAGATCCTGCCCTGAAAAGATCCTGAATCTGAAGTTGATTCTAAGACATCAAAAACTGTACAATAAAAATCTCGTCTGTACATTTGTGGATTTCAAAAAAGCATATGATTCTATTGACCGCGAATCTTTATTCCGAATCTTGAAAGAACAAGGACTAAATCTGAAAACGCTGGCAATTATTAAAGCAACATTAACTAACACAAGGTCAAAAGTTAAATTCATAGGTGACATCTCAGAGCCCTTCGAAATTTAAACTGGAGTGAGACAAGGGGATGGACTCTCGCCACTCTTATTTAACTGTGTTCTAGAAAAAGTAATACAGGAGTGGCGTGAAAAAAAGTCGGCCCTGAATATTGACCAGCCCATTAAACTGGGGAGAACCAACATCAAAATTGATTGTCTGGCATTTGCTGATGATCTAGCAATTTTAGCTCAAGATGTATTAACGGCACAGAAACAGATTGAAATCCTAAAAGAAACAGCAGAAAATGTAGGACTCCAAATTTCCTTTGAAAAGACACAATACATGACCTGCAACAGACTAAGAACGCCATTTCTAAAAACAAAATATGGTAATATCAGACGAGTCTCTCAATTCAAATATTTGGGTGAAATAATCATGGAAAATGGATTCGAAAAAGCGGCCAATAAGGGTAGATGTCAAAAAATGGAAACGGCATTGAGACTTACACAAAACATTTACAACAAAAAATGCCTATCTAAAAACACAAAACTGAGACATTACAACACAGTTATTAAGCCAGAATGTCTATATGCTGCGGAAACGCTCATTTTGAATAGAAAAGAGGGACATCGAGGTCGAATTTTATGAAAATAGGAGTAAAGCTAAAGTAGAAATAATTAAATGGATTGCTGCAATTAAAGAGGACCTAAGATCAGCAAATATTACACAAAGTGAAATTCAGGATAGAGGCTGTTTCAGACACAAGGTTAACGTTTGGAAGGTTGGCCAGAGAGAAAAATGTAGGAAGACTGGAACAACTTGGTCTGACGAAAGGAAACAAGCTCATAGCGAAAGAATGAAATCAGTATGGGCACAAAGGAAGGCTAACAAAAACAAACGCCTCTAATTGTACTTCGCGTGGTCCACCAGGGCCCATACGTGAATAATAATAATATATATTTCTATTATTCCGCCATTTTCTATGAAGCACTTTTCAATAAGTCGTCGGGTATTGTTCACTACATTTCTCAGTTGTTGTTCTACGGCGAGCCTGCTTAATGCGATCACAAAGATCGTCTCGAGTTTAGGGCCTCGAAATATAAACCTTATTTTTAATTGTCCCTCAGGGAAAAAATCAAGAGGCGTGAGTTCCGGAAATCTCGGCGGCCAATTAATTACAGAACTGTTTCGCCCAATCCAACAATTTCGAAAATTATTATTTAAGCAGCTTCTTACGTTAATTGCATGATGAATGGGTGCCCTGTCAAATTGTAACTGTAAATTGTACTGATAATTAAGGGGCAACGCATCAATTTCATCATCAAACTCATATTGTAAAACTCGTAAGAAATCTAGCTGCATTCAAATGTCCAACAAAAAATATGGTCCAATAATAATGTCATTTAAAATACCGCACCAAACGTTCATCTTAGTAAAATATTGTCTCTTACGTTGTATCACCCAATGTGGGTTATCTTGAGCCCATAATCTAATGTTTTGTGATGATACGATACCATTTGTCGTAAACGTGGTTTTATCTGTATATAAAATATTTTTTAGAAATGTAGGATCTTGTATATACAGTATTCCGTTCTTCTTTCAGTGTCACCAACTTCAAGTGTTTGAAGAAATTTTGGTTTAAAAGGTTTCCTGTTATTTTTCTTCTATATATAAAATTGTTATTATTAATAGATATTTAAAATTTTATTACATTTGAGTGTGGATTCTCGTTAAAATAATCAAGAACTCATTGAGTTGATCGAAATTCACGAGACGATGCTGATCAGGAAGTTTATTAACAATTCCGTTTTGATCAAAATATTGGTTTATGCAAGAAAAGAAGGACATCCAAAACGGTTGGAAGGCATCCAAAACGGTTATTCCCTACTGGATGTCTTCTATTAAATTATTTTGCTGTTTCACGAAATGTTCTCGAGCCATCACCAACTAATCTTATAATTTCTACTTTTTCTTCTAAAGAATAAATCATTATTGCCTTTTGTAATCATTATAACACAAATCAATCAGTCAAAGTGACATTTGTTAATTGGTTTACAATTATTTGATTTCCATGGCATACATAGTTTTAATAACAGAAAGTACATGTAATTATTAGAAAAATTATAATATAAATATCACAAATATCTGGGACACCCGGTAATTTACAACCATAAAAGTCGGTACGGTTTGGTTTAAGGTGGTGCTGGTCAAGAATCCGTTGTTAGTTTTTCTCTAAAAAAATCCTAATAGTACTTCTCGAAAATGGGAACCATAAAAGTTGACCATGATATTAGCAAAAAAAAAACATGCGATACACCTTCTTAATATCGTTTTCCGAGTTCTATCCAACAAAAGAAAGTTTATGAAAATCAGTCCAGAAATAAACATTTTAAAGGGGTGGTAAGTCCTTATCTTGGACTCACGTATTTCGAGAACCTAAAACGCAGAAATTCATGTGTTGACCCATGACAATGAGCAACATCGACCGCAAGACCAAATCACTTTGGAAAGAAGACAATGCTATGGTGATCAGAAGGATGTCGTGAACCATGAGCTTCTTATAACCAGCCGAAATAGTTAATACTGTTCGCTACCATCAACAAATGGTTAATTTGAATCATGCATTGATAGAAAAGCGACCAGAATGGGCTACAAGACACGGAAAAGTAATTTTACATCACGACAACACTCCATCGCATACAGCGACAGTAGTCAGGGACACCATTACTGCCCTTACGATACTAAAATCGTAAAAACACAAATTTAAAATTTAAAATAATTTTGATTGGTTTCATGTATCACTTTTTTTCTTTTTTGCGACTCCACCCTTAATCAGTTTTAAATATTTTAAATTTCTTTAGAAAAATTTTCAATCAACAATCAATCTAATTCAACATAAACATATTGTATAATGTTCTGATCAAAAGGAATCAGGATGGGATCGTATAAATAAAACGCGTTTATTATGACGAGATTTTTTTTCTGCTATTGATTGATTGAACTGTAATTGTATTGAAGTGAACTTGTTTTTGAAAGAGACGAACAAAATATATACAATGGTGATGACACTAGTATGTGAAAAGTAATAGGTGTTTGTGTTAATAATGCCGTTTTTTCTCAAAATTTCATCTTTTATTTCCTTAACAAAATAAATCACCTTAATAATCAAAGTATTGGCCATTATTAGCTATAACTTCTTTCCCATCTTTCTGCCAAAGAATGGATTCCGCGCCAAAAGAAGTTTTGGTTTTTTGAAGCCAACCATTCATCAAGCCAAATTTTCACGTCGTAAGAAGACAAGTGTTGTTCTGAAAGTCCGTGCTGCATCGATCGAAATAAGTGATACTCTGAAGGGGCTATGTTTGGTGAAAACGGCGGGTAGGGTAGGACATCCCATTTAACGTTTTCCAAATAGTTTTTTTATACATTTTGCAAAGTGGGGCCGAGTATTGTCATGTTGAAAAATGATTTTACGATGTATCGATCGCCAGTAATCTTTTTACCAGATTTCAGCAGTTCGAATACACAGCTCCCCTACTATCCCACCAAATATATATCAAATCCATGTATATTGCGCACTGCTTGTGATGTTGAAGGCCTG
Source organism: Cosmopolites sordidus (assembly GCA_031761425.1). Lineage (NCBI taxonomy): Eukaryota > Metazoa > Arthropoda > Insecta > Coleoptera > Curculionidae > Cosmopolites > Cosmopolites sordidus. The sequence goes on from JARFXV010000913.1 coordinate 573,725, forward strand.
GGTCTATCCATGATTTGTTGCGCTTTTGGTTATAGAAATAGATGCACATTTCATGAACTGTATCAACTCGATGCAAAAACTATTTCTTTTCTATCTGACAAGCAAACTTTCGCCTCGACAAGCAGTTTTTCGCCTTTCAATGCATATTTCCTTCATTTCATACTATTTCCATTTTCCTTTCTTCTGGATCTTTCCCAATGTGTGTAGATATTCAGAAATGATCGATTGGACAACAGTGAATGCTCCTGCCATGTTTAGATCATGTTTACCATAAGCTTCAACCAACAATCGATAAGTTTTACTAGCCGTTTTCTTCAAATGAAAGAGGGTTATTAAACTTCCGCGCAAAACGCCTGTTTCTGGTACTTAATTCGACATATTCAAAGCAATAAAAAATTGTATTTTTTGCACAATAACAATTAATAACCAACTGACTTTTGATAGCCTATGTTTATCGTTCAAAAGGTCATAGACGTCATTAGTATATACCAACAAATGTATTAGTAACCTTAGTAGACTTCTATTAACTCCACCAGTAGAGGAAGGCGGAGCTTGTGGCAGGTGTCTATCGATTCACCCTGCAATACTATTTAATATCCATCATGTTTGAAGATGACCAAGATTTCACCATCATCATTTCCATTTAAGTGAAATAGTTAAATAAAACTACCGTTTTAGGCCTCAAAAAATTCCCGTGAATTGAACCAGAGAATACTATACAATCCAAGAACAAAGTGCGAAATTTTCGGACCATTTTTTGTTTTGAAGAAACTTAAGTCACAGTAGCAATTAATTCAGCTCGCTACATAAATATGTTTGAAATCTTTTTCAAATCAGAACTTCGGAGACAAGGAATCTACAGGAGAAATGTGTGGTTTCAACAAGATGGGGTCATCGCGCATGCAGCTAGAGCTTCCATGAATATTGTTAGAACAGTATTCTCTCATAGAGTAATATCTCGCCTTGACGATATTCTGTAGCCTCTTAGTCTAATTATTATATTTGTGGGTGCTTGAAATCACACGTATATAAAGATTAGTCTGGCATACTGGAAGGATTGAAGACATATGTAATCTAATTGAAGAAATCGATGAAGAAACATAACACATCAGTCAATAAGTCCCCGGTCTGACAAATAATACACACACATTACAAATTTCGACTTTGTTCATAAATATATTTGTCTTGAAGAGCAATACTATCATTCCAACGCTTTTTTTTTACATTTCTATACCTTTTTTTATAGAACGATTTTTATTTGCCATCAAAATATCTTTCAGTCTCGGCAATTACCTCTTCATTGGAACAACATTTCGTTCCAGCGAGCATTTTTTTTTTTTAGGTTTAAGCACTGGAAATGTGGAGTGTAGTAATGTATCCATGTTTTATCCATTGTCGCATACCGCATGAAAGAATCCTTTTTATTTCGCTTAAACAGCTTCAAACATTGCTCAGAAACATCAATACGTTGTTTTTGGTCCGCTATGAGCAAACGCGGTACCTATTTCAATAGCAATTTACGCATTCCCAAATATTCATGCAAAATGGTGTAAACACTTCCTTTCGATATCTTGATGATATCAGATTTCTCCAGCAGCTTTTCTTTACGATTTTACGAAATAATTTTGTGAATCTTTCTAATGTTGTCTGATGTAATCATCTCACTTGGACGTCCAAGGCGTTCAGCATCATCGGTGCTTATACGGCCACGTTATAATTCAGCATACGAATCAATTATGGTTGATTTTCCTCGGACAGAGTCCGAGTAATGTTTGTCACGCCATAGCGCCAAACTTTCGAGAATGACTCCAATCGTGGATTATCCTATTGCTCTCACTTAAATATTGAAAGTTGCATTTTACACTGATTAGTTCCTAAAAAATTAATGTTGTCATAGTTCTTTAAAAAAACTGACCTATAAAATCTATTATATGTTATAAACGATCAGATTAAGATCAAAGGAGAAGAGTGTCCTTATAACTCGATGCTGGGTCTTGCTTTATAAACCCCTTCTAGCTGTTTTAAGTTCTGTTGGGTTAAAAGGTTATATTTTAAACTTCTTTAGAAAAATTGTCAATCTAATATAACATGAACGTATTGTATAATATTCTAACCAAAAAGAATCGGAACGGGATCATATAAATAAAACTAGCAGTGGCGGCTCGTGAGGAAGGGCATTGGGGCGCCCCCCCCTCCAGCATTTATCACTAAGTGATGATAGATGAAGTGATGATAGTGAAGTAGTTGAAGATGAAACTCATCCAGAAAGACCGTCAATCAATGAAAAAAACATCAAAATCAAAGATCATATACTGAGTGATCACCGATTAAGTAGCCGATATATTGTCCAGATTTGTGGCAAAATCAAAATAACGCGCCATCGCTCATCATAACAATCATTCGTCAGTTTTTCGCTAAACATCAAATACCATCTCACAAGCCCCATATTCAGCAGATATGGCACCGTGTAACTTTTTCCTGTTCTTTCAGCTGACGAAAGCACTTCGTGATCGCCGTTTTGCATCTATAGAAGTCATTCGAAATAATTTGCTGGCCTCTTTGAAGGAACTACCAGAAGTCGAATATAGAAAACTGTTTCGACAGACGATTAATTCGAAGGATACAAAATAAAACTGGATGAATAAATATTTTCTATTTTATTTAAAAATTCAACTTAATTTTTAGTCTTAAGTTTTTCAAATTGAGCGTTTTTTTCAATTTCTGAATAAAACACAGATGGCGTTGTGAATTTGCCTAGGTCTGGTTTAATTTTAGAAGTGTAATGTGTGACATTTATAAAAATGGAGAGTACACAATACCATTCAATACAAGCCACTGGATCATTCAAAATGTCGCACATTTGTTAATTGGATCAAATAACAAACAGATAATTTTTCTCAAAAATCATCTTTAAAATTGGTGGCTATGTTAATAAACAAAATTGCCACATTTGGGCTGAGGAAAATCCACGATTGATTCGTGAGAAACCTTTACATCCTAAACGAGTCACTGTTTGGTGTGCATTATGGTTTGGAGGTGTAACTGGGCCGTATTTCTTTCAGAATGCTGCTGGTGAAGCTGTAACTGAATGGTGTTCGATATCGTGAGATGCTAACTGAATTTTTGTGGGCTATGTTCAATAATATTGATCTGGAGGATATATGGTTCCAACAGTATGGCGGTACACCTTACTCTGGTAATGAAACAATTGATTTATTGAGAGAAAAATTTCCCGGACGAGTTATTGTAAGAAACGGTGATGTTAATTGACCACAAGATCACATGATTTGACACCGTTGGACTATTTTCTTTGGGGTTGCGTGAAAAGCCAGGTCTATAAGAACAATCAACAATGGATTCCTGAACTAAAGGATGACATTATTTGAGTCATTGCTGAGATGGAACCACGGTTATATATTAAAATGTCATCAAAAATTTTGACTAAAGACGTCTGTGGAGCTGCAAAAGGTGGTCATTTGGCCGATATTGTCTTTGATATTAATAAAGAATTTTTTGGAATCAATTCAAATTCTGTTTTATTCAAGAATTAAAAAATCTGCTCAATTTGAAAGACCCTTTACTTAAGAAAGGGAAAAAGATCAGCTAAGGTATTTTATTTCATTTATTTGAATAATAAAGCTTCAAAAATTTTAAAATATTTCGCAACTCCACCCTTAACTCGTGCCAGTTTCCAGAGATCGATCGGTGCCACTGACGCGCTTGTCTAACCCTTCCACTACAATTCCTGCCGGATATTTCCGAAGAAGTAACTCACCACTTTATCTCTTTCATTCTTTCCTCTCGGAGGTCGATTCTAGAGATTTGTTTACTCGCACCGTTAATAATCTAATCTATGCATTAATACCTTATTTTGCGGAATTACGATATTTGTTCGGAAATTTGAAACTCAGGTAGATATATCACTTTATAATTTGTGGTGTAGATTTTTAGTATAGAGTGTAGTTTTTTGTTACACGCATATATCACTTCAAGTATCGTTATACAGTAACTGTTGTTATGGTGTAATTTTACACAATTGTGCATAAAAAATAATGCAAAATAGAACTCTGTAGGTTTGCAGGATGACTGATAATTTAGATTGTAAAATAATATATCGCAGAATATTTTAAATTGTAGTTTTTTTGGTATATTAAAAGATAACCCTGATAAACAAAAAATACTGCTTTTTTGTGACTTGAACAAAACCTGGTTTATCTTATGTAAAGTTTGATATACCCATAATTTTTTGCTATTGTGACATTGTAACAAATCATAGCGATAGTCATATTATTAGTAATCATAATCGCACCGTTGAACACCACCGATTTCTAAATTGGGGGGCGCAGACTAGTGTAAAGGGAGGTGTAAAAAGTTTAACAAAAATTTAATTGTCATAACATAACATATATAAATTAATAATATATACATGTAAAAAAACTTTCATAACAAACATTAAATTTTCTAATATATTTCTGAAAACTAAAGGCCGGTTCTACAATGCATGTATATACCTGGTATAAGCTATACTTGGAATAAAGTCTGAAACGCCCTTTCTACAATCACCAAACAAAGCTATTCTCGGTAGAAATCGACATATATAAGTTATCCCCTTGAATTTGGGCGGATATACTCCCAATATAGTTATTCTTGCTTTCTATTGGCCAGTTGTCAGTATCGCAGCAGTTCAAAAAAGTGTTTTGGTGTTTAGTGATAAATCTCTTCAAGTTTAGTGTTTCACACTAAAGGTTCCAATAGAAGAATTGAGTATTAATAAACATAACCTGTCCTTTCTTTATATTCGACAGTTCTATGCATTTTCAATTATAACAGCGAAATAAATAATTGATATGGATCCCTCAAATTTAAACATTTTTGATTCTGATTTTAAAGACGTCGAAAGTGATTTTTAAACATCAGTATAAAAAAACATAAATATATTAAATAGTCATACGATTTTTAATTTAAAATGCATTATTTATTTAGGCTCGATTATGTCGTGGAGTTTGACGACCGTTTAAAACGTTGAAAACACATTTTCGCTTACAAAAACGAACTTGTGCAATGTTGCTGAGTTTTATTGAAGATGAAATTAAATTTTCAACTGATCGTAATCGTGCGATAAAACCTTCAACAAAATTGTTTTCGACATTGCGTTTTTACGCTACGGGTAGTATGTTACTTGCAGCTGGAGATTTCGCAGGAATTACTCCTGGAGTAAGGACCAAAACATCTGCTAGTACGATTATCACCAAGGTAACTTTAGCGATTGCATCATTATGTGAAAGGTACATCAAGTTCCCAGAAACAGAAGCAGATCTCCACAAGCTAAACGAAGAGTTCCATGCTATTGCAAGGTTTCCTCATGTTATCGGTACTGTCGACTGCACTCATGTCCGTATCATTTCACCAGGTGGAAATGAAGCAGAAAGGTACTGTGACAGGAAGGGGTATTTTTCATGGAATGTTCAAACAATATGTGATGCACGCCTATGTATAATGAATATATGTTGCATGGTGGCCTGGATCAACTCATGATCAGACCATTTACAGCAACAGCAGAATTAAAGGGAGGCAGGAAAACAATGAATTCCACGCATCAATAATCTTAGATGATAATGGGTACAGCAATACCAAGGTCCTAATAGTATCTTTACCAACACCCAAATACTACAGCGGGAAGCCTTTTTAATAAATTCCATATCCGAACAAGAAACTGTGTAGAAAGATGTTATGGATTTTGGAAACACAGGTTACCTATTCTCTGTAATGGTATGCGTGTGTCAATGGAACATTCCAAGGCAATAATAGTTGCAACTGCTATTCTGCACAATCTTGCAATAGATGAACATGAAGAAGGGCCACCAGTCAAACACGACTTACATGAGCTGCAAATTGAGCCTCCTATTGTTCAAAATCATGATGTCCGTGAAAACAACAGAATGCGAACATTCAAAACCATAAAAACAAATAAACAAATAAACCTTTATCTATAAGAACGGAAAATTGATGAAATAAATTTATTTACTTAATTATGTTGTTAATTAACGTCAAAATAAAAGAAAAACGGAAGTACACTTTTTAACGTTTTATTTTAAGCTTCATGATAATACATCAATTTCTAAAATAAATAAAACCCCTTTATGCTAATCATTTATTCGTTATCTATGATGCTAGCTAATTTTCACATCTATTAATAAATCATAATTATAAACATACAATACATACAATATACACAATACATAAAACATACAATATTTTTATTTCCAACTGATGTTTTTCTTCCAAGCTTTTTTCTTTCCTTTCTGATTCCTCCAGAAGTGCCATTTAAAAATCAATGAACTCAATCTCATCCATTATTTTCAAAGCGTTTACTCGACGGTGTCTCGACGACTTTATTTTAGGTATAACTAAAGGCGTTGTAGGCAACAGGCCAACACCAGAAATCCTGAGAATAATGCCTGGTATAAATTATTCGGAGTATAACTTCATGTTTATACTTGTTTACACTGTTTATACTTGCATTGTAGAACCGGCCCTTAGCCACTCTAACTTCGATATAAATATGATTAAACACTTATTAATTAAACAATTATATAATATGATTAAAAACTTATTTTGCTGAAATGGATTGATAAGCTTTAAACATTTGTTAAAAAAAAGTACGCGAAATTAACTGATACCCTCTGTAAAGAGCAGCCTCTGTAAAGGTTGTCCAATAAAAGTTAGAACTTTTAAGGGGTAACACCATTGTAATAAGTTAAAAACAAGGCTTTTGGAACAATTGCTTTTTTGTATGGAAGAAAACGTAATAAGCTAATAATATTTAAGAAGGTTATTAGGCATATATTTAAGTATAATACAAAAAAAAATATTCAAAAATGACGACAAATATGATGTCGAATTTAAGGCACTCTGCAACACGCGGTGTAACTGGTGCAAATTTGAATCGAGAAAAAAAAATCACTTAATTTACAAGAGCTAGTGAAATACGTAGGGGATTTTGAAAATATTGATTTCTGTGTGATTAGCGACTATCTAAATAAAACAACGTTAAATTTTCGACTAAAAAAAGCAATAAAAATTATTTGTTAATAATAATGTTTAAATTAACATCGAAAATTCCGTACATATTTCACTTCAAAATGAAAATTGTTGGTAGTTATGATGCGTGCTGTTTTAAAAGAGCCATCAACTAAAACCGCGTTTAAATCAGATAATAATAACTACATCATCATTATCAACCCGTATCGATCCACTGCGGGATGAAGGCCTCTTCAGCATGCTTCCAACTTTCACGGTCCTGGGCTTTCCTCTGCCACTCGGGTCCTATATACTTAACTTTTCTTTCGAACTTTCGGTCTTCTTCACGGACGTTTGCGATCAAGCGGTATCGATTCCAGGATTGCCCTGATCCATCTGTCGTCCCATCGCCTCGCTATATGGCCTGCCCATCTCCATTTCAATTGCTTCACTCTTCCAATAATATCACACACTGTCGCTTGTTCCCTGATCGACGCGCAGGGCATATGTTTTAGACTATTAGTCAAAAAGGGAGTACATCCGATCGTTTGTCTCCCGTTTGTTGGGAACGTGCCGACGTTTCGCCAAGGTCACACTTGGCATTCTCAGTGCTTGTCTGAAGACTGAAAATTCTGACTTGTCTGATTGCCATGTTTCTAGATTGTGATTAAATATCATAACGTTACTTTAGCGAATTATTTTCATGATTTAAACTTTAATAATAATTTAAAAAATAAAGTATAAATTTAAAAACACAAATTACCAACTAAAAAAAATTATGTGTCGTCGATTTAGTACCTCTAGATAAATTCGGCATATTTTAATATGCTTCGTTCAAAAACCATCAACGTTTTTAAATTTAATATTTTTAATATAATATAATATTAAAATAAAAATATTATATAATTACCAATTACATTTATTGACATATAATGCGCAAAACAGAAATAAGAATGAAATATCTGCATGGACTTATATTTCAATTAATCGGCCAAAAACGTCTTTTCGATCAAGTATATGTTTTCTGCGATATCATTTCATTATTTCATTTTCTGTATGCTCGATCGTATTCTTCCAGATCCCAGGAGTAAAAATGTGAAGTGCCTCACACCACATGTTTATGCCGTTTTGTTGTGTATTACCATCTCTCAGTGGCGGCTCGTGATGGAAGGCGTTGGGGCGCCACCCCTCCAGCATTTACCACAGTAAACAAGTTTTCAGATCAAACACCATATATTACTTCCATTCAGTTTCTTTCCTTTAACTCATTTTCCTGGTTCACCCCCTGAAAATCTTCAGCAGCACTATTTTCTTCTACGCCCTCCTACAATAAAAACCCACGAGCTGCCACTACCATCTCTACCCATGTGTTTTTTACAATTCCCCATATAAGTTCAATTGGATTGAAAACTACAGTGGTATGAGGGAAGACGTAAATATTGGTGCCTATATTTTTCTGTTTAAAGTTGTCTACTAAATATTTACGTGCTGGTTTATATCTGAAAAGTATCCACTTAGGAAATATATCAAATTAAAAAATTGGCTTATGGTACGTGCTCTGCTACAATTCTTAAATGTTCAGTTCTAAGCCTTTCGATTGAAAATGCCTTATTACTTAATCAATCTTGAACGTCAGGTATTTTGGTTAATAACCTGCTATGATAAGGTACATTATCCATAAAAATTAGTTCATCCATAAAAAAATGACTCACTTATGTATTTTAATATGATAATTGATTTTCAAACGATTTCAAGAAATTTTCCTGATTCATTTCACCTTGATAATCAATCAACTCGCTTTTTAAGGAAAATATGGTCTCTGCACCCTCAATAATTCCATCTTCATTGCCAGCATGCAGTGTGATGTATCTAAAATAAAAATTTTTGATCAAAACTTTTCATATTTTTTGCGTAGTTGTGTAACTTACCTTTTACCATCAACTTTGATGGTTTTTACACTATATCAGAGAGGCTACTAACTCTTGACAATGGCTAACTGCTTTAGCATTTTGCAAGCGCGACTCTAACAATTACATATAACACTCTAGTGGTTCTTCAAATAACAGTTTTCGGTCGTAAGGTAAAACATTATAGTAAACATTTAGATAGAATGTATTGTATTATCTATATATGGGATAACCTCCAAACGTGTCAATAAATATCAAGTAAAATATGAAATTCGACAACGTCGCATATGCTGCCAACCGAATACAGCCGCTAAATTTCACATTTACTGAATACCTTCCATTTGATTCTTGTATTATTTAATTTGTGTAGCAGTGTTTTTGCTGTTCTTCGATAGCGTCGTCGATGACGTGCATCTGATATTAGTTTCTACGAACTATGGAAAAATTATAGGTTTCGTTTAAAATTTATAAATAATTATAATAATAGCGTGATACTTGCCCTACTCGTTGTTTATCTGCCTATATCTATATCTCTTCTAGATACGACATTTTGTACATCACAAACTTTTCATATAGTGGTTAATATACTGCCTGTAATAGAAATGTATACACCCACTATATTTCAATATAATATGATAAAATAACTGTGTGAAATATTTATAAGGCCAGGAGGATAAAATGATACACTATTAAGATGCTGTCGGAACAGGTTTCCAATTTTCACCAAGTTTGGTAAATAAAATTTATTAACTAGTTCATGGTATCTTACATTTCTATGTCAGTTAAAATATTTCAGCACTTTCAACATTAACAATAGATTTTTAATTATTTTTCTCGGTCTCTCTGGTTTTTTTATGGTTTTCTTTATCTATTATTTATTAATTTCACTTGTTATCGTGATTTTAACTTTTACAAAACCGCAACAATTGTTCTGACTTCGGGCAAAGAAAAGGGGAATTAATTCGCATAGCCGAAACAAAATGTCTTTTCAGTAATGGCCGTAGAAAAAGGATAACGCGACAGTATTGTGAACTATTTTTACTGTTTATGATTATTATCAACTAGTATCTTCATCGAAAGGCATGGTCTCATGAATCGTTAATGGACCTTGACAAAAGGAACAGTAAAAGCCAGTCAAATTGTTTTACATTGAACTTTATCTACTATACTAAATCCAATCAATTGATTATAAGAGTGGCAATGGGTGGTATTGATTCATCTGATAATTTTTTTTCAACACTACCGATCATTGGTTTTAAAGCAGAAGGAAATTATAAATAAAATATGAGAAATATCCACTAAGTATTTATTACGGAAGTGTAACAAAAGTTCTTCTGAAGATAAAATCGCTTGTTTTTACTCTCACAACTCGCGTTAACCATGTTAACAAATCTCTTTGAGTTTAATTACATATAGTGATTAAATCGCTTCTTTGATTGAAAGTTTTGTAAAATATTAAATCATCTCCTGATTTCATATTAACGAAACACGCCGTCCGAAATTAATCGCCTTAAATTTAGTGTAAAAAAGTGTTTGCGTTTTTTTCTTTGTTGATAAATAAAGGATTTTACCACCTTGATCAAAAAGTTCCCAGAACGAGCACCGTGTGCCACTCGCATTCACCCGATTCGAGTTCTGTTTTTTTTTGCTAGGTTGCCATCTCTGTCATTGACATTTCTACCAAATTTCAGCTATAATTTATTATTCAGTCAGTCGACCAGCGCGCAAACAGTGTGTCCAGATAAATGATTGATACCTCTAAGTTATCATATTTCGGACTAAGTAGAATGAACATTTGTGGACCGAAGAATCCACAACTTTCGAGAATCGCTGATAAATCTTTATTCTGTATTGGGCATTTTTGAAACATTTAGATTGTCTGTAAACATGTGCAACGTTTAAAACCTCCTACGTTACTAGACCCTCTTTACCAGCGGGGTGATGGAGGATACCCAGACATGACCCAGACAAAATATTCCCAGATTCTATTTGGTAAAAATTAAGAAAAAAAAAAAAAAAAAAAAAAAAATATATATATATATATATATATATATATATATATATATATATATATATATATATATATATATATATATATATATATATATATATATATATAAATAAATATTTTTCCCGCTGAGGTCTTCGTGTAAAAAACGTCTCATTAGTGAAACGGTCACTGTGAAATTGTCGTTTTTGTGATTTGTGCCCAGGGCCTTGATTGCTAGATGAGCTTTGTTGTTATGGTCAAAATAATAAGAGTACGAATGCTATATCCAAACATTTCATTTTAATGTGTTTAACGCATTTATGACAGAATTATTATAATATTATTAACGTTGCGTAACGTGTCCTGATACAAAAAATATTGATAAAACAAAACATTATCCTAGTGTTACAAAAGTTACTACAACTATGAAACAATATATGCTTTTTTTCTAGTTAAAAAAATAAAAGTATCACTTATAGCCTTAAATTGTGAAAACTAATGCTTATTAACAAACTTAATGAATATAAAATATTAGTATTTAGTAGATTATCCTTTTTGTATAACCACAGCTGACCATCTCCTTGGAATATAGTCTATTAATTTCTGACAAGTTTCAACCGGTATAGAGTACAAGTTCTTCCTACGACATATTTTTATTTGATGTTTTTTTATTAGCAATCCCTTTTTAAAATGTTTCCAAATATTTTCTATTGGATTTAAATCCGGAGATTGCGACGGCCAGGACAACACTTCAATTTTATTTGCGAGAAACCATCGTTTTACTATTTTCGCGGTATGTTTCGGATCGTTATCCTGCTGGTAGATGCCACTTTAGCGACATAAAGAAGCATAATTTTTTCTAATATTTCCATGTAGGTTTCTTTGGTCATGGTATCTTTGATACAATGTTGTGGACCTACACCATTATAGGAAAAACAACCCCACAGTTTAATATTTCCTTCTCCATGCTTTACTGTTCCTAATGTATTTCGCGGATTTAGTTCTTCATTCTTATATCGCCTAACGTACCGTTTCCCATCTGATCCAAAGAGATTTATTTTTGTTTCATCACTAAATAAAATATGTTTCCAATTACGACTGTAGTTTTCGTTTAAGTTAAATCTGACAAAACTTAATCTATGCTGAATATTTTTTTTTACTTTAATGTGGTACCTTTCTTGCAACTCTTCCATGAAAATCCATCTCTCTACCAATCGTTGTCCGTGTACTGATTTGTAGACCCATTTTTCGTTTAATGTTAAACGAAATGGAAAATGGGTGTTTTCGCGCCTCTGGTTCAATACATGTATCCAATCTTTTGCTTGTTTTTTTTGGGCGACCTCTGGTTTCATAGTCATAGCCTGACATTTGAAAAAGTTGAGTACATTGAAAAGTCTTGAGTACATCTTATACATTTTGCGTGTTTGTGATTTTTGTGCTTGTTTTCGATTTTTACAATTTTAGAAATGGAATTGCGTTTGCAACAACGGGTTTGTATTACATTTTGCGTAAAAATCAGATTCAATATTGTAAAAGTGTTTCGGCAACGATACTCTATAGAAAAGAGTCGTTTATCAGTGGCACGAACGCTTCAGAAGTTGGCGTGAGTTCGTCGATGATGACGCATGCAATAAATCGATAAAGTGAAAGAAATTGTGGTCAATAACGGCAAATTAACCAGCAGAGAGCTAGCAAAGAACTTGAACGTTGCTTATGGATCCGTTCAAGACATTTTAGTTCATGATTTAGGTTTCCGCCGTGTTGTAGACCTGAATTTTATACGAAAAAGGGACCGCGCTGACATCGCAAAAGACATGATTTCCAAGGCCGAATGCGACCAGCATTTATCAAACGCATTATTACTAGAAACGAAACGTGAGTTTATAAGTACGACACGCAATACACACATCAGGCGAGTGAATAGCGTGCACCCATTGAGCCCAGACCGAAAAAAACACGTCGTTTTCAATCGAAAAAAAGGCCATGTTCTCGGTTTTCATGGACAGCAACGATGTTGTGCATCATGAATTCATTCCATAAGGTCAAACTGTCAACAAGGAGTATTATTGACTGAGACGTTTGCGTGAAGCAATTCGCCAAAAAAGAAAGGATTTGTGGGCAACCAACTGGCGGATTTTGTACCATGATAACGTACCGTCGCACAATGTCATCATTATCCGCGACTTTTTGACCAAGAACGGAAAGAATACCATCCAACAGCCACCGAATTCGCCTGATTTGGCTCTCTGCGACTTCTTTCTGTTCAATCGAGTCAAAAAAGCACTACGGGGAACGCGTTTTAGCAGCCGAGAGGAGGTTAGGGAAAAATCGAAGACGGCTCTGATGGCCCGTCACTCAGAAATATTCAGTCGACGGTTTTTAACAAAACAAAAGGCATTAATATCGCGAAATTAAAACAGTTTTAAATGGGTTGACTACATATTTACTATCAAGCAAATTGCTGAATAATCAATTGATAGAAATATTGAAACCTATCAGACCTCTATTGACCTCTAAAAGGTCTTTTGTAAAGTACCGTAGAAAATGATCAAAATTAGCTTGGAATGTCTATTAGAAAACAACGCAAATTACGTCAGAATGGATAACATACAATCTGAAGAATTTACAGTAACACGTCGGTCAATAAGTTCCCGGTCTGACATATAGATGGTGTCACTTACGAAAACTCCTTACCAGTGGTGGATTGTGCCAACCTTCAAACGTCATGTGTCAAAATTTCATTACAATCTGTCTACTAGTTTCTGAGTTGTGCTTTCAGTGACTCTACGTTTGTTATTTTCAATACAATGGAATAAAAATAATTTCGTGCGGTATGTGACAATGGATGAAACATGGATGCATTACTGCACTCCGGAGTCAAATCGGCGGTTAGCTCAGTGGACGGCAGCTGGTGAAAGCCGTCCAAATCTATCAAAAACACAACCATCGGCAGGTAAGTCATCTGTATTTTGAGATGCATATGGGGTATCGTCCATCGATTATCTCGAGAAAAGAAAAACCATCAATAGCGAATATTACATAGTGTTATTGGTACGTTCGAAGGACGAGATCGCAAAAAAAAGGCTTTAAATGATCAAAAAAGTGTTTTTTCGCCAAGACAGTGCACCGTGTCACAAATCATTGGCAACGATGGCTAAAATACATGAATTGCACTTCGCATTGCTTTCTCATCCAGCGTATTCTCCGGATCTGACCTCCAGCGACTATTTCCTAGTCTCAGACCTGAAAAAATGCTTCTAGAAAGAAATGTCCCTCCAATGAAGAGGTAATTGCCAAAACTGAAGGATATTTTAAATGCAAAGAGAAATTGTTCTATAAAACAGGCGTAAAAATGTTATAAAAGCGTTGGAATGATTGTATTGCTCTTCAAGGAAAATATATTGATGAATACAGTCGAAATTTGTAAAAAAAGTGTTTTATTACATGAGTGTTTGAGGCAGGGATGAGGAAAAATGAAAGAGAGAATTATTGTCAAATCGGTTTCAAAATCAATAAGGAAAAACAAAAATAATGATGAATAATCAGATAAATATTCAATTCCAAGGAAAATATATCGAACAAGTGGACACCTTTAAATATCTCAGAGTAGACATTAATACCATCATGACCATCATGACACTGAATTAAATGCTAGGGTAAAAAATAGTGTACTATAATAGTAAAAAAAAGTGTACCATAGTCTGAGAAACACAATCATCAGCAAGAAAGATATTTCGATAAAAACCAAAATTAGTGCCTTTAAAACCATCTTTGTTTCGGTTGTCACATTAGGTTACTAAAACTGAGTTTTCACAGAAAGTGCTAGGTCAAAATTACAAAGTACAGAAATGGATCTTTTCAGCTGATTTTCCTATTCGTGGTCTCCCTTGCCTTCTAGCGTCATCTTCAAAACCAATCTTAAAACACATGGCTACCAATTTGCGTATAGTGCTCTTAGAAAGAACACACACAGAAAGAGCAAAAAAAGGGAAAATAAGTTAAATCAAAACTATGATGTTAAAATAATACAAACCAAAGACCCTTTGAGGTACACTCTGTTCTGAATGTGACATAATTTAATAGGTCACCTCTGCTTTATTTACAGGGGATGATTCGATTAACCCAATTTTCTATAACTTTATGTAGTAAACCTGGTTAAATTTCGTTAATACCGCATTCGATATTCATTTTTTTGTTTATCAGATTGTCGTGGTTTGTTTGCCTAGACAAATAATTTCAAATAACCCCATCAAAAAAACCTAGATTGGCAAATGATTTATCAAAAAATGTATATACATATGTAAAACTTAACTTATTTTATAAGTAAAACTAGAAACAACTTGACTAGACATATAGTCAAGAGACAAATGATAATATAGTTAAGAATAATATAGTTGTGGTCAAAATAATAAAAGTACGAATGCTGAATCTAAACATTTTATTTTAATGTGTTTAACGAATTTATGACAGAATTATTATAGAATTATTAACGTTGCGTAACGTGTCCTGATACAAAAAATATTGATAAAACAAAACATTATCCTAGTGTTACAAAAGTTACCACAACTATCCAACAACATCTGCTTTTTATCTGGTCAAAGAAATAACAGTATATCACTTATAACCTTAAATTGTGAAAACTAATGCTTATTAACAAACTTAATAAATATAAAAAATTAGTATTTAGTAGAATATCCGTTTTGTTTAACAACAGCTGAGCATCTCCTTGGAACAGAGTCTATTAACTTCTGACAAGTTTCAACCGGAATAGAATACCAAGTTTTCTTGACTTCTTCCCACAACATATTTTTGTTTGATGTTTTTTTATTAGCAATGCCTTTTTTTAAATGTTGCCAAATATTGTCTATTGGATTTAAATCCGGAGATTGCGACGGCCATGACAACACTTGAATCTTATTTGCGAGAAAACATCGTTTCACTATTTCGCGGTATATTTCAGATCGTTTTCCTGCTGGTAGATCCACTTTAGCGGCATATTCGGCATAAGGAAGCATAATTTTTTCTAATATTTCCATATAGGTTTCTTTGGTCATGGTATCTTTGATCCAATATAGTAGACCTACGCCATTATAGGAAAAACGACCCCACAATTTAATAGGAAGGAGGAAACCTCCATGCTTTACTGTTTCTAATGTATTTCGCAGATTTAGTTCTTCATTCTTATATTGCCTAAGGTACCGTTTCCCATCTGATCCAAACATATTTATTTTTGTTTCATGACTAAATATAATATTTTTTTCAATTACGGCTGTAGTGTTCGTTTAAGTTAAATCTGACAAAACTTAATCTATGCTGAAATTTTTCTTTACTTAAATGTGGTACCTTTCTTGCAACTCTTCCATGAAGATCCATCTGTACCAATCGTCTACGAATTGTCCGTGTATTGAATTGTAGACCCATTTTCTACAAATGTAGAAAATTCATTTAATGTCAAACGAAGTGGAAAATGGGTGTTCCCACGCCTCTCGTACAATTCATTTATCCAATCTTTTGCTTGTTTTTCTTGTGCGACCTCTGGTTTTTGGTGATGTCTTTATTAATTTTTGCTCCTTTAAAACTTTAGCAATAACACATTCAGATCGCTTTAGTAGATGAAAAAATAAATTTATAAGTTTTATTTTGACTCCGTAACTGCAATATTAGACGCCTCTCTTCGACATTCGACATGCTTTACGCGACCCATAGTAACATTTAAAACTGTATGGATGCATGGACAATGTACACCAAAGATATAAACGAACAGCAAACACAATAAAAGCCACTCTTATTTTTTTGTCACCTAAAGTTTTTATTATAGTCAAGAAATATTAACCTGATAAAATAAAACAAATAAGTATCCAATGTAGTGTTAGATTTTTCTTGGACTGCGTCCAATGAGACAGCAGTAACTTAGTGTCATCACACACCCAACCGTTGGGTTTGGTGTGTGATTACATATATATGCCATCCGACGGGAAGCCGGCGACAACATGGGTTGTTGACTGTGGATAGGGTCTCCCTATTCTTAATGGTATGGTATATGTCAGATCCCTGATCAGTCTGAACCTCGAGAGACGAAACATATGTCATCCAGTTGAAGGGACAGGGTCAAGCAACCAACAAAAATGTTTATATATATATATATATATATATATATATATATATATATATATATATATATATATATATATATATATATATATATATATATATATATATATATAAACAGTCAAAATTATATATTTGATGCGATAAATAAAAGTCAGAAAAAGAGATTCGATATTAACGGGTTATATCTGTAATTAGATAATTTTAGGCATCAGTCATTCCCAAATAGAAGTTCTATAAACGACAACTACGGTAGTCGCCCGCTACAAAGGAATAGGGCTGCGGCGGAAGTGTTGTCTATTAGGTAGCAGGGGTTCCAACGGAGCACGACTAGTCTACAATAGTGTGGGGTATCGAAACCTCGTGGCATCATTCGAAAATCGGCTCACAGTTATAACCCGACACTGGTTTGGATTATTTTATGTTCTATTGGGACGTCTAAAAGACACGGGATTAGTGAAATGTTTACGGTAGTGGACAGACACTCGAAAATAACACTTAACTGATAACTCGCGCCAGCATAATCAGCGTGAAAGGAAAACCCACGCCAACACACTGTGCTGTTCTCTATGGACGAGAATAAAAAATAGTGAAAATACTGAAAGGAAACTGCGCATACTAGTGATGTCGTAGCTCGACTCGATACCCTGGGGTACCACTAGGTAACTGAAAGTGCATAACGAAAATAAAATAGAAATGAGACTGGAATAAGCAAATGCAAAGGGAAGATAATGTAACATTTTTTTTTCATGCGTTACACGCTTTTAATTTAGTGTTTCACATAAAAGACTCTACTAGGATACTTGAAACTACCTTTGAGTTAAGCATCGTCATCCGAGTTAATAAGCTTAACTTTTATTCCCATTTATATGCTGTGCTAGGCCTGTCTTAAAGTGTCGTAGGTGGCACCGTTCTATTGGAAACCTATGTTAACATCACTCGATTTCGCTCACCATCAACTATAACAGCATCTCTTTCCCCACGTTGCAACAAATAAATTCCACTAACATCATAGAGTAACATAATTTTTTAAGATCGGTGGTCAAGGGCTTCAGTTCTTGTATCAATATTATACGTGGTCGAGCTTTTAAATATAGATTGTCAGAGTAGACTAACCACAAATGGCAGATATACTCCCCTTTATAAATATCAAATCACTTGTTCTTAACCTTTCGACATTGAATTCTGTAAGTACTATCAGGAGATAATCAGATCTGATACGATCATTATTATCTAACGAATACGAGCACTAACAAGTAAAATAAGAGACTGATATATTTTTATTTGAATTATATACACAGTTCAGCATTAATAACAAATATAACATTTGACCGGTCCTCCATTATTTAGAACCTTTGATATATTCTGTTGTTTTGTAAATTTAAAATGTTTATAATTATTTTTATCTTTGTTACAGAGCAACTCTCCTGAGCCTACAAAAAATACCCCCGTCAGTACGCCTCCATCCGTCGTCAAAGACACGCCCAAAACGAACGGCATAGCCCACAACGCCACACCCCCGAATCACGACGCCCCGAAACCCGCCCCTCGCCGCCTAAACGGCCCGACCGTGCCCGAGACCGCCGCGCCCACGATGACCAATAACAATCACAAGAAGGCCACGCCCACGTCCTCGATCGAAAGCGACGAACAGGTACTGCCCCGGCCAATCACCAACGAGGAATTCCAAGCCATGATCCCCGCCCACTTCCTACCCAAACCTCCTCCCAACGATACCCCGCCCTCTAGATCTTCCCACCAATCGACCGCGTCCGATCCGGCCAATGGCAGCGCGTCGGTCACCACCGTCACTATTCGGAAACCGGATCCGATCGAGTTGCCGCCCTCTCCAACCGGTCCCGGTCGTGTTACTGAGACGATAACGAAAAGTACGTTCACGGAAACTGTGGTGACGCGTATCACAGACAACAAGTGGTTGACGGCCTTGATTATCGAGGTAGGAAGGGGGATTGGCTCCGTATAAGGTCCATCCTTCTATGGGCATTTTATAATTTTTTTTTATTTTAAGTTAAATTACTTTCATTGTCCTTTTTTTCCTTTTCTTATGTCGTAGTTGGTTGGTAGTAGAAATCTTCTGACATATTAATCTTTGAAAAACTTTAAATATCAATTTTTTTAATTTTTTATTCTCGATAGGGATTTAATGCATTATTAACTTGCATGGTAACTAACTTTATGATAGATAGTTTTAGTTTAAGCCATGGCTAGAATAAAAATTAGCAAGGGAGAGTTGAATACATTCATACATTTTTATATTATTTATAATGCTTCATATATTTTCCAATATATGAATTATATACCTTTGACTATTAACTGCTATACTTAATTGTTGCTCAAAAATACGATTATTACCTTAAAAAAATCATTTAAGGAAGTACGAGCGAATCTATGGGAAAGAAGATTTTCCAAATCTAGGACTTGAAATTCGGTAATTGTGACAAATAATGTGTAATTGAACAATGCTCAAAATTTTAAAGTTATTCACCGTCTTGTTTTTTAGAAAAATTATATTTTCGACCGTTTTAATACACAGTCTCTTATGATTTCCGCCACGGATTTTTCTATGTTTTCACTATTAATCTTCCAACTTTATAGAATACAAAACATGACATGATGTTAATATATATAAATAATATGGGGTTACCGATATAATTATTTAGATAATTGAAGTCAAACTTTTTTCAACTTTCGATTATTAATAACCAACACTCGACTAAAAGTCTGGCAACGTCGCACAACCAGCTGAAAAATAAAGAGAGATCGAGTTAGCGCTAAAAACAGGGATTACTATGTATGACATTTCTGAATTTGAGGTTAAAAAAGGTATTTTTATAGTTTATTAGTTTGAGCCTAGTTCCTAGAGGGCGCTTGCTACCTACTTTGTGGGGAATTAACTCGAGTCATAATTCCCACTTATAAAAGGTACCCTTGATTAATATCGATATCTCACGCCGTTTACGAGGTATTCGTGTTCGAATATTCCATTACGCATTTTGTCTACAGTTGAAGAATCTGCAGTTGACAAAGTATGCCTTGATTACGAGGAAAAAAGAAACATTAAGATGTCAAAAATACAACGGACTTTATTTAAATAACAATTTTTTTAAATTTACTTCATAGGTGTTGAAAGTATCCACCGTTTACCTCAATACACTTTCGCAGGCTCTTTGTTAAGAGACTCCTCACATTTGAGAAGATATTTTCTTCATTTCTAACATTGGCTGCTTGTTGAATTTTTGTAAAGGTTCGTCTCGTGTATTGATTTCATCATGTTAAACTAAAAACTTCTTATGACCCCACAAATTAAATTAATGTCTGGGCGACGAGGTGGCTAAGGAAACTCACCACTTGGCCGACCGCGGTAGTCTGGTGGGTTAGTTGCCTGCCTGGCAATCCAATTGTCCCGGGTTCGAACCCTGGAGCGGGCAAGGATGTTTGTGTGCGTATTTGCATGTGTTTGTCGGTGTTGTTAAGTCACTAAATAACGCCTAGAGCGTTGACGTTACTCAAATAAAAAAAACTCACCACCGCGCCTTATCCATCGATGAAGAAAACGTTGATTTAAATAATTTCGCACTGCAACAGTAAAATGCGGTGGCGCCCCATCTTGCATGAACCACATGTCTTGTCTTAAGATTAGATGTATGCCGTCTAAAAGGTCTAATAAGTAATTTTCTAAAAACTGCACACATTGATCTCTATTCAGTCTTTGCGGGAACTCAAATGGGCCGATTAAAAAATTGTCGATAATGCCGCACTAAATTTTAATTGAAAATTTGTGCTGGAAATGAGGCTTTTTTGGTAAGTGTGGGTTTTAAACGGTGTAATAATGATTATTTCGTCAGTTAAAAATTCCGCGTCTGGTAAAAGTTGTCTCGTCAGTAAACAATATCTTATTTATCTAGATATCTTTTTATCTAGAATCTTACAAAATTCTGATCTAGCCGACAAATCTTGTGGCAATAATTTTTGAACAGGCGAAAAATGGTAGGGAAACAATTTTTCTTTATGGAGCACTTTTGAAACGCTAGATTTACTAATTCCTGTAGATGGCTCCAAGCGCCTAGTACTTAGTTCAGAATTTTCCGCGATACTAACCAAAATATCCTCTTCTTGGTTGGGTAGAGCTCTTCATACCTTCTAACTGCAGCGCGACTATTGTAATTTACTTACATATTACGTATGCGCGACTATTGTAATAAACGCAGAATATATCCGTTAAATCTCGGTTAAGAAACTGATTAAGTCTGGGTATGTTTTACAAATTATCTAATACGAACTCAAGATTGGAGAAACTTGTTTCCACCTACGTTTAATAGGAGAGATAGAAAACA
The DNA here is from genome assembly GCA_031761425.1 of Cosmopolites sordidus. Taxonomy (NCBI): domain Eukaryota; kingdom Metazoa; phylum Arthropoda; class Insecta; order Coleoptera; family Curculionidae; genus Cosmopolites; species Cosmopolites sordidus. Next base: position 595,105 of record JARFXV010000913.1, read on the forward strand.
ATGACAGTTGTCATCAAGACGTAATAATTTGTACAGTACATTCAAGGCACACTTTGTGAATTGTATATTTTTCATGGAATATTCGAACACAAATATCTCGCAAACGGCATGAGAAATCGTTATTGACCAACGGTACCTTTTTTACGTCGAAATTATAACTCTTCTCTATTAAAGTCTAAGTCAAAATATAGAATATTTCCCAGCTTTATAGAGTAAAAAATATTAACGAATGAATTCCTCACAAAGTAGGTAGCAAGCGCCCTCTAGGAACTAGGCCTAAGCTAGTACCAAATTCGGATTTGTCGCCTTTGAAAACCCAACTAGCCCGATTTTGAACTTGATATCTTCAACCATTTTTAAATTATCTTAATTTTTCGAAAATTTGATTTAACTTTCTACACCCTGTATATTCTCTTATTCTCTTATTTTGATAGCTTTATGGCGAATAAGTTATGGGACACCCTGTATGTATATATATATATATATATATATATATATATATATATATATATATATATATATATATATATATATATATATATATCTAAACACAAATGCGCTGTTACTACATCTTTTTTGTCGAACCAGTTGTTAATAATACAGAAGTCAATTCGTGACTATTAATAATTATAAAGCTTGTTTTAGTAATATAAATAAGAATTGTTAATTCCTGTAACCATTTTATGTTTTAGAAAGACAAAAAATTCATCATTATTTTGACTCATAAGCTCGTACTTCCTTAATACGTTGATTAAAATAGTTTCCAACTTATTCCCATCTTTTTTCGTAAAACCTGACTTCAACGGTAAAAAAATTAATTTATTACCAAACAGGTGGTAATCGGATGATGCCAAATCTGGAGAATAAGCTGAGCATAGAAAGTTCTAGAGGCCGAATATTACCGCCTTTGTATGTAGTTTCGTATTATGTGAAATAATGGTTGTAGTTCAAATCGTTTTTTCCTTTCCCACCGAAATCATTACTTTATAATTCACGTGTTCTTTTAACTCAATCTTGCTCGTCAAGCAGTAAACATGGAGTGGGTAACAAAGAGAGTCGTATTACTATTATAGCGCTACACAATTACCATAAATCTTCAACGGAGATTTTCAGCTTGCTCAAACCGTTAAAGATATGAAGAACATAAAAAAAAAGATATGAGATCTCCTCTGTCGACAACAGAGCAAGAAATGACTGATCTCGCGAGACCAGGATCACAGAAGGTGTTAAAGCGGTCGTTACAAGAATTCGAAAACCGAAAATCATAGTTCGAGAGATGAAAATACCATCGGATCATGTCCTGCATCATTAAACATGGCTTTGATTTAAAACTATCTAAAAAATGTAATTCTGTAGCACATCACCTCATAGTGCCAGAATCACCCAAGAAACAATCAAAGAGTTAGGCTGGGAAATATTTCCTCACCCACCCTATTCTCCTGATCCTTCACCATTAGATTACCATCTTTTAGGAATGGGGATCATTTTCTTTGTGGAATAAAAATCCTACTGCAACACCTATCAAAACTGTACTCCAATAATTTTTGACTTCAAACTCACCCTCATTTTGAATAAAGGGGTTAGAAAGAAAGAAAGAGATGGATGAAAATTGTGAATAACGATGGAGAATGTACTGAAGGTTAAAACTATATCATCTCTTAAATAAACCAAAATTTTGTAAAGGATAAAAAAATGGCATTACTTATTGATACGCCTATTATTTAGCATAGTTGTCGCTAATAAACACATTAGGCCAGGCATAAAATCAAAGAATTGCGATGGAAACTGTTACCTATTCTACTTTATTCGCCCAATGTTGCAAATTAACTCACTAGATGGCGAGAGATTATTGATAAATAAATAATATATCTTCATATGACTGTCGAGATTCATATATAAACGGACTGACTGACCATATAATTAAAAGGTTTTAGTTTCTGTTAGGTAACGGGTGCGCCCTTGCAGCATATGTCGCGAACCAGTTCTCGGTCGTACCAACAATTTAAATAATGACTACTTTCTATTTATTTTTAGAATAAACCTTAACTTTTAAATGTCAGCCTATAGCTGTGCTCTTTCACGAGCTTTAGCTATTGCCAAAGTACATTTGTTTTACCAAATATCATTTTTTTAAACTAATACTAAACAACTCTCACTCATGGAATGTCAACTATTAAGTTTTACAAGGGATATTTGAGAGAAAACCGAATGAAATAGAGAAAATAAACCACATTTTACATTACGGTTTATCTGTTATTAAGTTCGGGCTTCGCCAAAAATGTAGTGTGTTTGTTAACATGTTTTTTTGAGCTGGGCTGGATATTTATAAAGACCCCTTCAACGATATTAAAATCCGGTGTATTTTGGATTGCAAATTTATTTCCTGTTGTGTTTTGATAATTTCGTATAGTAAAGATCAGTCCGCGATAACAGATCCAGATCAAGATCAATAGCGGGTCATAATGGATGCATTGCATAATCAATGTGTAGAGAAAGCCTATGTAAATCTACTAGGATCGATATATATTTTGAAGCTACAGCGACAGTCCACCTTGACGATCTTGAGATTGGAATAAATGTAGAGTGTAGGGTGTACGGAAGGGTGACACAATATCGCCTCTTCTTTTTTCAGCCTGCCTGGAAGAAGTATTCCGTAATCTGAATTGGGAACAGTATAGAATAAGGATTAATGGTGCATACTTCATGCACTTCGTGCAATCATCTTAGATTCGCAGATGATATCGTTCTTCTTTCCAGAGGAGCTGCAAGGACACGTACAAGAGCTGCAAAGAGCTGGGGAGCCATTTAGCTTGAAAATAAATCAGAAGAAGAGTCAGGTCATGTTCAATAAATTTGCTGAGGACAAAAGGATTTCTATTTTAGCAACGGATTTGGGAGTTCTGGATCACTATATATATCTTCGGCAGATGGTTTCATGGAAGGGGATACCGTCCAGGAGGTGGAACGACGCGTTAAATGTGGCTGGCAGGCAGTTTGGCAGGCTCAACATAGTGTTTAAGAGCAAACTACCACTTTGCCTGAAAAGAAAAGTCTTTGATCAGTGTGTCCTGCCCGTTATGACCCCGTATGATTCCCGTCTACGGAGAAGATCGAAAACATGATGGACACTAATTCAAAACGGCTATGACATGCGTCAAATAAAAAGGCATATTGATAAGGTTCAGGCAACTGGTCATACCAACCAATCCACTAGAGAATTGTCCCAAAACCAATGGAGTTACTGATAAAATTTTGCACGTATTCAGATCCCGTGATATTGAAACAATATTTACAACAGAAAGAAATATATCCAGATTCGTTAGACCAGTGAAGGATAATAGTCCACAAGAGTCCCATGGTGTCTATGAGATTCCTCGTTCTGGCTGCTCCCAATCATATATCGGCCAAACCAATAAAAGTATCCAAAATCGCATATACGAGCATTCTCTAGCTGTCCGAAAATCTGATCTTTCCTCGACAGAACATCATATCCAAGCGGGTCACAAAATAGATTTTGAGAAGGCCAAAATAATCGCACCTATATATTCCTACAAACCCCGCATAATTCGTGATGCAATTGAGATCGAAAAAGTCCAGACTGCTTAAACAAGAGAGACGACTATCTTATAGTTCAAAATACATGTAAACCAAACCTTCCAGTCAAACGCCCACCACCCGTCTTACCCCCACCCCACAACCGAGCGCCCCATCTACAACCTCACCTATTAATACAAAGGTCACGCCGCCCACGTTCTTTTCTAGTTGTGAACTCTGGGGAGTAGACCGAATGAGGCCCCGGAAATGGCTTGAAAATGGCTTCAAAGTGGAAGCCGAAACGTCGAGATTTTACAAATCTAAAACGCGGTTCTACACGAGAACCTAGACATTCTAATATATATATATATATATATATATATATATATATATATATATATATATATATATATATATATATATATATATATATATATATATATATATATATATATATATATATATATATATATATATATATATATATATATATATATATATATATATATATATATATATATATATATATATATATATATATATATATATATATATATATATATATATATATATATATATATATATATATATATATATATATATATATATATATATATATATATATATATATATATATATATATATATATATATTGTGTAATTTTTTAAAACCTGACATTGGTCAACTTTTTGATTTGGATCATTCTGGATCAACTGGATCATTCAAAACGTCGTGTATTTCTCAATTGGATCAAAGAACAAACAAATGATTTTTCTCAAAAAATCATATTTTCAGATAAAGCATAAAATAAACAACATTGTCGCGTTTGGGGTGAGGAAAATTCACGATTGATTCATGAGACACCATTACATTCTAAGCGAGTCACTGTTTGGTGTGCATTATGGTCAGGAGGTGTAATTGGGCCGTATTTATTTCAGAATGGTGCTGATGAAGCTGTAACTGTGAATGGTGTTCGATATTATAATATAATAACTGGATGTTTCGTGGGCTGAATTGAATAATATTGATCTGGAGGACGTGTGGTTCCAGCAGGATAACGCTACAGCTCACTCTGCTAATGAAACAATTGATTTATTCAGAGAAAATTTCCTGGACGAGTTATTACAAGAAATAGTGTTGTTAATTGGTCACCAAGATCATCTGATTTGGCACCGTTGGAGTATTTTCTTTCGAGTTACGTGAAAAGTCAGATCTATAAGAACAATCCACAATCGATTCCTAAAGTAAAGGATGAAAGTATTTGAGTCAATGGTGAGATTGAGCAACCGTTATGCCAAAATGTCATCCAAAATTTTAACAGTAGATGTCTGTGAAGCTGCATGAGGTGGTCATTTGGCAGATATTGCCTTTCGTGTTTAAATGTCATACAATATGTTTCAATTAGCAATAAAAAGTTTTTTGAACTCAACGCACATTCTGTGTTTTATTCAAGAACTAGCTGACCCAACAGACCGTTGTCTTGTCCAAATTTCAATAAATTTGTTTATGATCGTTTTGTGAATTTGTGAAAAGCTATTAGAAATGTGTAAACATAGTAAAAATGAGAAAAAAACGTATTTCTGATTGATCATTATATCTATCAACGATTGTGGCCATGATATGCAGTTTGAGGAGGAGTACATTCAGAAGTACGCCAGTGGAAATGTTACATACAAGATTAATTCTATCGGCAGTATACCGCTGAAATTCTGGAAATGTGTGATGTGCCTGGAATATGATCGACTTGGAACCATGCGGTTTTGTTCCAATTGAATGAAGTCAGAATTTCATGTCAACCAAATGATTTATTTTCTTCCATTAAATTTGAAATCACAATGAATCTCCAACTAAATTCCCCCGAACCACATTTGTTGCGCCAAATGAAGTCACTTGGAAACAACTTGTTGTATTTCTGGATTTGTATCAGGAAATGTGTGGAATCTGTTCCTGTTCCAGAAACCAACGAACGCAGTGGTTCTGATGGTGGAACCAAAAGCGCCAATTTGACTTTGCCACTTTCTCAACACAATCCAGGGGTTTCATTTCTGTATTTCAATACCTTTCAATGTGGGAACACAGCGCTCATCGATCCAATAGCAACGAATCGGTCTGCACTGTAATCAATTGTCATGTTGTAACGGAATGCAGCTCGATATGTATTCAACGCGACATTTGTTTGTCTTCTTGCACGATTACACAAATTCATTGTCGCGCGATTGACTTCTACTGACCGATTATGTCTCATTCGATGCATATCATTTTCGTTTACATTTTCTCTTTCTTCTTGTGTACGTGCTGAATGTATTTGTGATAATTGATTTGGTTCAATTTCATTTCGCTCTTTGTCTGCAGTTCTATTAGATCGAAAATTCCTTTGGTTTGTAGCATTACGAGTTCTACGACCTAAATTGTTCTGTCTTATTGGCGGCATTGCAATGCGATTAAATTGTGTCAATTCAATTCAATTTTGTCGATTGCGGCGCAATGTGCGATGCGAAGAATGCCAATTCAACTGAAAATGGACAATTCATTCACTTTGTTGTTACTGTGTAACCGTTTGTCTTCAAAACTCACCATATTTCGTAGGTAAATCTGTAAATTTGTATGAGATAAAACGACGAATCTTAATTCATTTCATGAAGCGATTGCGATGAACTTACAACAGAATCACAATTCAACTGAAAATAAACAACTGAATCAAATTTTCGTCACTATGTAAATGTAATTTTATTTTAATTTAGGCTGTAATGCATTTTTCCACTTTTTTCCTCCAGATATTCCAGATTTTTTTTCAATTGAAAACATTCGATTGAGTTATTTCCATTCCGGAAGCATAACGAACAAAACAAAAAAAGAATCAACCAAATATAGTGTATACAAAAATTATGATTTTTGCAGTTTATCCGAATTTTCCGACTTTATAATTGTCTCGCTTTTTTTTCCTGAAAACTTTTCCAAGACCATAAAGAACAATACAAAAAAAGAATTACGCATATCCATCGTTCGAATCGTGAGTTATGGTCTTCAGTTCATACAAAAATCACATAGGAAAAAGCACTTTCAGTTTTTCCCGAATTTTTCCATTTTCCGGCCAACTTTTCCTATTTTTCTTTCCATGAAAACCTTATTCGGACTATTACGAACGTTAAAAAAAACAACCAAATCGGTCCAGCCGTTCTCAAAATGCGCTTACCAACGAACAACATTTGATTTTTATTTATAAGATTAAAAAAAACGGTGAATTTGAAAGACCCTTTGTGACAATAATTTCATTCATTTCTGTTATCTATTTGTAAGTATATTATTTTCCACCAAAAATATCAACAAATTCGCCTAGCCAAACAAGAAATATTTAACCAAAACATGCATCACAGAAAAAAAATACCATGGTAGATTAGATAAGGCCAACACCACCGAGCTATTTTTATTAATATTTAATATTAACTTGGATTTCACGTTATTTACCTGAAATATTACATTGAAATTGTTTTTAAAATTCCTTTTCAATGGTTGAAGTCACGCGATAATTATATTTCCACGGCGATTTTCGTGTTTTGTCGCAGTTTAGCATATCTCGACGCTTAGAAATGTTCGGTTTTGGCTTATTTACGTCTTTGGGGAAAGATGACTTTTACACAAATCTAAACAAACGGTACGACAGGGAAATTAGAACGGTGAAAGTCGGTAAGGCAAAAGTGTCGAGGATTCTCCGTGCAAAGAAGAAAGGTAGAAGAGTATCTATGAGGCTGGTGAGTTTGAAATAACTCTGTATTACAAACAAGAAATCGATTTATTTTTAAACACAGTCTCTTTTTAGCTCGATATATTTCGCACAACAATTTTCCAACTTCTTTAGGCCTCTGCAAAATAGTCCTCTGTTTCAACAATATCTTCATTTGAAGTAATTTTTTCCAGTCAGCTATTTTCTCGTGGTAAAAAAAATAAGTCCGAAAGGGCTAAGTCCGGAGAATAGGGTGGACGCAGCATTAATTCGTAGCGCAAATTTAGCAATTTCGCTGTTGCAGTAGCGAACGAATTGGTTGCTGCATTTTCATGGTAAAACAGCACCTTTTTCTTTGCTAAAATAAGAGCGTTGTTTTATCATTGCTTCGTGACCAATCTGACCAATCCTAGAGTGTGCATCCAGAGAGTTAATGAAGATAATGTCGTGTGAATCTGAGAAAACAGCAGCCATGGCCTTCCGGGCACGTTTACCGAGCAAAATCCACTGTTTTGCCCGGTAAAATGTTCTTTCATTGCATATGTGTAATAATGAATCCAAGTTTCATCAACAATCACAAATCATCGCAGAAACTCCTTCATATTGTGGTTATACCTGTCTAAACACCGCGGAGAAATGGTCACTGGATTTCATATTTTATCAACAGTGGGCAACCACGGCACCCATCTCGCTGATAGCTTTCTAATGTCTAAATGGTTATCTAGAATGTTGTGAACGCGTTCTTCCAAGATGTTTATCATCTTAATAATCTTAATTCACTACTAATATTCACTCTGCTGTCGGCCAATATATCATGAGTTTTGTTGACCATTTCGTCAGTAATGACCCCAACCGCACTTCCCAAGAGCTGTGCGTCATTCGTAATAGTTCAATCTCATCGTTGTCGTCTAATTGTCCGTTTTTCCTTTAGAAGCAAATACTTTGGGGTTGATAGCCTGTTAATTTAGTTTTAAATGTTTTGTAAAAATTTCGGGTGTTATTTTTTTGGAACTCTTTTTCTATTTCATTAAGTTGATTGTTTTCATATTTTCTTTTAGTTTGTCTAATTAGCTTCGATGTGTCTTTTCTTACTTCCAAAGAGATATTATAGTTTATTGCTGTTTTTTTATTGTTCCAATCTTTGAATGCTTTACTTCGGCTTAATACTGCTTGCTCGCAAACTTTGTAAACTTAAGGCTGTGTTAATAATTTTTTGTTTCAATTCTTGCCAGTTCTGTGATGGTTGTTTATCAAGCTTTTCTGTTAGGGTTGGTTTTATTTTCGTAGGGTCGAACCTTGCTATTAGGAGTCTTTTTTGAATAAGTTTTCGAGGTTTCAAGCTAAGTTTGATTGTAGTCAAGTAGTGATCTGTGTCTATGTTAGCTCCTTTCCTGACTTGTACATTCAAAATCTCTTTGTAATTGGGTACGAAATGGCAACATGGTCAATTTGGAATTCGCTCATGTACGTGTTTGAGCACCTCCAGGTCTTTTGTTTTGTTATTTTCTAAAATGGGTTGACATTATTTTTAGATTAAACTGCGAACATAGTTCAGTCAATCTTCTGCCATTAAGGTTAGTCTATTTATGAGCTGGAAAACTACCGACTGTTTTTCTGTACTTTCCTTCCCTAGTTGGGCGTTGAAATCACCCAAAAAAAATCCTTTTGGACGATTTCAAGGATTTTTACATGGTTAGAGGGAATTTTAGAAATAGTCTTTTCCAGAATTTTCCAGGACTTACTTACTTTTTTCGGATTAGATTTATTTTCTTCGTTAACTGGGAGTTGCATTGATTAATGTATAGTTTTTGTTAGCACACTTGAGGGATAGTTTCATAAGTCGATTATTTACTGGCTGGACATTAGTTATAGAACCAAGAATGGTTTTTGAGATAGCGAAAGCAACACCGAGATGTGGTGTATTTTTGAGTATTCTTTTGTCCGCTTTACTTTTAAAAAGTCTGTAATTGCCGAAGTCTAAGGTGTCAACCTGGTTTCAATCTGTCAACCTGGTTTCTTGAAGAGCTAAAATTTGGATTTTTTGCTAATTCAATGTTCGACCCAATTCGTGTAGTTTTCTTGGGCGCAGGATTGAGTTGATATTTACCGTTCCAAAGGAAGTTTTTTGTGTCACTCATTGGCCAGAGGTCTCCGACTCCCTCTGAAAGATTTTGTGTTTAAGCCCGGACGCCCCAGAATCCGAAAGCCCGGTTGTACCAGCAAAACTGACGGAGGGTTGTTTACCTCCTGGGGTAATTTTGTAATTACTAGAACGCTTCATCTTGTACTCTGAATTAAAGGTTTGAACCATGACGGTTCAGAGCTTAAGACTAGAGGGGTTAGTTCCAGAATTTAAATCTCAGCCGCATCTCTGGTGAACAGACGCTGACCACTCAACCGCTTGATACAAGTCAGACGCTAGCTGGATTTAGTGTTTTTGCCTTGGTTCGGGGCTGCTTATTTTGAGATATTCGCAGCTGTCCATTATTATCTAATGGAACTTTCACTATCCACCACCCATGACCCGTCCAGTACCTTAGGCGAGGTGTATCAACAACTAGTCAACAACTAGTGTATATCACAATTAGAAAACAGTTCACAAAAGGGGAAGGGTTCACATTTCTCTAGTTGTAAACCCTGGGGAGTAGTCAGGTAAAGTGGGAGTTTGCTCTTAAACACAATGTTGAGTCTCCCATATACCTGCCAGCCACATTTAACACGATGTTCCACCTCCCGGGCGGTATCCTCCGCCATTAAAATCATCCGCCCAAGATATATAAAATGGACCACGCAGTGTGAGAGACTCCTTAGTCACCTAAACGAGATCGAAAAACATTGGTTAATGTGGATCCTTGTGAGCTTTCCAGAAGTTAAAAAGGTATCGAGCACATCCATTGATAACCACCTTGAAAGAAAAACCAGATTGAGTGGCGCGTATGCATAAGAAAATCTTCCAACTGTACAATGGAGGCCTGTTTCATCGCCACTGTCAATTTTTGCGAATAGCTCGAAATCGCAATGAACCAAATCTGGCAAATATGGATGATAGCCGTCAACCACGATACTTGTTTTAACTAAAGAAAAAGTTTTTGTTAAAATTGTATATACAGTTACGATTTAGACGTAGAACTATCTTTTCGTAGATCTTCAAAACACTTCACCACAAGATCATGTAAACCACTTAAAACAAGTCTCACTGTGATTTTAACCAACTCAGTATTATGATACTATGCTTTTCATATTATACATGCATGTATGCATTCCAATATGGCGGTGTCCAATTTCATTGGACAGGTCTGTGTGACCATATACAGTTTTGGGACATACTGTGTATATAAGACAATTTTAATTTAAGACTGAATATGGATAAATCTATAAAATTGACTTCAAATCATTCGTAAGTATGTTATGTGATCCTTCACTTTACATCGTAAAAGCTTTCTATATGTTGTTTACAATTTCTAAATCTGTGGTTATTTCGGTTTCGGCAAGAGAATCGTGCTCCGAATCCCTGATGATAACAACACGTTATTTTATAATCACAGAACCGATTTCACACACGTAAGATTCTTTGATTCTGACTCATCTGTTGCATATGTAAAGACATTTTTACATCAATGCCTTTGTGTTGGCGATTGCACAAAACAAAAAAATTGTTTTCGTTTTCATACACAGTGTGAGGATTTATACAAGACACTCTAAAAATAGATATGAAATCATTGATAATTTTCAAAATGGATACCCCAGCTTTTTTAGGCTGGTTTTGAAGAGCGTTCAAAGATATACCCTTTTGCAAATTCCTTCGTCTTTCTTACCACTCTAAACGTATCACATACGAGGTGTGACTTTTAAATAACGAAACTGACACTGTAAAATATTTTATTTTAATTTCATACATATTTACTTATTATCACCTTCAATATACACCCCTCCTCTATCCCTACAATGCTCCATGCGAATCTTGCATTGTTCGAAACAGTGCTTGAAATCTTCTCTCAACTCTTTCAGAACGCGTGTCGCTTTCTCTTTCACAGTTTCAACGGATTCAAATCTTGTTTCTTTTAATGCATATTTCACCTTAGGAAACAGGTAGAAGTCGCACGGCGCAAGATCCGCTGAATAAGGCTGATGGTCTAACACTGGGATGTTGTACTTGACTAGAAACCTCTTGATAGAAAATGGGGAATGAGCCGGTGTATTATCTTGGTGGAGAACACATGACTTGTCCTTCCACAATTCGGGTCGCTTTTTCCTTATTCTTTCACGGAGTTTAGCAAGAACGTGAAGGTACTAATGTTGATTAATAGTTTGACCTTCAGGAACTCAGGGAAGGTACACAATCCCATGAATATCGAAAAAAAATCATCATTGCTTTGAATTTCGATTTGCTCGTTGCTGAGCTTTTTTGGCTCTCGGTGAATTTGGGCTCTTCCAGTGCATGAATTGCCGCTTCGTTTCAGGGTCATAAGCAAAAAACCACGAGTCATTACATGTTATCCTTTCCAATAAGTTTGAGTCATTTTCAATGGCATTCAAAATGTCAGTACAAACATTTTTTCGAGCCTCTTGTTCAGACGTGAGAATTTTAGGCAGACACTTTTTGCATGTTAAAATTGTTATGTAAAATGTACGTACGCATCCTTTGTCAATTCCTACAGTTTCAGCGATCGCACGAATACTTAACCGACGGTCAGATCGAACCTGATTACCGATCCGTTTTTGACTTGGGAGAGCGACGCGGGCGTGAACCATCTTCAACGTCTTCTCGGCCATCTTGAAAACGCTTATACCATCCAAAAACACATGCATGCAATAAACATTCATTGCCATACACTTCTTTCAATAAATTTTGAGTTTCAGTATAGCGGTTTTTCCAAGTTTTAAGCGAAACTTCACAACAGTTCGTTGCTCTATTGTTACATTTAACATTTTTCCGGCGAAACAAAAAACAACTCTAATGCGAAGAAGGCTACGGTTATACGGATTTGTTTACAGAAGCGAGAGATACTGCTTTCGAAAGAGAAGGCTTCACGCTAAACAACTGTTGGTCGCTGGAGTTTGGCGCATGCGAACTTCTTCTGTATCAGCGTCAGTCTCGTTATTGAATAGCCACACCTCGTATTATATCAAATATTGATCGGAAAAGAGGTTATCTTATGGCGCTAAGCCTAGAGAGTAAAAAGGATGGAAAAAAGGTCTATCACAAACAACTGTACAAATTTATAGATATCAATTTCAGAAGCTTCTTTCAGTGAAATAAAAAATACTACTATAATCAAAAAGTAAGATGAGTTTTGGTTTTACTGTCCTTGATATCTCACTGTCCTCTATATGCTTTCACTTGTTAAGTAAGAAAGTACAGCGTCTTTTGTATTTTTTTTTAATTTTTGTCCTCGATTTTTGAAAATTAATACATTTTTGCCTATTTAAGTCTACGTTCTTTTACTGATGCATTGAAAATATTTAAAAACTGTTAGAGCGATGACGCTATGTCAAAGAAACTGTTTGCAAGTGATTAAGATACTATATAAAAAGGTATTCCAATCCTGCAAAGGACGATGGGAAATGTGTCAAGCGGTAGCGCCATCTCTAGCGTATCCAAGGCATCAATTTAAACTTTTTATAACGTGCCGACTTAACAATTTGGGGTTCAAATCCTCACGATTGTTATATTTTTTTGTTTAAAAATAGTATTAAAATTATTCTGTTATTAATTTCTGATAATTATTAAGTTGCAAGTTATTTTTTCAATCTCTAGTGTATAATTCTATAATTAAATCTAGTAAATAATTAGTAAAATATAAAAAAAGTTATACGTCATACATCATACACATTTCATCAGGTATGGCGCCATGTGACATTTTCCTGTCCCTCAATTAAAAAAACCTCTTCGTGGATGCCGTTTTTAGTCCATAAAAGCCATTCAGAAGTATTCGCTGGCATCTTTGAAGAAACTGCCAGAAGTCGAGTATAAAAATTGATTCGAAAAGTGCAGAAAACGTTGGAATAATTGTATTGCAGTTTGAGAAACAAAATAAATTTGGACAAAATTTAAAAAAATGGCGTCGCCGAGTAACATTAAATTATCAAAACTACGTACAGTTTTTAATCTACTCCCATTGATAATATTTTCTTCTCGGTAGCCATTTAAATTGTTTATTTTTATTGTTTGTTCAATTATAAGGGGAATTTGTACTTTGTTGGTCCCAAAAACATACATTTTTTTAAAGGCCAATTTAAAAAAAAATATTAAAAATAAAATAATGAAACTCTGTATACGTTTTATTATATATTTGTACTAATAAAAAAATACAAAAGCCAAAAATTCACAAATGGCGGGGGTAAAAAATCAAGAGATCGTACTCGGTGACCTGATAGGTGTGCGCAGCTCTCGGAATTTTTTGGCAGAAAACTAATTATCTGAAACGAAAAAGAAAATGTTGTCACTTTATGTACATTAACGCAGTGTATAGAGTATTATCATATAATTCTTTTTTCCGAAAAAAAGAATAGATAAACTTTAATTTCAAATTTGCCAAAAAAATGTTTAGTTTTTTTTTTTTGGAAAAGCTTAGTAGTTGATACTTTAGAATAAACGTTTCCGCGTATTTTGACACTACGTTTAACCAATTCCATCCATCAAAAGTTAAATGAGAACTTCCGGAAAGTAGGATACATGATTTTGAGAAAAATAAAGTTTTTATTCCTGTTTTTTAATACTTACATTTAATCGACGATACCTGGGCCGTACAGCAGTCCGGCCGGTAATAATTTCGCTTGGTCCACACTCACAAGACACAACAAGTTTAAAACCTAAGCCTTATTCACCTTTTATATTGAAGTTGACTTCACCGTCACTAACTTTGCATTTCACGAGCGTAGATATCGCATTAAACACAACCAAAAGATGAAAAGTACGATATCCGTGCATGGGATCTACCCGTACTCGTAACCTTTTCGGCACTAATTTTGCCGCTGATGTCCTCGTGTTAAAAACGTCACATTAGTAAAACAGTTACTGTGAAATTGTCGTTATCGTGATTTGTGTCCAGGGCGTTGATTGCTAAGTTTTGTTGTTCTGGTCAAAATAATAAGAGTACGAATGCTGAATCTAAACATTTTATTTTAATGTGTTTAACGAATTTATGACAGAATTATTATAATATTATTAAAGTTGCGTAACGTCCTGATACAAATAATATTGATAAACCAAAACATTGTCCTAGTGTTACAAAAGTTACTACAACTATCAAACAATATGTGCTTTTTTTCTGGTCAAAAAAATTAGAGTATATCACTTATAGCCTTAAATTGCGTAAGCGAATGCTTATTAACAAACTTAATAAATATCAAATATTAGTATTTAGTAGAATATTCTTTTTGTTTAACCACAGCTGAGCATCTCCTTGGAATAAAATTCTTCTGACAAGTTTCAACCGGTATAAAATACCAAGTTTTCTTGACTTCTTCCTACAATATATGTTTGTTTGATGTTTTTTTTATTAGCAATGCCTTTTCTTAAATGTTACCAAAGATTTTCTGTTGGATTTAAATCCGGAGATTGCGGCGCCCAGGGCAATACTGGGACAATACTTCTTATTTGCGAGAAACCATCGTTTCACTACTTTCGCGGTATGTTTCGGATCGTTATCCTGCTGGTAGATCCACTTTAGCGTCATATTGATTTCGTCATAAGGAAGCATAATTTTTTCTAATATTTCCATGTAGGTTTCTTTGGTCATGGTATCTTTGATCCAATATAGTGGACCTACACCAAAATAGGAAAAGCAACCCCACAGTTTAATATTTTCTCCTCCATGCTTTACTGTTGCTAATGTATTTCGCGGATTTAGTTCTTCATTCTTATATCGCCTTAAGTACCGTTTCCCCCCATCTGATCCAAAGAGATTTATTTTTGTTCACTATTTGTCATCACTAAATAAAATATTTTTCCAATTGCGGCTGTAGTTTTTGTTTAA
Source organism: Cosmopolites sordidus (assembly GCA_031761425.1). Lineage (NCBI taxonomy): Eukaryota > Metazoa > Arthropoda > Insecta > Coleoptera > Curculionidae > Cosmopolites > Cosmopolites sordidus. The sequence goes on from JARFXV010000913.1 coordinate 610,339, forward strand.
GTTATATCGGGCAAAAATTAATCTATGCCGAATATTTTTTTTTACTTAAATGTGGTACCTTTCTTGCAACTCTTCCATGAAGATCCATCTTTACCAATCATCTACGAATTGTCCGTGTACTGATTTGTAGACCCATTTTCCGTTTAAAATCAAACGAAGTGGAAAATGGGTGTTTCCGCGCCTCTCGTACAATACATTTATCCAATCTTTTGCTTGTTTTCCTTGGGCAACCTCTGGTTTCTGGTGATATCTTTTTTTTTTCTCCTTTAAAACTTTAACAGTAACGCATTCAGATCGCTTTAGTAGATGAGAAATAAATTTATAAGTTTTGTTTTGACTCCGTAACTGCAATATTATACGCCTCTCTTCGGGAGTACAATGCTTTACGTGGCCCACAGTACCCACAACTGTATCGTTAAATAAAAATAAAGAATCTTTAAAATTGTATCCTTCACTGAGAAGTATATGGTTAACACTGAACTGCCAACACGGCATTTCAAGCAAGTTCAAACTTGCTTGGCCCCGCCGCAGACTACAAACTTTTGATCCGCCGATAGTTTGACAAGTTTTTTGCCAAGAAGGCATGTGCCAGTGTGCATACTTAGAAGATTTGAAATCGGCCGATAATAAAGTGTAATTCGACTAAATTACCGAGAAAATCTTTCAACATTTTAAGATCAGTTAACCATCCACAAATAAAAGACGCCAACTCTTCTTACTTTGCGCGCCATCCACTTGATCTTAAATAGGCTGTAACTTCGTTAATATGAAACATTTTGGCTTGAAATTTTAACGTCATATACTTAAAAATATGTACATTTGTATTTTTGTAAAAAATAATAATGTCAATTTTTTAAATCCAACAAAGTAAAAATTCCCCTTAAAGAAGTTAGCAAATAAAACCTGGAAAATGTCATGGTCAAAACGATCGTGTTTAATCGACCCGGACACGTTTTGTTACGTTTTTGGCGAGTATACCATCCATATAACCATGGATTTTAGACAATGTTTGCAAAATGTGTAGTAAAAATTTAAGGCAATGGACGAATGGTAAAATAAGTCAATTGAAGTTTGGTGTGATTTGGAGGGAACCAAAAAATTACTACGATAACTGTTATTTTTGCTTAGTTAACCGAAAAAAAATTACCTATCCCGATCTGGCATCTGCTAAAAAACCTGTTTCTCATTCAAAATACGTCCCTGTTTCAACTTTTCGTGGCCTGTCTGATCTTTCAGATACAAAATGTACATCCGAAGATAGGCAAGCTTGCACCAGCGAAAAAAGTGATAATGTTGAAGCCACGTCGTCAAAACCCCTACTTTTTACTCAAGACACCTTAAGTGAAGTTATTAAAGACCTCGACCTTTCAAAAGAAAGATCAGAACTGTTGACATAAAGACTCAAAAAGAGGAAATTACTTTCTTCAAGTACTAAAATTACATGTTATCGTATTCGAGAAAAAGAACTGCTCCCGTTTTTTTTTGCTCAAAAAATGTTGTTTTTTTTGTAATGATGTCGATGGTCTTTTATCAATAATGGGTTTCTTGAACTACCAGCCAAATGAATGGAGACGTTTTATAGACAGTTCCAAGCGGAGTTTAAAATGTGTTTTGCTACAAAATAGTAATAAGCATGGTGCGGTTCGCATTGCTCATTCAACTAAATTAAAGGAGTATGAAACCATATATCTTGTATTGACAAAACTTAACTACCATGATCACAAGTGGGTTATATGCTTTGATTTAAAAATGTTAAACTGTTTATATTTTTTTGTGGAATAGCAAAGCTAAAAGCGAGCATTGGATTAAAACAAACAAGACTTGACAGTCAGGAAACAAAAAATCATAAAAACCGCGTTAATTGCTAGAGAGAAAATAATTTTGCCCCCCATTACACATTAAATTGGGATTAATGAAACAGCAAGTCAAAGCATTTGATAAAAATGGTTCCTGTTTTAATTATATAGCGAGGACATTTCCTGATTTGAGCAAGGAGAAACTTAAAGACTGTCACTTTCGATGGACCGCAAATTATGCTTTTGATGAAATATAATACTTTCGTGCATTCAAAATGAACAATATAGCATATTTAGCCTTGGATATTCCCTGGCCATCAAAGTTCACTACCTCCACAATCATTTGGACAAATTTCCGGACAACCTTGGCTCTTTTAGTGAACAAGGAGAGCGATTTCATCAGTACCTAAAAATATGGAAAAAAGGTACCATTGTCGATGGGATGAACACATGATGGCTGATTACTGCTGGAGTATCATGTATGAGTGCCTGGAAGAAACTCACTTCAAGAAATCACGAAAAAAAAGCTTTTTCCATGTTCAGTGATGTAACAAAAAGTAGAAAAATTAAAATAAGTGAATTTTTCGACGCTTATCATATCTCGAAAACTACACGTACATTTCAAAAAATATATGTACCATTAACCAGCATTACGAGCATATTCAAAAACAGTTTTAATCTTTTCAGCACCAAATCCACTGTAGACCTGTGTACTTAAATACTTTAAAAATAACAATATACTTTCGATGAATAATTTAAAATATACTGTGTACTACGTTTTATTGAAAAGTCGCTTTACTTTTTGATCATAGTAAATCTCAGTTTTTGAAATAAAGTTTTTGATTTTAGAACTTTTTGGTCGTACAATTCGACATCCTTTGGGAGGGGGGGTTTATAGTACTTTTTACAGGTTAGAATTAAGCTCCTAACTTTAATACGTATCTTTAATTTTCACATGAAAACTGGAAAGATAAAATTACCTGAAAGGAGATGAACAAAGTTCAACATTTCCTTTAGCTAAAACGTTTTTCAACATTGTTTATCAAACGGTTCTAGTGACTATTTGCATGTAACATTTACTATCGCTGTTTTGCATGCGCATTAAATTATTTAAACTAATTTTGTGCATGGTAAAATTAAAATGATTATGGGCCTTCCATGCTAGTGTTGTGGTCTAATATATATTTTGCTGTGAAAGCATGTATCACTACTAATCCAGGAGAAGGGTCGGTCATCCACAGCCAATCAGGTAACGATAGATTATTATTTTCTATACGCCCACATATCCGTAATCCATCCTGCTTTACCACCTCCACCTCGTACGACACGACTATCTAGTAAATTGCCAGCAACCATCCGCCTTCAACTGTTTTTTTACATTTTAGTATAGAATCTGTTGATTTATAGGTTTAGTAGACGGAATTTTAAGAGACCACTGTTAGGTTTGTTTTTCCAGGTTATGTGGTTCTTAAAGTTAGATGATCTATATTTACTTTTTATAACGGTTCTTGAAGGAATGAGTTTTTTAACAGCTAATCTAGTAGATAATTTTTTCATTTAAGAAATTACGTAAGTTTAACAATAACCTACCTCAATTTTTAAACAAACGATTACATAGTCATTAGATTACATAGTCAAAAAAAACCTTTAACACAACTTTTTATGAATAAAATTGGAGCATATTAACCTACACATGTCCAAAAGTTTAGAATATTTAAACATTTCACATTTTTTATTGATATTAAGTTTTTCTTTGGTTCGTTTTCGTAATCATCATTTTATTACAACTTTTACTGGTACCAAATAAAACTCGACACCAAATTGCCAATGTGTCTGAAATTGATTTATTATTTTGGAGTCAAAAATTGCAATGTACTAATTGCCTTCAAAAGTAATTTAAAAATATAAATAACAACTTTCAATAAAACTAATAAGCAGTAGTTCCTCCATGGGTCTGTAGGCATGCCAGAGGGCGGTTTGGCATGTTGTTGATTAAATGATCAATGGAATTCTGTCCCATTCTTCACGAGCAGCATCTTTTAGTTCAGCTGGGTAAGAGGATGATTATTTCGTTTCTTGATGCGTGTTTTGAGAATGTCCCAAGCACGTTCAATGACATTCACGTTAGGCGAATTTCCTAGCCACTCTAACTTGGTTATTCCCTGCTCTTCAAGAAAATGTTGTACAGCTGATGTTCCATAAGGAGGTGCGTTATCATCCATGAAAATAAATCCGTCACCCACTGCGCCTCATAACAGACACACGATAAGATTTAAAACTTCCTCTATGTACACAGCATCAGTAACTCTTCTCTCCAGGACCAATAGAGGTGTCCGTGTACCCCTAATACCCCGAAACATCATGCTCTCACCTTCAAATGGGATACGTGGTAGAGCAGTGTTTCTACTTGGGTTTGTCGACCTGGAACTCTCCAAACTAATGTTCTTCGTGAATCAGAATCATTTCTCGAACCCATTACAATCTTTTTTTTGAATTTTTTTTTTTGAAGGGTTACTTTGGGAACACTCTCCTGCGATGCAAATTAACCGCTTTCAGTCTGCGTGTTATCGTTTTGTAGTGAAACATTTACCCCTTTAAGCCTAACAAGCTCCCTTGCTGTACCACTTGTAGATTCCAGATGATTTCTGCGAGCTACCATTAAAATCTGCCGGTTTTGTGTAGCTATTGTACATCGTTTTCTACTATTTTTGGGCGATTCTTTACGTCATTTGCCTCTTGGAATTTTTTATGAATTTTTGATACCTCACTTTGGAAAACACCTACAATTTCCGCGATATTACTTTTATTAAAGCCCTGTTGTAACAAAGCAATTACTCTTAATCTATTAAAATGATATATCATGTTTCTAGGCATTTTTAAACGGATTCGTTGAAAATTGAAAAAGAACTGCAATAATATATAAATACCAATACCAACGAAATGGGCAAAAATCGAAAAACCTGTGCTATCAGCAAAACAATGCTTTTGTTATTTTTATTTAAAAAACGATCTAAAATAAATACCCATCACAATTTTTAGAGGATCATAAGCGTAGATATCCTATTTGTAAATATTCCAAACTTTTGCATCATTTTCCATCTTTTGAAGTACTTTCTTTGGAGTTGTGTTAAAGAAGAAATGTATAAGTATAATCACCTAAAAATGCAGAAGCTGAAAGGACGTCTGGCGCGTTATTGGTGAAATAGAACCTCAATCTTCTTCTTCGGCTTCTTCTTCTGCTGCTCCTTCTTACCTTTATTGTTCTTCTTTTGACTAGAATTTTTCATGTTTGTACGTCTCTTATTCAGTTGTTGTTGTTGAACAACTTTGCGTCTTTGTGAATTTTTTTTGATAACCATACATTTAGTTTTTTCAGATAATATTTCAAATATTGTGCTTCTTTGTTATTATATTGAAATTATGTTTTTAAATGGTCATGTAAAATAATGATGAACTGAGGATTTTCCTGTCTTATGCTTGTTTTAATATATTCTAGATATTATACATTTCGTGAGTTTACTAGTTAGTTCTTCATTTAAGTTCTGATGTCTTAATAGTTCCCACAAAAATATTTTAATGCAAAATTGAAAAAAAACTCTTCCTTGAAAGACCGTATGCATTGGAATGATCAGACATCAAAACTGCTCATCAATTAATTATATCAATATTTTCAAAGTTTATATGGTTTAGTTTGTGTAAATTGTTTCATTAAAGTTTTTGTAGAAATAATACATACATCTAGTAAAGAAATTTTCAATTTTTACACTTATTGCTTCTCTCTTATTGCTTTTTCAAGGGATGTATTGAACAGAAGCATAATAGACTGTCATCTTGTGCCAAGCCAGAATGGGTTAGAAATGGACCTGATGTTCACGTTCGATCGGCCATAAATCTGGGGATCTCTCTAACTATTTATCGCAGACTCTAAAAACTGCACTGTTTGATGAGTTATATGCAGACTGGCGTTATCTTGTTTAAAGATGGTACTTGCACCAACTTGCAGGTTCATCGGAACGACAGGCTGCAATATTTCGGTTACATTGTCTTTCTACAAATTCCAGCCCTCGTATGTCTTGATTTAAACTTTAGGCAATCGTCAAACAACGTCGTCATGAAATCGGGTCGTTTTGCCACATGTTTTTCGCTTATTTTAACACCATTTCATCTAGTTTGATACTCAGTATTGACTTAAATAAAATATTTGACATGTTCTTAAGGAGGTATGAGCGAAGATTACGGAAAAAAACGAGTTTCCAAGTCTACGGTTTGAAATTCGGTAACTGTGACAAAGAATAATTAATCGAACTATGCTGAAAATTTGAAAAATATTCACCGTCTAGAAAAATGACATTTTCAAACCGTTCTTATACACCTCTTTTGGTAGAATGATTTTCGCCGCGGATTCTTCTATTTTTTCACTATTAGTTTTCCAACTTTATAGAATAAAAAATATCACAAAAAAATATTTGGAGAATGTTATTATGTATGAATAATATCGGGTTACTGATATAATTATTTAAATAATTGAAATCAACATTTTTTTCTAACACACACATGTAAACACAAAAGAGCTGTTGCCATATCTTTTTTGTCAAACCACGTGAATTAATAATAACGAATATTAATAATAACTTTTTACAAATAAATAATAATTTATTAATAATTATAAAGATCGTTTTAATATAATAAATAAAAATTGTGAATTTCTGTAACTATTTTAAGTTTTAGGAAAACAAAAAAATTTTATCATTATTTTGACTCATACGTATCGCTCGTACTTCCTTAAATGATTATTTCTCTGCAATTTTCGTTGATTCTTTAATTTTAAACTTTGGAAATATTGACCATTGATGCGCAGTTCCTATTTCACCTTTTTCATTTTCTTACAAAATCACTAGAAAAGTTATGGAGGTGCATTCGTGAGTGAGTTAGTTTCAATTTGATAATTTTCAGGATGTAGCGTTAACCAAGGAGGCAGGATCTCTCGGATTCAGTATTATAGGAGGTACCGATCACAGCAGCATACCATTTGGTGGAAAGGAACCAGGAATATTTATCTCTCATGTAATTATTTCATAAATTTTACCAACCATCCTGCCACAAGTACAGGTGATGTTGTTTTTTTCAGATGGTGCCAGGAGGAACGGCTTCCAATTCCGGGAAACTAAGAGTAGGAGATCGAATCTTGAAGGTCAACGGGGACGACATTACGAAATGCACACACCAAGAAGCCGTGATGGCACTACTGAGACCGGGTGATTCAATAACACTGTCAATACGTCACGATCCTTTACCAGAAGGCTTCCAGGTAAGTTTTAATCTTTTCACACCTTTACATTGTTCATTATTTGTGTTACTTTGTTACTTTATGAACATCAAACATTCAAAGGACGAAAAAATAGATTAATTTACGTAATTTTTTACGTATAATTTAATAATAAAATTAAATTTCTTGATAATAAAATGTAATGGATTTGGGTATGAACATAAATTCTTATGGTTTTTATTTTCGGTTTACGAAAAGAATAGCTACCTGACCACCAAGTGAGTCTAGAGAGTTCAAACTCGCACCTAAGATGCATGAGATTTTGTTGTATCTCCACTCCAAAGGAATGGCCAACATTGTTGCCAGATTAAAGGCTACGCCGTTAGTCTCATTAGTTTATTTACATCGTGTCCTTCATATCGAATCACCAGTTCCCAATCATTGCATGAAATTATAAATCGTCTATTATAAATCAGTCTTTTAATGTAAAATTTCGAGTGTGTGTCATGAAATTGGTAAACTTTTATGTCATAGATCGATCAAAGAATTTTGTAGGTTAAAATTGTACGGACAATTTCAAGTTATCAAGAAATTTTAGGGAAGTAATCAATGAATTAATATGTATTTGGTCAAAATCATCATTTTATTTAATATATAAACATTATTGTCGAGACCAATTTTTATATATGTTGATGATTATTATTATATTGTGTGTATATATATATATATATATATATATATATATATATATATATATATATATATATATATATATATATATATATATATATATATATATTATGATGATTTTATTATATTGATGAAAACGTTACCAAAGTATGGGAATATACAGGTCCTTAAATAATTGCATTACATATTTACAAATATCATTTCAAACATTTCATATAATTATATAAAGCGTACAAAAACTGCTTTTTAAACATAGTATTAAATAGTGAGTACTTAATACATAAGTACAATAATACATAAATAAAAAAAGTTTTTCCTATATCTAAATAATTAGGTATACTAATAAGTTCATTAGTCAACCACATTAACTACAAAGATATATACCTTCATCAGATTCAAACCAGGAACTCTCATTTGGGTTGATTATTATAGGCTCAACTTCAACATTGTCTGTGTTGCTCTCGGATAAACCAGTATTCAATTAATTTCTCTGTATGTGCTTCAGACTATTCCCACACTTCTTCACTACACTGTTCCAATGCTTCTTTCTATATATTTTGTACTTTTTCATAATTAAATCCATCCCTACTAATATGTTTATTATAGTATGTCTTAGCATTAGCCCAAATTAATTCTATGTCATTAAATTAGATTACCATATTCTAGTTTTAGTCCACACACTTGTATGTACACTGTACATACAAGTAGACCTCAAGCTGATTTATTTTTGATAATGAAATGTTTTGGTAAATATTAGTAATTTCTGGTACTATAATAATTATTCCTAATACCTAAATATTTGATTATTTACCAGGAATAGCAGAATATGCCAAATATTTGTGCTAGATATAAGTAAAATAGGTATCAGCGCAAGATTTTACAGTTTTCTAATACATTGCAAAGCCAAAATGTTTAAGAATGTGACAAATTAAAAGACATATATGGTACAACTGGCAAACAGTTAATATGTATTCATTATATTTAAATGACTTACTTTCTTTGTATATATTGTACAAGATATTTCGAACTTCCATTTTATTTCCTTCAGGTAAATCTATTGTTTTGGTCTTCGCACGAGGTCTGCTTGTTCCAGGAGAAGAAATGAATGGATTATGTTTTTTTTTTTTCATAGAATACACTATTTTGCTTAATATTTTTAATGCTGCTGCAACTCTCTAAAAAATATATTACAATGTTATGATGAAAAATAAGTAGAACGTAATCAAATTAAGTATTATTTACCTCTTGAATTGGTGAAAGAGGCTCTAAGGTCCCCCATTACTTTTTTCTACTTTAAAATACTCATAAACATTCAGCACAAATTGTTAGGCTTGCGATTTCAGTGCTTTTCTCGGCGTTATCTGAAATCACACAAAATTTTAAATCAAATATAGATACCTTAAAAGTTCGCACTTCTTTATTTTCGTTATTATTTTGAAACGGTTGTTTATCTTTCAGTATGTTTTTAGAATTAGCCACTGTAAATTCCGTTTTTATTAAACATTTGTAATAAAATGTCTTTGATTAGGGTAGAATTATTGAAGGAAATAAAAATTTATGAATCTTTACAAATACTTACCGATACAAAATAATCAATAATAGTAGTTATTAGAATAACTTATTTTACAATAAAACTGGACTTCAGTACAAAATTTCACCAAAACACAATAACAAAACACGAAATGACAACCAAAACAGGACCTCTGAACTCAATAGAGGAACTTTTAACGACCGGTACGAACAAACACCTTTTAATAATTTGTTACTTTCTCTTTCTACCCCGTTGTAACGTTACTGTAACGTACTGCTCTTACCTCAAAACATACGTGTTGATGTTTTCTTCTCTCTTGTTCGATAAAGAAAAAGAGGATAATTAATGACGCACGGATAATCTCTCGACGGTTCAACTGTACTCAGCTAGCTGTTAAAAAACGTGTAGAAATACCCATATGATAGAATAAAATAAAACACGATCCTAGTAATAAATCATCGGAATAATTCCAATTGAAAAAACCTCAAGAATTTATGTTTATACCAGATAGAAGTATTTTTCGTATAAATATTTTGTCTCTTTTTTTTATCGCAAGCAACTAATGGTTACTTACATAGAAGTGATGGTAAGTGGTAGTTGTTGGAGTTGCTGGTCTATATTTTAACCTTATTAAAAGAATGGTTTTATTTTCTTTGCGTTGCTGTTATGGATTTTTTTTGTACCTGTGTACATTTGAATGTGGCTTTTTGTTTTATATTTATTGTAACGACACACGTATTATCAGGCAGAAAATGCCCAATTCACATAATATTACTTTAAATTAGAAAAAATAAAACTAAGATAATGCATGCGTCTTGTAGTTTTTATACTACAAGATAATAATACTTAAATCAAAAAGTGTTGGGACCAGTTCATTTAAAGTACAGTGGGGGAAAATGTATAAGGACAAACCGATTTTTCTCAATTTTCTTTATTTTAACTGCATTACATTCGTAACATTATATCAACACAAACTACAAATGATTTTCAACAGAACTATACCATAATTAAAAACCATAATTAAAAGATATAATATATATATATCTCTCTCTCTCTCTCTCTCTATATATATATATATATATATATATATATATATATATATATATATATATATATATATATATATATATATATATATATATATATATGTATATATATATATATATATATATGTATGTATATATATATGTATATATATATATATATATGTATATATATATATATATATATATATATATATATATATATATATATATATATATATATATATATATATATATATATGTATATATATATATGTATATGTATGTATGTATATATATATATATATATATATATATATATATATATATATATATATATATATATATATATATATATATATATATATATATATATATATATGTATATATATATATATATATATATATATATGTATGTATATATATATATATATATATATATATATATATATATATATATATATATATATATATATATATATATATATATATATATATATAATTTTTATAACATTTTTTTTCCTCATAATTAAAAAGTTATATCAAATTGAAAATACATTTTTAAACCTAGTACCGATAACGCGCCGGCAGTTCCCTAAAAAAAAAAACCCGAGTGCGTGTGACGTCACAATGTTTTTTTCGCCTCCACATTAGAGACTGCTGATTCGAGTGTTTTAGTTTTTAATCAACTTATTCTTCTTATTATCATCAGTGTATTAATAAATTTATTGAAAATGTCAAATCAATAGTTATCGTGCCTGTTTCGTACTATTTTGTACGAATACTACAAAAACAACTCCAAAACCAAAAAAATTTTTTTAAATGTGCCACAAGATCTAAAACGTCGAAATGAATGGTTCTATGTAGCACGACGTATTAATTCTAAAACATCAAATTTTTACAACCACCTGTCATCAATTTGAGTATTTATTACCTGCTGAAACTACCCAATCGGGACATTTAGTGTCTTGAACTTTTCTTAGTTTTTCATTACCAGACATTTACATTATTATTTTTTTTAAAAACGCAAATTGATGCTTTAGCACCTCGAACTTCGGCTTAATTGAACCGAATGTCATTTTTGAGAAAATCTGTGATCATAAAAATATCGACACCAGGTATAATATCACAATAGTCCTTTATGAATCCTTTGTCACACATTACTGAATTAAGTTAGTAACCAACGATATTTTTGCACTAAACTTCAATAATTTTGATAGTATATACATGGCAGCCAATTGTGGCACTTTCGTAGTCACGTGATTTTATTTTAAATTTAATAAATTTTAATTCATTGATAATTAATTGCAAACAATTTTTATCGATTATCAATATTATTTTTGATGATGTTTTAAAATAAAGTAAAATATCGATAATTATTTTTTTATTCAAAAACCCAATTGCTTCTTACCCCTATTTACAATTTAAACCCCTTCTTACAAGTACTGTACAAAAAAGCATTATATCCTAAAAAAACACAAATGATATCCTGAGTTTCGGCAGTATTTTTTCATTTGAAAAGCGAAAGAAGGCCGTGAGAATAAATAATGCGCAACTGATTTTTTCAGGTTATATTCACGGTAGACTTGTATATTACAGATGGTTTGAAGCTGAAGGATGGGACTTTAAAATAACTCAGGGCTTATTTGCCCTGTGACAACACAAGAATATAAATATGTTTCCTACTCATACACTTCTTCTTGTTCTCAATTTCTTGGGGTAAAATTCAAGAACTACTCATCCAAAAGTGACAATAATAGGCAGCAATTTTTGAAGGTTATATCTAAACTTCGCTGTAATAAACCTACAGGAATGGAAACAACAACAAAGAAACAGATAATAAACGAAATTCGTTAGTTTATATTTGGATCATACCCAATACTTTTTGACTTGAGTAGTATTGAGTCGTTTTCACACAAATATAGATCTCCTTAGTTGTTTTACTTTTTAACATCTCAACTCTCTTCTAAAACAACCAATATCATTATACATTAGCTTTTGAGATTCCTTTAAAAGAAGTCACTCTTGTTTTGTTTCTTACTCGAAAGAAATTTTAAACATTTAACAAAGCTAAACATCACAAATTTGCTGCTAACAGAACAGAAATCGGTGACTTCATTGAAATTCACCATATTTACCTGATATAGCACCGTCATATTATCATATGTTTAGATCTATAATTTAATATTTTATTTAGTTTAGCTTACTTTTTACAACCCTTACTTTAAAAAATTTTTATACAATAAGTATTGATGTTTGAATAGTTGTGTTAATGTTGAAATATATAATTTTTGCCCTTTTCTGACTGAGGAAACTGTATTTTAGGAAGTGGTAATAGAAAAAAGTGACACCGAAAAATTAGGTATGCATATCAAGGGAGGTCTCCAAGGACATAGAGGCAACCCATTGGACCGTTCGGACGAAGGTGTCTTCATATCGAAAGTGAACACTGTAGGTGCAGCCAGACGTGATGGACGACTGAAAGCAGGTAATATCTAAAATACTCCAAACGCCAACAATGTTTTTATATTCTGTTTTGGTTCAGGAATGCGCCTCATCGAAGTTAACGGAAAATCTTTACTTGGAGCCAGCCATAATGAAGCCGTAAATGCCCTGAGAAATTGCGGGAATGTCATACGCTTGATCGTTTGCAAAGGGTACGACAAATCGGATATCGATAGGGCAGTGGCAGAAGGACGACTGACCAGGGGAGGTTCGGTGAGCAGTCGATCGCAGAGCGTGAGCAGTTTGGATGTCCCTGATGAAGATTTACTCCAGGTAAGTTATGAAATTTTACTATATTGATACATTCATATATATATATATATATATATATATATATATATATATATATATATATATATATATATATATATATATATATATATATATATATATATATATATGACTACTGACTACATGACTATATATATACAGACTAACATGATCCAAAATCTGCCAATCCGCATTGGGCCAGCGTAGCAGATTACGGTCCATACCTTCAACATGGTATTTCAATATGTTTCGATATGACAGTATAACCTCAAACACGGCCCTCATTCCCCGGAAGCCAAGGGGCAACTGCCTACGACAGCGGGAAGACCTGCCCCAAGGCAGAGGGTGCTAAAAATCGCCGGATTAGATCAGGCTGTCATTGGACTTTTGACATTGCAACGCTAAATAGAGGGACTATGAAAACGGAGGTCCGATTGCAAGAACTATTAATCGAACTTGAGAACATACATTGGGATATTATTGGGCTCTGTGAAACACGAAGAAAGGGCGAAGAGTTAATCAAACTGGAACCAACTGGACACGTGCTTTACACTCGAGGTACGGAAAACGACCGATGTGGCGGAATTAGATTCCTCATCAATCTAAAGCTAAAGGACAGTGTAGTAAAATGTGAAAGTACATCTGACCGACTAGCCCAATGCGTTATTCAGCTGAATGAAAAGTTTAGGCTTCAAATCGTCCAAGCTTATGCACCAACTATAAGCTATAGAGATGACGAAATTGAAGAATTTTGTGATGATGTGGCCCAGCTTTTATAAGGAGAAATGTAGATACAAAATCCTGATGGGTGATTTCAATGCCAGAATTGGAACAACAAGGACTGACGAAAATGCAACTGGTCCATATAGAACTAGTGAGCGAGACAATAGAGGTGACATATTGGTTGATTTTGCTGAAGGACAAGAACTATATATTATGAATTCGTTCTATAAGAAAAATATCAGCAGAAAATGAACATGGAAAAATCCATTTGGGCTCACAAGTGAAATTGACTACATCATGACCAATGATAAAACAATATTTACCAATTGTACTGTCATTAACAATTTTAATGTTGGAAGTGACTACCGAATGGTATGAGCAAGAGTTAGGATTAACTGTCGAAGAGAACGCGAAAGAATGGTAAGATCAGATAAGGGCAAAATGGATTCTGGGAAACTGCTGGAGAGAGGAAGCGATTTTAAGATTACTTTGTCAAACCGGTTTGCTGGGGTACAAGATCCGGAGGAAGTGGAACTATCAGTTCAATATGAAGAAATCGCCAACAATGTGCTTCAAACGGCTGCTTCAGTAGTACCAGAAGAAAAATGTCTCAAACAGACAAAAATCTCCAGTAGGACCATTGGCAGGGTCGAGTACACTGAGCTCTGCAAAACTATAAGAAAACATATCAGAGAAGACACGCGCCGATTGCAGCTACATGCGCGAATATGCAGCTAGTGCAAAAAACCCTAGAGGAGAACAAAGGAATTAACAAGGCTAAACAGAAGCTGAGAAACAAAAGAACGCAAATATATGCCTTAAGGCGTGAGGATGGCACAGTATACAGGGCGCGTACGCAAATGTTAGGGGTTGTCAGAAAATGTTATTCCCAATTATATAAGATCAGAACCAATCAAAGACAACCATACCCACGAAAGAACAAATTCCAGATATCCTAGTGGAGGAAGTAACAAATGCTATAGAATCGATGAAAAACGGCAAGGCTCCAGGAAAGGACAGTGTAACTGTCGAAATGCTGGTGGTTGGACGTTACATAAAACACTGGCAAAATTATACTCAAAATGCCTCAAAGAACAAAAAATACCTGACTTATGGAAAAATGCAGAAGTGGTCCTTTTACATAAAAAGAGAGCACAGGAAGATTTAAAGAACTATCGTCCAATAAGCCTCCTATCAGTAATGTACAAAGTTTTCACTAAGATAATTTCTAAAAGAATATTTAAAAAACTGAATGACGCACAACCAAGAGTACAAGCAGGATTCAGAAGTGGATTCAGTACTATGGATCACATCCAGGTTGTAGGGCAGGCCATATAAGCACAACGAAAACACCATGCCACTATGCTTGGCTTTTGTCGACTACGAAAAAGCATTTAACTCGCATCTCAAAGCATGCAATAATGGATGCACTGCGTAGCCAAAGGGTCGATAAAGCATGTGTAAACCTATTAGGATCGATATATGATGGAGCTACAGCCACAATTCACTTTGATGATCTTGAAGTGGGAATTAATGTAGAACGAGGTGTACGGCAGGGTGACGCAATGTCGCCTATTCTTTTCTCGGCTGGCCTTGAAGAAGTATTCTGTAAACTGGATTGAGAACAGGGTGGTGTAAAGATGAATAGTGCAAACTTAAACCATCTTAGATTTGCAGATGATATCGTTCTCCTTTCACAAGACTCAGAGGAGCTGCAAAGACGCATACAAGAACTGCAAAGGGCTGGCGAACCATTTGGCTTGAAAATAAACTTGAAAAAGTTGAGTCAGGTTATGTTCAATAACTTCGCTCAGGACAAAAGAATTTCAGTTTTTGGAAGGGATTTGGAGATTGTGGACAGTTTATATATCTTAGGATTTCATATATCTTAGGATTTTAATGGAATGGTTTATATATCTTAGGATTTCAATGGAGGGAATACCGCCCGGGAGGTGGAACGGCGTGTTAAATGTGGCTGGCAGGCATTTAGCAGACTCAACATAGGTTTTAAGAGCAGACTCCCACTTTGCCTGAAAAGAAAAGTCTTCGATCAGTACGTTCTACCCGTTATGACATACGGAAGTGAAACCTGGACACTCACATCGCAATCAATTCAAAAACTTCAGGTAGCACAGAGGGGAATGGAAAGATGTATTCTTGGCATTACAAGACGAGACAGAAAGTCCTGTGCATGGATCAGGGAACAAACGAAAGTCTGTGACATCATTGGAAGAGTAATGCAATTGAAATGGAGAGGGCCACCAAGGCAATCCTGGAGTGTATACCGCTCGATCGCAAACGTCTGCGAAGAAGACCGAAAGCACGATGGATTGATGACATCGTTAAGTATATTGGACCAGAGTGACAGAGGAAAGCCCAGGACCGTGAAAGTTGGAAACATGCTGAAGAGGCCTTCATCCTGCAGTGGATCGACATGGGCTGATGATGGTCTCCTCCGGTACGTTGTAACCGAGCATATATATATATATATATATATATATATATATATATATATATATATATATATATATATATATATATATATATATATATATATATATATATATATATACAACGTACCGGAGGAGACCTTAATAATCAGTACGATATATAAGAAGTTCGTAAAAAATGAAAATATTTATATACCTAAATATACATATGTAATTACATTTTTATGGTTTTTATTAACTATTTACAAAAATATCCATGTATTACAATGGATGGAAGCAATCTACTCTAAAAATACACAAATAAAACTTAAAACTACTTTGTAAAACAGTCTGTAATATGAGTTTGCTTTTGGCGGTTTACAAGAATATTTTGTTGTAAATGCATTTCTATTTCATGCTCTGCGCTCAAAATGCCATCTTCTGTAGTGCTTCTACTTTCTAAAAATCGTTTTACGTTTTTTATCTCTGTCATGGTATCATGAAAAGTTGGGAACATTTCTTCTAACGATACTTCTTCATCTTCATCACTCTCAAGCTGTTCAACTCCATCAATCTGCGCCGTGGTCTCCGGGTCGGTAGGCATACTTTTTTTCGCAAGGTCGTTATTCACATTAACGAAAGCGTCCATTATAGTGGAATATAATTTTTCCAAGTTAAAATAATTATTAGAAAGCTATACACTTAAAGACAGGTTATCCTCGTCCTCCTCAGCTTGTTTAATAAGCCATTAGGTTTGGAACTCAGATAGAGATAGGCATGTTTGAAACAATTCTTAATTGTTTTTTGGGAAACCTGTTGCCAAGCTTTAGAAACCATTTCAATAGCATCGAGCATATTTATTACTACTGGGGTGTTATTTTCAATGCACTTAAGATTACTGATCATAAGCTATCGTCGATAATAAACGTTCAAAATATTGTATAACACCTTGATATATTGGTTGCAGAATGGACGTAAAATTTGGTGGGAAAAAATCTAATTTAATGTTTTTTTAGATTCGTAAGATGCAGATGAGCAGGGCAGTTATGAAACAAACAATAATATGTGCCTATTTTCTTTTATCAGTTGTTTGTCCCTCTTAATTCACTTTCGAAAATATCAGCGAACCATCCACGCTGTCTTGTTTGCCCTATAATTAACTGGTAGTTTTGTTACATTTTTAAAACACCTGGGTTTGTTAAACTTGCCAATAACTAAAAGTATGCGTTTTTCAGTTCCGGTCGTGTTTGCGCATACAAGAACGATTATTTTTTCCTTCTATGCTTTTCCCCCGATAAATTTTTCACCTTTAAAGCTCACTGTACGATCTGGAGCAAGTTTGTAAAAACGTCAAAGTTCATCGGCGCTAAAAACATCGCTATCGTCATAGTTTCTAAGATGTGGAACTAATCTTGATTTAACCCAATCCATCGCATTTTCCAGATTTATACTCGCAGCTTTTCCGTGAATTTAACTACAACTTATATTGTACCGCTTTTTGAATCTATGTGACCAACCCGAATTGCAAGAAAATCCAGCAACATTAAACATTTTCTCAAACTCTTCAGCCTTTGCCTCAAAAATAGGTCCAGTAATTGTAGTATTCATGCTTCATAGGTACATAAACCATTGAAGTAATGCTTCATCGATGTTTTTTTAAAAGGTTTGCGAATTCTTTTACCTTGTTTTGAAACTCCGCCGAATTGCAATATTTTATGTTTGTTTTTCAGTATCGTGGACACTATTGTCTTTTTCAAAGCCCTGGATTTGCAGATGTGGACTTGTTTAGCACCACTTTCTATCTCCTGAATTATTGACATTTTTTCATCCATTGTTAAAGCCTTCCGAACTATTTTAGTGGAACTAACTTCGGTTGATGCATCCATGCTTAAAACAATTCGTTTATAAATCCGCTTAGACACCATCACAAAATGCACAACTTTACTATACAACACCAACAAGAAAGCTAAAGTTGTTAAATAAAATTATCGGGAATAGGGCATTTAATACAAATACATAACTCTAAGTAAATAATTCTGGGCCTAATGGCAAAAAAACTACGATAGCGTTTGTCGGTTGGTCCAAAAGTCTAAGGTCTACCGCACAATTCATATTACCCAAATAAAAATAAAAAGTACCTTATATTTTAGAACGTGAGCCAGGAAATTTGGTACTTTCTATCAGAAGTACTTAATAATGTACGTTATAAAAATGAATTATCTGTTGAATAATAACTGCCGGGACTTGGTTATTCGGTCCATTATATCCGTAGATACGTAATAAGCGTGTACATTGTAAGTGAGCTTTCTTGTATATGCTTTGTGCGTACTGGTTCGGCGATGGAAAAACATATATTAGGTTTTTTTCCGGGACTACATCCGGATGTCGAATTGGTCCTTGTCGGGAGCTTGCAGATGTTTCGCTAAAATCTCATTTGGCATCTTTATAGTCTGGTTGGTAGCAGCCTCTCCGTAAATAAGAAGCATATCCTAATACTCGAATACCGAATACAATTTTTTAAATACACATACTCACATATACTGAAATAATTTTTGTCGCCAACACCCTCTGCTGTGGGAATCATCTCAATTAGTCAATACGATATTTTAATAGTGTTTATTCGTTGAATAATAATTAATTCGTTAATATAATTATATTCGGGAGTACAGTATGGTTAAAATAAATCCGTTCTTATATTTTTAGTTTGAAAAAGAGGACACTGACCGACGGTTGCAACCTCTTCATCAAAGCGAAGAAGATCTTTCATTGGTCGAAGCCAAACCGAGTACGCCTGCTGAAAAAGTAAGCAATTTTAAGCAGACAGTTCAATGTTTAAGATATTAAGCTTATAGAAAAAGTCTATAAGCCTTCTCCATCTCCCCCCTCCTCCTCCTCCTCCTCCTCTTCCTCTTCTTCCTCTTCTTCCTCTTCTTCCTCTTCTCCCTCTTCTCCCTCTTCTCCCTCTTCTCCCTCTTCTCCCTCTTCTTCTTCTTCTTCTTTTTTTCCTGTGGTGCCATAGACATACGTACGTCAGTGAATCTTGACCTCCTGTTGCTTTCGCCGCCAACCAGATGAATCTCCAGTAGTCCTTTGCTGATTTATGATGTGCAGTAGGTCTTAGAAGAATTTTTGGTGATGTGAATGATAATAGAAATTGGAGGATTAGGTATAACTTCAATCTCAAACAATTATAGGAGGGCTCATCACGTGGCCAAAAAGCCGAACACCAATGAGAATCATAAGGGGACGATATGGGGTAACAGAAAGAGATATAGATCAAAGACGTAGTGGTAGAACAATGTAAGAAGAGAAGCTGAAGAACTACTGCACATAAACTACACAGCAACTGGCAAGGGGTTGCTGGACATCGGTTGAAAGAGGTCAAAGCTCACAAATGGGCTGTAGAGCTAAAAAAGAATAATACTTTATAAACAATCTAATGATAAAGATAGCTGCTCATATAGAAAAAATGCTGCTTTGATAACTATGATTATTTTCTCTCAACTAAGGTGATGGACGTTGTGCATGCAGTTGAAACCCTGGCCAAAGGTAACCAAGAAAACGCCGCCCCACCCAAATCACCCGGAGGACCTAATTCCGAACTGAAAACCACGACCATAGTGATGAGCAAACACACCTTGGCCACCCAACAAACAACTGTAAGTATTACTAACAACATTTATGAGAATAAAACAACAATTCTGTTTGATTGTTTTGCGTGCTTGATGTGAAAACTGCTGCTGATGTTCTCGTGATCGTCCTGCTTTATTGTTTCTTGTCCTTTATTTAAATCCCTTTCACAAGTTTGTGAAGACTCACAAATGTATGCTTTTTAACATCGAATATAAAACATGTAATATGCTCTGTTGGCTGTTTATTTTCGAAGAGATTGATTTTATTTTTGCATTGTTGTACATATCGATGGGCAAAAAAAATAGATTAGCAATGTTTTTATTCTTTAGGAACACTATACCTAAAACCAAATATGCAAGGCGTTTGCGTTATTATTTTTATTTCAGTTTTTTTTTTTCTTAAAAAGTTACATTCGTGTTTATTCACCTGACAGCTTTTTTAATAAAAAAATATATATATGAGAGGTATACGTCGAACGCACGTGCATGTTTTTGTACATGAAATTTTAAGGCGTTTTTTTGTAAATCAAACATTTACCTACAATTCATGATAATGATATACAAGTGTTTTCTTCTTTGAATATAAAGCTACAGGACAGAGTATATTATTCTGTAAGTGGGACCAGAATGGTAGCTGCATGTGGTCAACTACTGTTTCCGGTTTGGCATAGGGTAGTATGAAGAAAACCAAGAAACTGATAACAGTTTACAGTTGTTTAAAACAATAAATTATTGTATAATTATCGTTACTGTATTAAATTAATGAAGACTAAAAAATCTATTTTTTCAAAGAGTAAAATGTCTGGCCAATACTACAAAACGTTATTAAGAAATTGAAATATCCTGTCATAAACTCATATCATTTCAAAAAATTGGTTATAATTGGTTCATATTTAAAGTAGGTATATATATATATATATATATATATATATATATATATATATATATATATATATATATATATATATATATATATATATATATATATATATATATATATATATATTATTAAAATACATATATCATTTCTGTATTTAGTTGTTCAGTGCTTAATGTCCCTTAAATAAAATTAACTTTGTATATGTACTACGAATGTTTCCATCTACTACATCGTTTTTACAAATATAATTAATTTTTGTAGTGCAAATAGTCAATAAATAAAATAAAAGTGTTAGATATAAACTGGAGTATAAACTCTTTTTTCACAACGACCAAAAAGCTAACTTTCAAGAGTAAGTGCTATTAAAGACGTTTATCAAAATGATAAAATAAAAAAATGACAATTTTAAACAGTCCACTTCAATTGTTGGAACAGCATTTGGTAGTAGTCTTACTTTTACCTTAGATGTTCAATCAACAGTTCTCAGCAAAATGATGGGAACATAAAAACCTACTACGGTTTGGAATAAAGTCTGGCTTTTTAATAAAATGAATCCACTGTGTTTTTCTATTTGGATCTTTGGGAAACCTTGAAAAAAGATAAACTGGTTTAATAAAGTGAAATCCAAATCAAAAGGGAACCAACATTTACATTTATTAGTACAATAATTTCTGAAAAAAATGATTGTAAAAAAAGGTAACACTCTGTATTATTACTTATATGTTATAGGTTCTTAATATGAGTAAAGTATCATGTTTTATATATATCAAACGAAAATTAAAAAATAATCTGAATTTTTAAGGCCCAGTGTCTCAGAAAACTAAACACGTTAGAACATATGTTAAAAAGTTCTTAAAAGTTCTTAAGTTCTAAAAAAAGATAATAATAAAAAGAAAAAATAATATAATTATATTATTTTACCTAAATCAATTTGACTACGCCTATGCATACCAGGCGACATTTCTTTCAAACAAAATATAGTTTTTATTTCTAAATAATTAGCAAATTTAGAATTAAAAGCACTTACCTATGTAATACTCCTGAATTTTTATTTCTACGTGTCAAGGAACAACCACAAGACGCACAAGTAACTATATTTTGTATGTTTACCTTCCGATATTATTGCTTATATTGTAAATATAATAAGTATTAATATGTATTTACACTAGAACACATAAAAAGAGTATTCCAGTACACTTATTCGGCACTTATTATTGATTGAAATCCACTAAAATTGCTCAAATTTATTATTAAAATTCTGAGTTGTTGACACCAACTACCAAAATTCCAAAACAATGAGTCATCTGTAGTTTTTCAATATGGCCATTTCCGTCCCCATTTATATGTGCATAAATATAGGCAAAGTTCCTTCCTGTTAGACAACCGGTGCTGCCGGCAGCACCAGGAAGAAGGTCCTGGACAGGATAAAACTGCGCGACAAAAGGGCGCCACCCAGTTTGTTAATATATCTGATATTAGAAAAGACCCTGGAACCTGGAAGGGTTCTATCTTAAAAAAAAAATGTTTACTTGATTTTATAATTTTAATTTACATAAGCGTACTCAAAAAAAAAAATGACACAAAGCACATTAAAAGATAAAAATAATAAAACTATAAAATTAAAGGACACATGAAGGTTTAGGGAAGGTGGTTCGCCAAACCTTACCGTGGAAAATCAAAAATTAAACAAACTGCTCTAAACTACACAAGCTCGTCTCTATGTTCCTGTACTTATAAATTAGAGGTTACTATTTCTATTCAGACAATAGTAAAAAGAAAATATAACTTAAGGGTAATCCAATAGGATCAAACTGCAAATAGATAATTTAAAAAATAGTAACATGGATCTTTATCAATTCTTCTATTAGAACCTTTGGTGTGATGCATTAAACTTGAAGAGCTTTACCACTAAACACCAAAACACTTTTTTGAACTGCTCGACGCACGTCCTCCTCCTGATGATGCTAACATGGTTAGCGAAACGTGCGTTTATCTGTATACGAAAATATAATAAAAGTGTATTTGCCTGGCCTTATTTTCTGATTGTTCCGCTTCTTGCCTCTCCCGTACTGGGGTGTCCAAATACCCTGAGCACGACTACGGGCAATTCGGTATCCCTATGCCGGGGTGCCGAAATAGTCTAGAACGGTTTTGGTTTCGGCAATGTTCGGGCTCTGAAATAAGTGGTCCTTCAATGGTCTGGTCTCTAGTTGACCGGATTGTCTGGTGCCGGGTCGTAAAACCCTCTACAAGAATATCAGAAAAAATAAGCCTAAGCATGGCTTGGCCAGCAAATCTATGTACCTCTGTCGGAGGGGTTCAGCGTGAAAACGTCCGCTCACCTGGAGATTTGGAGTTAGACTGTCTTGGCCTTGTCCTAACGATACAGGAGCTCTTTCAATTACAATTCGCCCGAAATAATCTTACCAGTAACGAACAAGAATTTGTGAACGCTACAATATATATATATATATATATATATATATATATATATATATATATATATATATATATATATATATATATATATATATATATATATATATATATATATATATATATATATATGTGTGTGTGTGTGTGTGTGTGTGTAGATAGTAACAAGTGGTAGTCAGAAGGGGACAAGTCTGGTGTGTACGACGGGTGGGGCAAGAGTTCCCAGCCAAGTGCAGCAATGGAGTCTCTGACCGCTTTCGCTGTATGTGATGTATGCTGTATGTCGTCGTGTTGCAAAACTACTTTCCGAATCTTGTAGCCCATTCTGGTCGCTACTAGTATATTATTATAGACTCTACAACTCCACAGCATCAATTATTGTCTTAGATCAATTGTTCTGTTGGAAATTGATCGTTTGTTGACGGTAGCGAACGATATTAACTTTTTCATCTGGTTTCAGAAGCTCATGGTACATGACACCCTTTTGATCCCACCAAATGCAGAACATTATTTTATTTTTAAAACGATTCGGCCGTGCTGTCGATGTTGATGGTTGTCATGGGTCAACCCATGATTTTCTGCGTTTTAGGTTCTCGAAATATATTCATTTATCGTCTCCAATCACGATCCGATGCAAAAAAAGTCTTTCTTTCATTCCGAGAAAGTAAAACTTTTGATATGGTACCCATTTTCCTGCCTTCTGGATCTTTCCCATGGCATGCAGACGATCACAAGTGGTTCGACGATCATCATTTATTAACATTTAACCTATGCCAGTAGTTGTTGAATTTGCAAATGTGTACGTAAAAGATGTTAGGTTTGATCCCGTTATTTTATCAGAATTTATTTCAAATTTCTTTGAAACTTCATAAAAAAGACTCTGTTGATCATCGCTCTTGATTGGAATAGTTTTTATTTTAAAAACATATTCGAATGCTTGAGGGAAACTTTATTATAAACTCTACAACTCCACATCATCAATTATTGTCTTGTTTGTCACAAAGGTTCGTCATTTCAGTGAGTTTTAAAAGCTTAGAACCTCATGGGACTAAATGACGTAAACGTTCGACATGTTTTGGCAGAAAGACTTGCGAACATGTTTTTCTGCAAACTGAGGCGGTGTTAATCCCACATTTTCTTCTAAATATTAAATCAGCAACAGGGTGTAGAGATTAAATCATCTCCTGATGATCCTCACATGGTTACCGAAACGCGTATCGATATATTAAAAATTAGTGATTTGATGTTCTTTGCGTTTAGTTTTTCACAGTTTAATAGTTGTACTGGATGGACCATAATCCATTTTTATTAAATATTTAACTGAGGTAGCCGATACTTGATGGAAATTCATTTTAAATAAAAAAACCAAGATTAATATCTAAATTTCCACTATATTTAAAACTTGTACGTATGACAATTGTTTCGACACACAGTGTCTTTTTCAAAAAAATTTGATAAGATTGATGATTGATAATTAAAAAAAACTTTTTTGAAAAAGACACCGTGTGTCGAAACAATTGTCATACGTACAAGTTTTAAATATAGTGGAAATTTAGATATTAATATTGGTTTTTCATTTTTATTAATGTGTCGTCATTAATACCTCATATATCTTTGATTAATATGCTCAATCGCATTAATATGCTTTGATTAATATGCATATTAATATGATTAATATGCTCAATAAACATGCTCAATCGGACTAACGTTATTGAAATATTAAATACAAGAATTGTATAGATGTTATTCAAGAAACGCCTTAAATTTTATTTGCACCCTAGATAATATATCAAAGAATCAATGTTAAGCATGCGCATGTGGACCACGAACAGTAAATATCATCTGCCTCATATTCGTCATATTGTTACAGATCCAAGAAGGAAACTGTAAAAAGTAAGAGTAGAATTGGGTTAATATACATAAAGAGAAAACTTGATTTGTATGTATGTAATATACAAGTTGTTTTGATATTAACAATTTTAATAGTCACCTGTGCGTTTTTTCCTATTCTGGTTGTGTATAAATATGTCGATCCCGACAAAAATATTGCAAGATAATATTTAAGAAAGAAGAGACCTTTTCGTTGCAATATTTTTGTAATAAAAAAATATATTGTAAGTATACGTGTCATTAATTTATTAATTGTTAAAAATTTACTGGTGCTCATGCATTTAACCATATGGAACCAACTTTGTAACGATGCATTCTCTTCAAACTGATCAAACAACATTGTGAAGATAATGTACGTTACTCAGTATTTGTATTTTTACTCGTGATAAGTACAAGTCTCTCATTATTCTAGATTAGTTTACTCATTCTCTGTGTCAAATTTAAATATTTCGACATCTGTCTCGTATCATTTTACCACCTAGAGGTTGAATGACAGAAATGGCATTTATATGTAGCATTATTGTGAGATTCATTCATTCATTATTTAGAAAGAAAGTAGAAAAAATTGAAATGGAACTTCGATGAACTGAGTCAAATTTTGAAACAGAAATGTACACCCTAGGGCAAAAGTATAAGACCACTTTAATTATTTTGAAAGAATGTTTGAACTTTTTTTGAAAAAACGAGATTAATAGAATAATAATTAAAGTAAAAACGAGAATTCGGTTGTAATAAATATTTTGCTTCTTATCCTTGTAAAATAATTATAAAGATCTTTTTGAAGATATAAATACAGTATATTAACTTGAATAAACTGTATCCATTACTGTAAAACTGTAATGGATTAGAAAATAATAATAATTTGGTCATTTAAAGAAATTTTGAGAAGTTTAAAGCTGATCTTAAACTTTTGGCTTGTGGTGTAAGAGGACATGGGATTATCACACACAGACATTCTTGTATATATATATATATATATATATATATATATATATATATATATATATATATATATATATATATATATATATATATATATATATATATATATATATATATCAAACACTAGTACCACTGAGTCGGATGCCTCCTTAACCGGATTTAAAATTTGCATTCCTCAGAGAATAAATAAATACCTTCGTATAAGTGGAATTGATGGCGAGTGATCAGAGATTCGAATTGATAGCGGCGCGACCTATCATCGTCAATTAACAGCAACCATTACTATCAGATCTCGTCTGATGAGGAATACGGGCTTCAAAACCGGTCATGAGAGTTAGTTGGATATGGTTTTTCGTGCAGTTTTAATAAATTTAGTGAGTAATATACGTGAATATTTTTCAAACAAATTGCTTAGGCATCTGTTAATTCATTCATTAAAAATAGGTCTCCTAGTGTTTTTTGTCTTTCATATTCTTCAGCTTGATGATCATCATCATCATCATCATCATTTAGCCATTGTCGATCCACTGCAGGATGAAGGTCTCCCCAGCATGCTTCCAACTCTCGCGGTCCTGAGCTCTCTGCCATTCGGGCCCAATATACTTGATGATGTCATCGATCCATCGTGTTTTAGGTCTTCGTAGACACTTATTGTCAAGCTGTATCCATCCCAGGATTGCTTTGGTTCATCTGTTGTCACATCGCCTCTCTACATGGCCTGCCCACTTCCATTTCAATTCCTTTACCTTTCCAATAATGTCACATACTTTTGTCTGTTCTATGATCCATATATAGGTCCTTCTGTCCCGCTTTGTAAAGCCAAGCATACACCTCTCCATTCCCTTCTGTGCTACCTGAAGTTTTTGGATTGATTGTGATGTGAGTGTCCATGTTTTACTTCCGTTTGTCGGAACAGGCAGCACGTACTGATCAAAAACTTTTCTCTTTAGACAAAGGGGGAGTTGCTCTTAAATACTATATTGAGTCTGTCAAATGCCTGCCAGCCAGCCTTAACGCCGTTCTACTTCCCGGGCAGTATCACCCTCCATTGAAATCCTTTGGCCGAGATATATTTAGTGGTCCACCACCTCTAAATCGCTTCCTAAAATATTTATTCTTCTATTTTCAGCAAATTTCTTGAACATAACCTGGCTCTTTATCAGGTTTATTTTCAAGCCAAATAGTTCTCCCGCCCTTTGCAGCTTTTGTATGTGTTTTTGTAGTTCATCTGGGTCTTGTGACAGGAGAACGACATCATCCGCAAATCTAAGGTGGCTTAAGTAGGCACCATTCACTTGTATTCCATCCTGTTCCCAATCCCGATTATGGAATACCTCTGAGAAAGGCTGAGAAAAGAACAGGCGATATTGAGTCACCCCGCCGAACACCCCACGTTGATTTTAAATTCAAGATAATCCATGTAAACTGTCGCTGTAGCTTCATCATATATGGATCTCAGTAGGTTCACATAGGCTTTGTCTATCCCTTGGTTAAGCAATGCATCCACTTACTTTGATATTGAGTTAAAAATCTTTTCATAATCAATAAAAGCCAAACACAGTGGCATGGTGTATTCATTGTGCCGTTCTATGGCCTGTTGGACAATCTGGATATGATCCATTATACTGAATTCACTTCTGAATCCTGCTTGCCCTTTTGGTTGTGCGTCATTCAGTGTTCTTAATATTCTTTTAGTTATTATCTTGGTGAAGACTTTGTACCTAAGACTTTGTGTGTAAAAATTGTCCTTTATGTAAGCTTCTGGGTATGAAATTTAATACTAACAGTCCTTCAGAGAGTCCTCTCATTTTTCAAATCGTTGTCGAAAACCTTTTATGCTGATAGAAACCTGTATGTTAGTGAAAAGTAACTTGACTTGCTCTGAAACCGTGGCAGATACGAGAAAATGTCAATATCACTTTTTGTAGAGAATAATATTCTATGTTGAAAAATGTATTTAAGTTTAATTCTGAACAGGGCCGTACTATTAATAATTAATAATATTAAATAATTAATTATTATTATTATAATTATTTGTTTATTGATTAATAGCAAAATCCTATAACTCCGCCACTGGCTGCTTGTAGGACTTGATATTCGCTCAGATTGTGGCAGTCGGAAGGCAATACCTTTCTTTATGTGGAAGATATAAAGTAAAAAATGTTTAAAAAAGAAATTTTCAGCCCCCTGTATCTCGAACACGAAGGATTTCCGGACCCATGTTCGTATATCATTTTTATGTTATTTTGTGACGTAGAATTTGGCAAAAAAGTCTGGCAGTGCATTTCATTAACACCCTGTATATATATATATATATATATATATATATATATATATATATATATATATATATATATATATATATATATATATATATATATATATATATATATATATATATATATATATATATATATATATATATATATATACATATATATATATACACATATATACATATATATACATACATATATATACATACATATGATTTTTTCCATTTTTACAAACTAACAACAACTGACATAAAAATGTAGTATAAAACAAATAACAGTTGAGCATCCAATATGGCTGAAACTTTCAACTTTACCTTTCAAAGCACGTGCAATTTTATTACCAGAATATTTTTGACGAGTAACGCCATCTTCATGTTGAGGCTAGAAAGTTTTCAGACTACCCTCGTTATACAAACTCAACTCTTTTAAGCATAACTATATATACGATCTAAATATCAGACACATGACCTAACCATAAGACTCACATTATTACAAGACCCGTATACAATTTGCTCGTTTTTCTGTCCGCGTTTCAATACTAATTTTGAGTTATTTCATAAATTGGGACCAAAATAACATAAACTCAAAACCAATTCAATTCCAAAACGTTATAACTCGCAAATAATGCTAAATAAAAGATGCCACTTTTTTTTTAACTATTATTTCCGTTTAAAGATCCTGTGTTTTAGGAAGTTCTAAAAAAAATGGGGTAATAATGTATAGAAAAGTAATAATAACAAAAAAGTTATATCAATACATATGTGTAATAAATATATTTAAATAAATATTTATATGAATGTAAAGTCACGCCAATGTTCATAGAAATAACAAATTTTCAACGTTCTTTTTGCATTGGTTTGATTTTAACAGATTGAATATTGTTACATCAATATTGTGCCTTTTTTCAAAATGACTTTCATTTCTTTTACTGTATCGGTATTTGCTTAACTAACTAAACTAAAGCGAATGGTCGCTAACCACCACTTTTTTATCATTTAAATCAAGAAAAAATCTTAGGGTAATACATTTGTATATTTTTTTTTTAGATGTTGGACATGTTTCAGATTTTTTTGTATTTCCCATTGGTGCCCTTAGAATAAAAATATATTTCCGTAAAAATGTTAAAATATACTGGTGATTATAAGTCTAAGTCTAGTTTTGCTATAAGGTCACACTTTTTTAAGATATTGAAGAATTTATATTATTCATCTAGTCTCATAAAAAATTTCTGTGTTATATGTTTCCCTGATGATGAATCAATCAATCTAATCTAATGATTGAATCATTTCCTGATGATGCTAGTATGGTTAGCGAAACGCGCGTCCATAATTTTAAACAAGTGATTTGGAGTTACATTGATAAATCTCTTTGAGTTTACTGATATTGCCGTCATATTGCTGATTTAGAGGTACAAAACAATTTTAATTTGAAAAATCATCCGCTATCTTATCCCGCTTCTTCTTTTAAGTATATAGAGTATAATTTAATGGAAATACAAGAGGAAATCGTTGATATCCAAGCCGAGTAAATCTGCCCTCTGATAGGCCTCTGAGTTAAGATAGCATTTGGAATTTTACGCTTAAACAAAGACCTAAAAACAAAACCAAAAAATTGGTTTGTTGATTACTTTCAGTTATGGACGCGTCAACAGACTAGGCTACCATTTACCAACTGGATCTACAACTTAGCGTGGTCTCGGAATCACGATCATCAGCTTTCGAATCAACCATTAGTGTGTAGTTGCTTTTAAAAAAGCCAATCCACTGACGAGTAACCAACGTAGAAAACCTCCGACCTTACCCAGCCTGATTATTGGAGTGACAGAGATGCTGTCTTATTGAATTTTACACCCTTGCTTAGGAACATTGTGGTTCAACCATTGTGGTTGTTTGATTATGGAGAGGGACTCCCTATTCTTGGCGAGAGAGCATATGTCGGTACACTGATGAGTTTAACCACCAACAGACGACACATGTGCCCTCCAATGTAAGGGATGGGTGGGGCATCCTCCCGCTCAAGCAACTAACTAATGCTCATATATCATATATATATATATATATATATATATATATATATATATATATATATATATATATATATATATATATATATATATATATATATATATATATATATATATATATATATATATATATATATATATATATATATATATATATATATATATATATATATATATATATATATATATATATATATAATATATATATATATATATATATATATATATATATATATATATATATATATATATATATATATATATATATATATATATATATATATAATATATATATATAATATATATATATATATATATATATATATATATATATATATATATATATATATATATATATATATATATATATATATATATATATATATATATATATATATATATATATATATATATATATATATATATTTAAATCAATTATTAAAGCTAACCAAAAAAAAAAACATTTATGAAATTGATATACTAGGAAGGTATGATGGATGAGGTACAATTCAAATAAAAATCTTTTTTTTTTCAACATTATCCTTTTCTTTTTTGATAATTTTGATAAGATTGTGCCTTGATAACATTCGGAACTCTTCTTCAAAATAGGAATCCACAGTAACAGGCTGTCCTTCATATCATTAGAAATCAGTCGGTTGCTAATAACAAGTATTTTATGACAACATACATTTTACACTATCGGTTGTATAAAAATTCAGATATGTTCTTGAAGCCGGTCGCGTTGATGCGGACGGTAAAAGCAGCGGCCTGCCGCTGCTGTGCCGAAACCGCACTGGAGCGGTAGTTAGTTCAATTCCAGTGCTCGGATGGTTGTTTTTCTTTCTTTCTTCTATTTATTTGTTTCCTAAATGTTTGTGATTATTATTTCTAGGCAAGATTGTAAAATCTGACTACGAATTACCCCTCAGTCACGCCAGTTAAAGGCTGGGTAAGGCCGGATGCCTTCTGAGAAGTGTTCTACGTTGGTCACTCGCCAGTCGGTAGGTTTCCTGATAGACTTATGGGTAGGCACATAACCAAGGGTTTATAGCCCGAGGGGGGCGCTGGCCTTGGTTTGTCGGAAGCTGATGACCGTGGTTCGGAAACCACGTTAAGCTGTAGGTTCAGTCGCTAAATAGCCTAGTTGCTGATTCACCTCTAACCCTAACACTTTACCTTTACTTTGTTCTTGAACAACGTGCTCAAAACGGCAGTCTTATAACGGTTTGAACGTCTGACCTAGCCAGTGTGTTACAAAAACTATTTAAAATTGCTCCATCTATTCATCATCCTACAAACTTTTCAGTACATTCTTTCGTACCAATTGGAATTATGTTCAAAGAACACTCTACTTAAATACTACTTTCTTTACAGCAGACGCACCCGCTGGTAGTGGTCAGACACGTCAAATATCATGCAGAAACCTGAATTTGTCGTAACAGGGTCATCCAAGTTACGCATTAGATCATGAACCATTTTCCAACATTAATGTTTAACAACATTAATCACTTGCTTACTTTTCAGTAGTAGCACTGCCATAACTTTTATTCCTTGTACATATATGTATAACTTACAGAAAAACAAACAAAAAGGAATTAATTTATGGGCATTATTTTATTTTTTTTCTTAGGAGACAATTCAGATACATAAAACTTATTCGAAATGTCCACCCTTTGCTTTCATACATTTCATCAAATGACAAAGCTGCTACTTTCACCAAATCAACTTCCAGGGCCTCAATATTGCGGTGGGGGCTAGAGCAGGCTTCCTCCTCTAAAACTTAACTTAGGCAAATTGGTCTCTAACCAACACTGACCTCTTGCTCGCAGAAATACAGTTAAGTGACGCCGACATACGACTCCCCAACTATCTCTGTTGATAACCGGGTTGATAACCTCTTTTTGCTTTTCCCATTTTTTCAGCAGGTTTCCGAGAGTTATGAGTGTAAACTCTTGTCATTTTGAATGCCGATTAAAATTATCTTCAGTACCTACGATTCTCTTTGTTACCCCACTCCATAATTACTGCTTGGATATTACTTTAGAAGTTCAATTAGCCTTGATAAAAAAATAAACCCCCGAGTGGAAACATTCTAGCGCACCTTCACAGGAATAGAATTTATGGCATGACTACGCACACCCCAGGCCAAAAGTTTGTTTGCTACAATTGTTTTGAAAGAAATATTTTTTTAATAATTAAACAATCTTAAGTAAAAAAGAAACAATAATTTTTTGAAGTTAAACTAAACGCCAAATCCCTTTTTTTTAAATTTCTCGACGCACGTTTCGCTAACCATTAAAAGATCTCTTTTTTTAGAGTAAATAATCTCCTGATGATGCTAACATGGTTAGCGAAAAGTGCGTCGAAAAGTAAAAAAAAAAGTGATTTGGTGTTTAGTGGTGCATCTTTGGGAGTTTAACATTACCGAGTTAGAAAAAAAATAATTATTTTAAAATTAAAAGAAATATTGGGAAGTTTTAAGGTGGTCTTAAACTTTTGGCCTGTAGTGTCTATCAGTCTTATCGATATCCTTATTTCAATCCAAAATTTGATGCTGTAGGTGTCTATATGTATACTAAGTGTTACCTGAAACACCAAAAATGTTGACCTTTTAGCAAAATAAAGAAATTAAAATGCGGTTTTTTAACCAACATATATCTCGGGTTATTTTTAAATCACCAGTTTTATTGCAAATGAACGTTGTCATTGAAAATTTTTAGATTATAAGTTGTGTTGCATTTGTACTGTTTCCTAATGGCATATTTTCATATTGAAAATGTGTTTCATCAACACCATTTATACAATAGTCAGTCCAATTTGTTGTTTGAAACATTAAAGTTGATATTTCAAGGAGATTATTACAGTTTTTTACACATATAATAAATCGTGTTGAAGTCGTCAAAGTGCTGAGATACTCCTTGTATTATCATTCACACATTTTTCTTTATATACAGTGAGTCAGTCTTATTACACTACCACTGTCGATATGGAAAACGTATTGCCATCTTTTCATTTGTGGTCTGTCCAATAGAATAAGCGGATTTTTTTATATTCGATGTTAAAGAAAGGCTAAAGTATATTTATCCTAACTATTTATTTTATTGTAAAATGTTTGACAATGGCAAATAGTGTCCCGTCGAAGACTAACCAATATTCTATGTGATTCTCGATGGCAAATATATTTTTGGTAAAAAATCACACAGCTTTTTGTTTTCGTCCACGCTTTGTGAGTTACGTTTTCGCTGGTGGGGTCCTATAAGATGTGCAAATAAAGTAGTGAGACTCGTCGCGTAGTGTTCATTAGGCAACACTATTGGTTTCTCCTTCTGGAGCGGAGACAGGCATTATCATGTCTTCAGTACGAGTTCAAACTCCCCAGAGTCACTTGGTTTGGTCGGCAGCAATTATTTTCATGAACCGGATTTTTCTCGTCGATTACAGCCTTTTCAGTACTCTTCAATTTCCCAAAAGGGTGTCCCCTAAGGTAAGTTTTCAATCTTGGTAAAAGAAAAAATAACCAGGACTCAAATCTGGTGAATTAGGTGGCTGCGGGGCCACTGTGATGATTTTACCTCCAAAAATCGTTAATTGAAGTCATTGTGTGACAAGGCGCATTGTCATAATACAGCACCGTGCTATTGATGTTCGATCTCACCCGAATGACCCTTTTTCGGAATCCTCTCGGTAAAAATGCTGGTTTACCATTTGGCCTTGACATACAAATTTCTTATAAACGATCCCTGGCTGTAAGAAAAAGCAAATCAACATTCTTTTGATCTTTAATTTGCTCATTTTGGCTTTTTCGCGGTGAGGTTGGAGTGTTCCATCCCTGGCTCCGGCGCTTTGTTTCCGAGTCATATTCGGCCGAGTCTTGACCTGCGGAAAAAACACTGTTCCCATAGGCCTGTTCAGGTGTTGCAAGTTTCTAAACTCTGAAACAAAACTTCATAGCGCATCGTTCCTCGAAATTGACGCCGGTCATTTTCAGAACGCACATCAAATTTCATGAGAAGAAGTGACTCTAGGGACTTTAAACTCGTAGTAAAGACCTATCAGATGTTGGCCCGCCTCCGCTCTGAAGTATAAGCCGTTGATGTTACCAGATCGAACACTACCCCACCAGTCTCTTTGCTTTATTTCGTAGTTACCTCGTATTTAACGCTAACGTTATTTATTCAGCAGGATCAGGCTGCTACATTTCCTAAATCACACAAACCGAAAACCGAAGTCGATAGTGGCACCTTACAAAACGTGAGTGCGCACCGAGCCAGATCTATGTCCACCGACACTCTGGATAGAGATTTTCGCGAAGAAAAATCATCACGTAATAGATCAAGTCTAGATTCCTTAATTACAGACAGTTTGTTCCAGCAACTAGTAAAAGCCACATCTACTGCAGATATTTCTGAAACTCCTTCAGTTTTTCCTGAAACTAAATCTTCTGACCGCAGTGATTCAATAACATCAGATAGTTTATTCCAACAGTTATTACAAGCGACCGCTACTGTAAATATTTCTGGAAATTCATCAGTTAATTCGAAAGTAGACTCAGCTCAGCACATCCATAATGTATCAGAGTCCAGTGATAACACTGTTTTTTCAAAATCGAACGAAGAAACTGGACATAAGCCTGATGTTCGTGACACTCTACTTCAGCAACTACTGAAAATTCAATCTACAGGTTCAGTGAATCGAGCTTCCGAAGTAACCAAAATAAATAGAACATTATCTGTGAATGCTTTAGATGATGATATGAATCATAGTGACCGGTCCCGTTCTAGTTTGGATTCGGTGCTTTCTGATGATTTATTCCAGCAACTTTTAAGGTCGCGACAGGAGGCGATAAATAAGAACATTGATAAAACATCTGCTGCAAAGTCAAATAACATTCTGCCACCTCCAAATTCATTTGTCCCAACAGACCCGAATAAAATTTTTAGATATTCCACCAACAGTGTGAATCAGGTTTTATCTCAAGATACAACTTATTCTGCCATGAATCCAATCATGGCTACAAATTATACATTGCCAATGAGCTCCCAACCTCATCATACCATTAATGTTTATAATCAATTTCCTTTTCCCGCCGGATATTCCCCTTTTATGCCTTCTCAACAAACCATCACCGTTCCTGCTGCAGGCTATTCTGCAGGAAATCCATATAATTTACCTCCAAACAATTCCTTTACGCCAGTAGATCCAGTTTCTCCACCACCACCAGAATTCACCCCCCTGTTAAAAGATGAGGATATCGTCAAAGTACCCCCACCCCCTCCCCTTGATCAGTTTCTCTCCATGAAAACTCTCCCTCCTTTACCTACAAGTCCACCTCCACCGTTAGACAGGCCAGTCAATCGAAAATCGATCGTCAAACCTAAGATCAAGCCCCCTCCCGTTCCTACCAAACCAAACTTGAGAACATACCGCAGCGAAGAAACTTTGCTCAACACTAATCCGGAACTTTTTAACTCGGTGAGAGCGAGCGTAAATGAATCGTTGGGTAGTTTTGGTAAAAGGTTCTCGCTGTACGAAAGTTTTAATAAGGTAATGTATCAGTTAAGGGATGATTTTAGAGGTTTTGTTTATGGGGATGTATTTTCATGTAGCCGCCTCAAAGTCCCAACAGCCAAAGCGTGAAGCAGTCAGTGAGCGACAGGAAGAAGTTCTTCGAAAACGCCATGGAGGAAAGTCAAAAGCCAACGAAAAAAGGTAAAGGCACCAGTTCTTAATAGTTCTAATAGTGAATGTTTAAAAAATCTAATCTAGTCTATTCATGTTGGATAATATACACATACACAATGTCGGAAAAATAACGGAACTTTTTAAGTTTAAAAAATACTATTAGCCCCGTCTGTTGAAACAATATACCTTTAATCTGAAAGCTGTGTATTTCCTCTATAAAGCTAGACCATCATCATTAGAATAGATCAATGGATTGTCAAATTATAGCTCTTAAAGTGGCAGTACCTTTTGTCACTTCGTCACAAAAACACGAAGGAACAAAGAACTAATATTTAATTTTGTTTCAAGCCCGCTAAAACTTTTACAGAAACATTTGAATTGATGAAAAAAGTTTATGATGATGATTGCTTATCCCGTACATTTGTGTTCAAACGGTATAAGACCATTCCCGGACGGTCATGATGCTTTTGAAGATGACCCAAAACCAGACTAGCCAAAAAACAGAAATCGCGATGAGTTGGTGGAAAAAGTGCGTGAAATGATCGCCTACGTTGCGAATTCGACTGTGAGATGGATAGCGGAAAAATTAAATGTGATCAAACACATGAATCACGAAGTTTTGACAAAGGATTTAAATAAATAGAAAGTATGTGTGCTTCAATATCCTCGGTATTCACCTGATTGATCTCCGTGTGGCTAGTTCCTGGTCCCGAAACTCAAACTGACCATGAAAGGAACGTTTTATGACAGTGTTACACGAGTCCAAGAAACCATGACGAGGCTAATTGAGGCGATTCCGAAAAACGACAAAAAATCTATGCTACAATTGATTGGGCGTGCCCAGCGGTGTATTGATGAATGTATTTTGGAAGAGAAGGAATGTATTTTGAATAAAGCCAAAATAATTGTTTTTTTTTTATTTAAAAAGTTCTGATATTTTTCCGACATTCTATGTAATTTCACAAAAACTTAAGATTGCAATGTGTTTATTTGTCTACAGTTTACATACATAGTCGATATGATTTTCTTACTTAGCAGTTATGTAAAAATTAAACCGGAATTTTTGTATAGAAAATACGCGTTTATTGTATGAGAATGATAAAATATATTTTATTCGAATTATTGCTCATCGCTAGCTATACATTTTTCCCCATGTCTGACAATTTGTCGATGCCACGCCAAAAAAACATTTTACTCTTTTGAGACAAACCAATCATCAAGCTATTAAGGTTCATTTTCATAAGTAAAGCGTTGCTCAGCAAGTGCGTGTCCCATCGATGCAAGTAAGTAGTAATCGGACGAAGCCACGTTTGAAGAGTAAGCCGCATGCGAAAGTATTTCCCAACTAAACGCCCCAATCGTTTCCTTGACTAGTTTTGCTGTGTGTGATGATGCATTATCATGAAGCAAAATCACTTTATCTTGCCTTTTCTGATATTCTGATCGTTTTTCACGCAAAGCTTGATTCAAATCGATCATTTGTTGTCGATGGTCTTCAGTATTAATCGTTTCGCCAGATTTTAGCAGCTCATAATAAATCACACCCTTCTGATCTCACCAAACACAGCATTGTCTTCCATCCATAGCGATTTGACTTTGTAGTCGATGTCGATGGTTCGCCTGGAGTTACCCATAATCTTTTACGCTTAGGATTATCAAAATACACAATTCGGTGAAGCAATGACTTTCTTTTGTATCTGACGAGCAGCATTTCGCAAGTGGTTTTTCAGTTTTCCTGTTCTCTTTCATTCAGCTCATGTGGAACCCATTTTCCCATCTTCTGGATCTTTCCCATGGTTTTCAAACGTATAGAGGCGTCTTCTCGTGCCACATTTAATTGATCCGCAGTTGTTGATGCATTTGAGCGTCATCCTCATCCAACAAAGTCGCTGTCTTCAAAGTTTTTCCGTCAAAATCGCCACTTTTGATTTTTTTAAACCACTCAAAGCACTGTGATTTACCAAGAGCATGCTCATCGTAAGCTTCGACAATCATTCGATGCGATTTCAGTTTTTCAAAAAGCAGTTTTCTTCCATTGGTAACAGAAACTTAATGTTGACCGCAAATAGTAGTTTCCAGGTGCAATTCGACGTGTTTAGCGCTATTACAAACTATGATGTATGAAACTTGTACTCTTGTGAGTTGAAAATCTTTGTCAAATGCCAACAAGGAAATAGCTCGAATGACACGGTTTGGCGGTAACTACAGTGACAGGGCCATCTATGAGCAAATTCCGATTTCATATTTACAGACCTGGTAAACTCTTGTTTAATAGTTCTTCGATTATTGTCATATGGTACATTACAGATTTCTTGTAACGGATCAAAAAGTGAAGGAAGATGATTATTTAAATATAATGCGTCGTTTGCTTGAAGAAATTCTTAAATAAACGACCGGAATTTGACTGTTATCTAATCGGAAATAACTGTTGGTCTTAATATATTAGGTCCTCATTACGTTTGATATGAAAAAGTCATTGAAGTTTTTTTCGACTTTCTCAAGATGTAGAACGGTGATGTTTTAGGAATCCGAATAGATGAAAATTCGATGAGGCCAAGTCTGGAGAATACGCCGTATGCGATAAAATATCCCAGCCTAACTCGGAGGTCGTTTCCAAAGTCCTTTTTGCTGTATATGACCGTGCGTTGTCATGAATCAACGCGATTTTCCGTCTTCCATTGGCAGAATAACGCTTTTTTTCCTCCAGAGTGTTACTAACATGAATGAGTTGCTGCTAATAATGGTCAGCAATGATCGTTTGACCAGATTAGCGCAACTGATAATACACAGCGCCCATATTGACAATAATACATAGTTGATGTGGATATATGGGTTTGTGGTACTGGTTGATGGCTCATCAGGGCGAACCTGCCAGTTTCGCCTCTTTGGATTATCGTAAACGATCCACTTTTCATAGCAGGTCACAATCTTACGCCGGAAGTCATTTTTCTTAAATATAGGGAGTAGCAACAACGACTCTCTTTTTGAATTTTCCTGTAATTGTGAAAATCTTTAGATGACACTTCCTACAAGTACTGTACGAAACAGCATTATGTTCTCTAAAATAAGTCCAAAAATAGACCATAACAAAGTTTCTACCTTGAATAAAAAAAGTTAAAAAAATGATTCTACGATTGGCTAAAAGACCATTTGAAACTATCAATGACCCTCGCAGAAATCTCTTTTCCGTCTCTTTATCCTTTTTCTTCTGTTAGATAGCTATCCGTTTTTTAGGCGGTCTTCCTATCAGTGTTATACTGTTTGTCTTATTATTCTTATAAATATTTACTACTCTGTCGACTCCCATTTTTTATGTATTAATTATGTAATTGTTTTCTTCTTTTAATCAACTTTTTCACGTATACGTGTTCTCGTATATTTTTTCTTTGATTTTCTATATCTGACTGTAATGCCGTTTCTGTGTTGTTTATTTTTTTCTTTGTTTTCTTTTAAAAAACACTTTTATATATATATATATATATATATATATATATATATATATATATATATATATATATATATATATATATATATATATGTATGTATATATATATATATATATATATATATATATATATATATATATATATATATATATATATATATATATATATATATATATATATATATATATATGTATATATGCAATGTTAGTTCTTTGGCCAGCGTTCAATGAGACAACAGTAGTTGAGTGTCACATACACCCAACCGCTGGGTTCCAGAATCTCATGTGGAACAAACAACGTGCGCCTCTGCCTAAATGGGCATTTTGTTAAGTGCTTAACTGGGGACGAGCCCTACCTATCCATCCCCTTCGGTACCTTGGAGAGCCCGAACATAAAGAGGCGAAACATATTCCCTCCAATTGAGGGTATCGGTGGAGCTTGTCCTCAGACAAGCACCTAACAAAATGCTCGTTTAGGCGGAGACGCAGGTTGTTGTCTGTTCCACATAAGATTGTGGAACTCAGCGGTTACTTTTGTTACTTATTTTGTTGTTATTTCGTTCACGGTGGATCCTCTCTTCAATGAATTTATATTAAATAGTAATTAGCTCCTAGCTAAGTTGAGAAATATTTTCAGATAAAGTATTCAGCTATTTGAGTGCTGATGAATTGGAAAAATTGAAGGCAGAAGAGGACAAGAAGATCTCCAACCTATCCACAGTAGATATAACGTCGTTGCATGCGCTGAGTCATTCCGATAACGAATCTATCGAATCTCAACCGACAAGGTAAATTTATTAATTTTGAGTTTTAGTAGGTTAAAGATTTCGCGCAAACATTGATGTTGATATATTGCTTCATCGCGATTGCTCAGGAAACCGTTATATTTCACGCTTTTTCGCAACAGTGTAACGAATAGATTAAAATATTCATTTATTTGTGTCTGCTGCACTGAACTGGCCCTACAGCTTATCGTGGGCTTCGAACCATTGTCACCACCTACCGACTAACCCTAGTCAGTACTTCCCAAAGAGGAGTTTTAACGCTGGGTTTGTACTTAACCTTTGATTTTGTCGATCAACGTCGAAAACCTCTCACAAGGTATCCCGTCTTACCCAGCTGCGAACTGTCCTGACCGAGGGATGATTTCGTTGTCGAATGTTACACCCCTGAAATGTATCGGTTATTACTAGATGACGCGACTAATATATACTGAACAAATGGTCGGTTTCGTTTTAGACCGCCTGTATGCTTCTAATCGTTATTTCAGCGTAGATGTTAACGAATTTTTATTTAGTAGGCCTTCAAGCACTATTGGTATAGTGCGAACAGCAAAGGCGGAAAAGCGCTTGCGCGATCGTATGCGTGAAGAAGGTCTTTTGACAGATGAGGACGAGAGTTGTTTGTCGCCGGCCGAAGAGAGGGCGCTGCGAGCCGAAAAAAGAGCGGCCTGGCGAGCTGCTAGGCTAAAGGTAACTATACTCACAACTTTAGAGTGCTCTCCCAATACTAATACTGCATTTTTATATCCTTCAGTCTTTAGAGCAGGACGCGATCCAAGCTCAAATGGTGATAAAATCCATGAGCGACATGGTGGGTGCTGGGGAAGCACCGGTCAATACTTCCACAATCGACGGACCTAGCGAGGTAAATTTTAATGTTAACCGATATCTTGAGTAGTCCGTAGTTTTCAGAATAAAAAAACTAAAAATATTATTATTAATTAACAAGTGAGATGATCTTTATTTCGGAAAGCAAAACAATATTATTAACGTATTGTTAGTATGAGTAAAACCTGCCTTTTATGACTATTTCAGGTTACAAAACAACTCTAACAAGCATTCCACTTATGGCATGTTGTCACTAACTTTATTAAATACCATTATCTACATTCCAATATTTTTATTTTATTTTTATTATCATTTATTTCACGATTTCCAGTGTTTCGTGTCTTTAACCAAGTTTATGTTTTGTTTAGGGATTCTTTGTCAGTCGTACAGTAGCAGGAAAACAGTGGTGGGAGAAACACTCCACCGACCTTAACAAATGAAATAAAATTTATTAATTAATAATTGTTTAAAAAATGCCATAACATCATATCTATTTTTTAGTAACCAAATATTAATTCTACTTGGAGATTCTAATATTTTTTATAACAATATCAGGAACCATCGACATTTCTAAGTTATAACAATACACATAAGTTTTTATATTTCGATGCTCTCTTCATTCGATGCTCTCTTCATATAACTGCAGATTTTTTGTAAGAAAATATGGTGATTTAACCCAACTTACCTTAGTCCTAAATTTAACAGTGATCAAGATACAGGGTGTTATATTTATAATTTAAGAAATTTGGTAAAGGGGCGTTTTTTAAGATAAGAAATTAAATTAAATTAATTAAATATCTCGAAAATGTTTATGTAGATTGTAGAGGGCGCTATCTGCCATGCTTTTTTCTCAGTGATCTTTTTTGTAATAAATTTGCCTAACGAACAAAATTTTAAAGATATAAAAATGTTATAAAAAAAAATTACAAACTTTTAACGTTAACGTTTCCGAGGGTACTCTCACCCCGTTTTCAAAACTAAACTAAAAAATAAATTATCTTAATTTGTAATATATGAAGTAACGAGTGAAAGTAAATATATTTTTTTGTGTATGTCAACGATACTTACATTGACAACAATTTTTTTATAACATTTTTATATCTTTAAAATTTTGTTCGTTAGGCAAATTTATTACAAAAAAGAATCATTGAGAAATTTGTCTCCGTTTGGTTTTTTGTTTTTACCCAGTGATTCTTTCTTTAAATAAGAACAGGTATTTTTGATATTTTTTAAATTTTAGATAGTGGCGAAAAACCCAAATAAAGGTAAAAATATATATATGAACACGCCACAATCATTCAGACATTACTTAGGTAGACAATAACAAAATACCCAGATATAATTATTTTCTAATGAAGAAATGCGAGATGTGATAGGCATATACATGAAAGAAAATTTTAATGTACGCCGAGTTCCTCGAAGATATTTGGAAACGACGAAGACTGCCGAATTTTAAGATTTTCAAAAACCTTTACGATAGACTGGGTGAAACAGGCTCTTTCTGTCCGAAACGAGATTCCGCAGGTCATCCGAATACTCTAACCACCGATCAGGAAAAAGAAATTGTGGTTTGCCTAACCAAAAACCCTGAAGTAAGCACAGGACGTTTGCAATTTTTTTGACGATGAGGGACTGTATCCGTTTTACTTCATGCCCGTGCAGAATCTAGTGGAAGCTGATTTGCCAGCCAAACTGGAATTTGCCCCTTTCTGTCGCACCCATCAAAATGCCGACCCCGTGTTTAAAAAAACAATATTGTTTAGAGACGAAGCAGCGTTTACAAGTAGAGATGTATTCAATCCGAACGTCATTTCCAACAAGAATTTAAAATTAACGTTTGCTGTGGTTTCATTGGTAATTATGTATTGGGTCCATTCGAATTATCACCTTATTTAAACGGCGAACTGTATCTTAATTTTTTTAAAACTCAGTTACCCGAATATTTAGATAGCATTGCTCTAGAACTAGGACGAAACATATTGTTCAGGCAGAATGGAGCCCCAACACACTTTTCTAGACCTGTCAGAGACTAAACAGTGTAATGAAAAAAGGAGGGATGAAAAACTCGAAGCAATATTTGCAAGGTATACCTTTTTAACGTAAAAAGGGTAGAGAAAATAATATTTTGATTAAAAATGTCAATACCCTAAGGCTAAACTTGAAGAGATTTACCACTAAACACCAAATCACTTTTTGAACTTCTCTTTTAAACGTAGAAAAATGTGTCGCAAGCAGCGCCCTCTACAATCTACATAAAAATTTTCGAGAAATTTAAATTTCTTATCTTAACAAAGCCCCCGCTACCAAATTTCGTCAAAGAAAAATACTATTTAAGAAATTTATTGACGAAAATTGAAAATTAAATTATAATTATAATTATAATAATTATAATTTTTAGACTAAGGTAAGTTGGGTTAAATCGAATTATTTTTACTCAAAAACTCTGCAGTTTTACTGTATACCATTAATTAACGGACACCCTGTGTGTGTGTCTATATATATATATATATATATATATATATATATATATATATATATATATATATATATATATATATATATATATATATATATATATATATATTATTATTATTATTATTCACGTATGGGCCCTGGTGGACCACGCGAAGTACAATTAGAGGCGTTTGTTGTTGTTAGCCTTCCTTTGTGCCCATACTGATTTCATTCTTTCGCTATGAGCTTGTTTCCTTTCGTCAGACCAAGTTGTTCCAGTCTTCCTACATTTTTCTCTCTGGCCAACCTTCCAAACGTTAACCTTGTGTCTGAAACAGCCTCTATCCTGAATTTCACTTTGTGTAATATTTGCTGATCTTAGGTCCTCTTTAATTGCAGCAATCCATTTAATTATTTCCACTTTAGCTTTACTCCTATTTTCATAAAATTCGACTATTTGTCTAGTTAACCTACTCGGATTCATCCGTTTTATGTGTCCGTAAAACTTAAGTCTTCGTTTTCTCATATCGCTATGTATATCTGTGTATTGTTTGATTTCTTGGTTTTCTCGAAGTCGGTATGTTGTGCTATTTATTTGTTTGGGACCTAGGATTTTTCTTATGATTTTTCTTTCCTTCTTTTCAATGTCCTCGATGTCCCTCTTTCTATTCAAAATGAGTGTTTCCGCAGCATATAGACATTCTGGCTTAATAACTGTGTTGTAATGTCTCAGTTTTGTGTTTTTAGATAGGCATTTTTTGTTGTAAATGTTTTGTGTAAGTCTCAA
Organism: Cosmopolites sordidus; assembly: GCA_031761425.1. NCBI lineage: Eukaryota > Metazoa > Arthropoda > Insecta > Coleoptera > Curculionidae > Cosmopolites > Cosmopolites sordidus. The sequence continues at coordinate 654,628 of JARFXV010000913.1, forward strand.
TGCCGTTTCCATTTTTTGACATCTACCCTTATTGGCCGCTTTTTCCAACCCATTTTCCATGATTATTTCACCCAAATATTTGAATTGAGAGACTCGCCTGATGTTACCATATTTTGTTTTTAGAAATGGCGTTCTTAGTCTGTTGCAGGTCATGTATTGTGTCTTTTCAAAGGAAATTTGGAGTCCTACATTTTCGGCTGTTTCTTTTAGGATTTCAATCTGTTTCTGTGCCGTTAATACATCTTGAGCTAAAATTGCTAGATCATCAGCAAATGCCAGACAATCAATTTTGATGTTGGTTCTCCCCAGTTTAATGGGCTGGTCAATATTCAGGGCCGACTTTTTTTCACGCCACTCCTGTATTACTTTTTCTAGAACACAGTTAAATAAAAGTGGCGAGAGTCCATCCCCTTGTCTCACTCCAGTTTTAATTTCGAAGGGCTCCGAGATCTCACCCATGAATTTAACTTTTGACCTTGTGTTAGTTAACGTTGCTTTAATAATTGCCAGCGTTTTCAGATCTAGTCCTTGTTCTTTCAAGATTCGGAATAAAGATTCGCGGTCAATAGAATCATATGCTTTTTTGAAATCCACAAATGTACAGACGAGATTTTTATTGTACAGTTTTTGATGTCTTAGAATCAACTTCAGATTCAGGATCTGTTCAGGGCAGGATCTGCCCGGTCGAAAACCTGCTTGATATTCACCAATGTTCGGTTCTAACTGTCCCTGTGCTCTGTCTAGTAGACATTGAGATAGAATCTTGTAACAAACTGGGAGAAGAGATATCCCTCTATAGTTGTTTACATCCGTTCCATCTCCTTTCTTATGTAGTGGATGGATTAAAGCATCTTTCCAATCTTCCGGAATCCGTTCGGTTCGCCAAACTTCTTGTAGAATTTTGGTTATTTCCCTGATTGTACCTGGACCAGCGGATTTCAAAAGTTCCGCAGTGATTCCATCTTCACCAGAAGCTTTGTTATTTTTAAGCCGCTTAATTTGCCTAATTATTTCATCTTCATTCGGTGGTAATGAATCTGGGTTTGTTTGTTTAGGCTTTAGTGTTGCTAATTTGATTAATGGCTCAGGACAGTTTAGTATTTGTTGAAAATATTTCGCAAGTTCTTTGCAATTATCTTGGTTATTTAGAGCCAATTGTCCGTTTTCCTTTTGGAAGCAAAGACTTTGCGGTTGATAGCCTGTTACTTTAGTTTTAAATGTTTTGTAAAAGTTTCGAGTGTTATGTTTTTGGAAATCTTTTTCTATTTCATTAAGTTGATTGTTTTCATATTTTCTTTTAGTTTGTCTAATTAGCTTCGATGTTTCTTTTCTTACTTCCAAAAATATGTTATAGTTTATTGCTGTTTTTTGACTATTCCAATCTTTGAATGCTTCACTTCGGCTTAATACTGCTTGCTCGCAAACTTCATCCCACCACGGATGTTTTCTACGTTTTTGTAAAGGGACCAACTTTAAGGCTGTTTTAATAATTTTTTGTTTCAATTGTTGCCAGTTCTGTGCTGGTTGTTTATCAAGTTCTTCTGTTAGGGCTGGTTTTATTTTCGTTGGGTCAAACTTTGGTATTAGCAGCCGCTTTTGAATAAGTTTTCGAGGTTTTAAGCTAAGTTTGATTCTAGTCAAGTAGTGATCCGTGTCTATATTTGCTCCTTTCCTGACTTGAACATTCAAAATCTCTTTATAATTGGGGTACGAAATGGCAACATGGTCAATTTGAAATTCACCCATGTACGTGTTTGGGCACCTCCAGGTTTTTTGTTTTGATATTTTCTTCTTAAAATGGGTTGACATTATTTTTAGATTAAACTGCGAACATAGTTCAACCAATCTTCTACCATTATGGTTAGTCCATTTATGAGCGGGAAAACTGCCGACTGTTTTCCTGTACTTTTTTTCTTTCCCTAGCTGGGCGTTGAAATCACCCAATAGGATTTTTACATGGTTAGAGGGAATTTTAGAGATAGTCTTTTCTAGAATTTCCCAGGACTTATTTACTTTTTCAGGATTAGATTTATTTTCTTCGTTAACTGGGAGGTGTGCATTGATTAATGTATAGTTTTTGTTAGCACACTTAAGGGATAGTGTCATAAGTCGATTATTTACTGGCTGGACATTTGTTATAGAACCAAGGATGTTTCTTGAGACAGCGAAAGCAACACCGAGATGTGGTGTATTTTTGAGTATTTTTTTGTCCGTTTTACTTGTAAAAAGTCTGTAGTTGCCGAATTCCAAGGTGTTATCATCAGTCAATCTAGTTTCTTGCAAAGCTAAAATTTTGATTTTTTGCTGATTTAATGTTCGGCCCAATTCGTGTAGTTTTCCTGGACGCAGGAGAGAATTGATATTTAGCGTTCCAAAGAAAGTTTTTGTTTTCGGTTTCAGACGTTGGCCAGAGGTCTCCGATTCCCTCTGAAAGATTTTGCGTTTAAGCCCGGACGCCCCAGAATCCGAAAGTCCGGTTGTACCAGCAAAACTGGCAGAGGATTGTCTACCTCCTGGGGTAATTTTGTAATTACTAGAACGCTTCATCTTGTACTTTGAATTAAAGGTTTGAACCATGACGGTTCAGAGGTTAAGACTGGAGGGGTTAGTTCCAGAATTTAAATATCAGCCGCACCACTGGTGAACAGACGCTGACCACTCAGCCGCTTGATACAAGTCAGACGCTAAATGGATTTAGTTTTTTTTTTTTTTTTTTTGCCTTGGTTCGGGGCTGCTTATTTTGAGATATTCGCAGCTGTCCATTAATATCTAATGGAACTTTCACTATCCACCACCCGTGACCCGTCCAGTACCTTAGGCGAGGTATACTGGATATATATATATATATATATATATATATATATATATATATATATATATATATATATATATATATATATATATATGCAAACACTCGTTAAAAAATACCTTTGTTAATTTTGAATTGTAACTCTTTTCTATCATCCAACTCTCTCTTCAACTTCACGGTCCCACTACTTTCTTGCCACACTTCTTATGCCATCCGACCATCTTAATGGTACCACCTTTCTAGACCTTCTCCTTTGTATTGCTCAGTGCATCTTTCCATTCAGACTTTTTTTTTAGTATTGGTACTGCATTAATTAGTCTAATTTAAATAGATAAGTACACTTGGTAAGTGTACTTACCATTTACCAAGTACACAATTTTTTTCAAGCTTTTGGGCATTTTTCAACAGTGGTGGGAAATCAACCATGGGCGACGAAGAATTGAGAAGAATTCAAACCTTAGTGTTCTCAAACGTTGCTCATCTGTTGCACCTGAATGAGCTTGTCCTAAAGTGTTGTATAATATTGACTAAACAATGTTGCTCCTGAAAGTCAGAGACATTAAGATTTTTTTCTTAAACTGTGTCCATTGGAATGTGTTCTTTCGTACAATAAATTCATCATAAGCATATGAATCATCATATTCATTCATATGAATTTAATTCTACCAAACACATCCAACTGTAAAATTTAAATGCCACAAGAATTCTTGGATATTGGTTCAAATCTACAACAAAAACTTTTGGTAAAGTGGTACATAATATTTTATATACTTTAAATTTGATTTTATTTGGTACCATTTGTTTACTTTTATAGATAAATAAATTGTGAATTTAATAGAGAAATAAACAATATAATACTTAGAAATAGGAACGAAGAGAGAGATATAGAAATGTCGTGTTCATTCTCACAATTTTGTTAAGGGTTATTTTGAGACATATTGATTTACATGGTCCAAGTAATACATTAAATCAAATCAGTTGCCTGCAAACTCACAACATATATACGTCGCCCTATTCTTTAATTCATTTTTGACGGGACATGTTAATCTACTCTACGAACCATTTCAAATCTAAAATTTCAAAAAAATCAAAAACCATTCCTCTCAATCTCGCATGAGTAACTAACACCCTTCTGGATGCAGCCTGTCTACACTAACAGCATGCCGTCGTCATCCCCTCCACCGAACGACGAAGCCACAACCACACCCCTGCGACCGTCATCCGCCGATTTTCCCCGTTTGGCGCTGCGCGAGAAGCCGACCGGCGCGCGCACTGTTCGAGAGAGCGAGAAGATACTGGGCGAGACTGTGAAGAGAAAGACGGAAGAGTACGTGGACGAGACGACCGGCGAGAGGCGGGTCCGTACCGTCGAAGTGGTGGAGAAGCTGATCGAGCGAGAGGTATAGCGCAGCACGGACGCGCAGCATGTCGCTGATTCTCTCTTCCTCTCTCTCTCTTTGTCTGTCTTGCACATTCACTGGTTAGTTTGAAGTAGAGAGGTGATGTAGTTGGGGAGTGACTGTAAACAGCAAGTTGTCTTTTTTATGAAATATGTTCATGTAAATAATGCTTTTGCTAGGTTTCAATATGATTTTTTTTAATTCGGCTTTGCAAATAACATTTTCTTTTTATTACTATTTTTTTTTTTAATGAACGGTCAATTAGGAAAATTATTCAAATTTTCTTGTACAATATTTTGTTGTAATTTTAAGTTTCAAATGAGTACTGCTCTGGGGGCTTTTTTAACATATCCTGGGCTTTTGGCATGGGCCCGATCAGCGATGAAGTTGTCCAATAAAGCAGTCTTCTGCCAGTCCTTCATCTTTTTCACCGCTGATAAATGCACTTCCAACAATGTCACCACTGCCACATACGCTGATGAAGTTATTATACAAGAAAACCGTCTTGAAGCCGATGTTGAGTCACGGTATCTAACTGTGCGATCTAACGACAATCCAATAAACAGTGATCAAGTTTATAAGCATCGCCCCATGGTTTGTACTAAATCGATCATTCGCTGAATGCAAAGACCACTGTTGATTCATTCGGTCATCACTATAAATTGTATGCCAACGCGGCCTTAAACCAAAATTTTTCTAATTATTGTTATCAATTGTGACTTTGAAATCCGCACTGTCACAGAGGAAGTCTCAAAATACACTCAGAAATCTGTGACAAGACTGGAATCACTTTATTGCAGACTCTGTGAGGATTCAACGATTCAGTTGGGCGGGACCAGAAGTGGCAAAAATGCTAAAAAACCGAACACCAAGGAGAATCATGGAGAGATGAACAGGCAATAACTGATGGAGAGGTAGACTAAAGGCACGGTGACAGGACAATGTAAGAAGAGATGCTGAAGAAATGCTCTCCACATCTAAAACTGACAAGTTGCGGCTACTGAAGATCGTTCCGGATGGAAGCGAAGAAGGTCAAAACTCACTGGCGGACTGTAGCACCACAAAAACAAACTTAATTAAGCGATCCTGATGAGACAAGATATTATATAAAGAATGTTTTTTTAAGGATTGTTGCTGAACATCTCTTACCCCCATGTCGATTTTGCTTCCATTTACTCATTATCACTTAGAATTGCAGAAAAAAAATCATTTTGTCATTTTGTCAAGTGTATGTATGGCAGTATGTGTAATGAAACCTACACTTATTTCTGTAAATATATCGTTGAATATCACATTTAATCACATTAAATCGATTGCTCTATTTTTTTGAGGTGATCTCACTAAAAACATCTGGCTCTAGCCCCTTTAAGAAGCAATTTTTGGGGTATGTTTATAGGAACTTTTTTTTATGTTTTAATCCCTAGAGTCACCTCCCAAAATATTTCGACGTTATCGGGACACCCTGTGTATATATATATATATATATATATATATATATATATATATATATATATATATATATATATATATATATATATATATATATATATATATATATATATATATATATATATATATATATATACAAGATAATAACTGAAAAGCTGCTTGAGATGGTGATAGCTGGAGAAACAAGTTTGTGGAGGCCAAGACACGTACGGAGAGAAGAACCATGTAGAATCATAGAACATTATAGAGTCGTATTGATTTCTTCCCCATTCTTTTCCCATTTCCTTATGACTTTGTCCAGGACCAGGTTGAAGAGGAGTGAGGATAACCCATCTCCTTGGCTTACTCTGGTTTTAATCAGGAAGGGTTCGGAAATTTCTGTGTCGGTCAGTATCTGCTTGATCAATCGTAGTGTTTTGGGGTCGAGCACTTGTTCTTCTAGGATGTCGAACAGGGATTTTCTGTCGATGCAGTCGTATGCTTTCTTGAAGTCCTCGAACGTGCAGATAATTGAGACGTTCCTGATAGCTTTATATTTCAATATTGTATTTAAGTTAAAGATTTGCTCAGTGCATGAACGACCAGGGCGAAAGCCTGCCTGGCACTCGCCAATTTTGTGTTCTCTGGAGAAGGTATGCTGAGAGGATTTTGTAAGTGAGTTGTTGTAAGGAGATTCCTTTATAGTTGTTCATATCTGTTCTGTCTCCTTTCATGTGCAGCGGGTGTATAAGAGCACATTTCCATTTATCTGGTAATTTTTCTGTTTGCCAGATGTTCGTGATAGTTTGCGTGAGTTCCCGCAGTGAGTTTGATTAGAGGTTTTCTAATAGTTCCGCGGTGATACCATCTTCACCGAATGTCCTATTATTCTTTAGTTTTTTTCACCGAATGTCCTATTATTCTTTAGTTTTTTTATGTGTCTGTGGATCCTTTCCTGTGTTGGTGGTGGTGATTCTGAGTGGGTATAGATACAATTTTGCTGGGGGAATCTTGTGTCGCGTTTGGGGCAATTGAGGACATCAGAGAAATGGTGTGCCAGCTCCTGACAATTCACCTGATTGATTAGCGCTAATCTCCCATTCCGCTTTCTGAAGCAAATATTTTGTGGTGTGTGCCCACGGATTTATCTTGCGAAAGTCCTATAAAAATATCTCGTGTTATAATTGCGGAAATTCTCCTCTATAGAGTCTAGTTGTTCCTTCATATACTTCCTCTTAATTTGTCTGATAACTTAGCCGTCTGTTCTCGAAATAAACGTTCGGATTCAGGCGTTGTCCGCTTCCTGCGATGTGGACGAAGGGTTGAGGCTTTTGGAAGCCAATATATGTATGTATATATATATATATATATATATATATATATATATATATATATATATATATATATATATATATATATATATATATATATATATATATATATATATATATATATATATATATATATATATATATATATATATATATATATATATATATATATATATATATATATATATATATATATATATATATATATATATATATATATATATATATATATATATATATATATATATATATATATATATATATATATATATATATATATATATATATATATATATATATATATATATATATATATATATATATATACAGGCACCCGTATTTTTCAGTTCATATACTTAGTAACTGAGGATGAGTATATATGTTTTTGTATGTTTGTGACGTGTCAGATGTAAAATAATTTTATGTAGACAACAATATTTTTTTTTTTTTTATATAGTTACGATTGTGTTTGTATGAACTATTAACATGGGTGGTTAAACAAATGTTATCTAATATATATTTCAAAGCTTTGCAAAAGCAACTCCTTACAAAACTAAAAAATATAATTACGGGTCAACTAAAAAGGATCCCAGAAGTACTGGTTGTAAAAAGAGTTGTATTATCTTTTCGAAAAAATAATTTCCTTTAAATTTATTACTTTGGAAAATGTGCTCACGACAATCGCTTATAGCAATAAAAAGGTGACTGAAATAAAATCCAAGACGTCATAAATATATAAAAAGAAATCTGAATTTACGTGTAATGGAGTAGTGTCAAGATTTAAATGCAGAAATTACTTGATCTTAAGTAGAAACATTTCAAGTATCTAGGAGTATTAATAATTAGACAAAATTTAAAACAAGAGTTAAATGAGAGAATAAAGAAGGAATATAGAGTATTTTTTGGCAACAAAACAGATCAATCCTGCTATTGGAACCTTTGATGGGAAACGCTAAACTCAAAGAATCACATCCTGATGATGCTAACATGCTTAGCGAAATGCGCGTCGGTAAATTAAAAAACTGATTTGGTGTTGTGATAAATCTCTTAGTTTAATAAAACATATGTTCAAGAATAAAAATTGAGTAAAAACCATATTATGAATCTACAGGACCAACATAACGAAAATAATAACCCTGGCCATAAACAAAGAAGAAAAACTTTAAATGTTTAGAAAGGAAATAATAATAATATAAAGAAGGGAAAGAAATACTGTACTGAGAGTCATAACTGAATGGAAGCCAAAAGCCAGTTAAAAGATCCAAAGTAAGATCAAGAAGCAGATGGGAAAAGTAGGTTGAAGAATATATCTAAGAAATGAAGATAGAACAGTGGAAGAGACAAAGAATACAGAAAAATACCATGAAAGAGCAATAGGGACTGAGATGGGATAATTGTCGAGTTGCGATGAAGGATCAACTACATTTTCTTATAAAATATGTTGGCTTAATTATTATGGTCAACACTGTGAGTATATTTATATAACCAAAACCTCTATCAGTGCTTTTACCAACAAAAATTTCAAAATAAGATAACGCAATAACAGTTGAAAAAAAAACATTCAAAAAATGGTCGAAAGTATTTCAGATGATTAGTCTATATGCCAGATACATCGACGCACCTACTGCTATTTCTAAATCTACTGTATTTGGTTTCTTGTCTTAGCAGTATCGTCCATATTCATTGATTTTGTACCACGCGACTTCCGGTTATCCTCAAAAAGAAAAAATATTTTGATGCACCCAGGAGTTCAATTCTTCTATTGGAATATTAACTGCGGAACACTAAACTCGAAGAGATTTACCGCTAAACACCAAATCACTTCTTTAAACTTCTCGGCGTACGTCTTGTAATAATGTCTTGTATTTTATTTCTTGTCTCTCACCTTTTTCTCTGACAGTGCATAAAAATTGTGGTGCAGATTCTAGTTGTCACCAACCAAAGCAAATCAAATAAAATCACACCTAAAATACTTTTACAGCTTTAAGTTCTAATTTTCATGCTGCAAACACAAAAAGCTTAAAACTTGCTGTTTACTCTTTCACTATTTATGTTAAGTTATGGGGGTAGCATGCAAACTTTTTGAACAATAATAGTGGAAAATGATTTTGTGTAATGTCTTGTTTAGTGAATGAGAATATATACAAAAAAATTTGCTGTCCCCCGCATACTTGAACGGTATTTTCATCTCTAATTCCAAGTTCTGAATCAATTTAGGTTGAAACTCTGGAAGAAAAAATTATATCCTTGGAACTGACGAAGTCTGACGATCAACGGACGATCGCCGAAGAAGACGAAGACGAGGAAGAACCGGCCAATCAGGAATCGAAAGAAGAAAATGAGGAATACGATACGGAAACGACCATCTCCGAACCACCTACCCCCACCACCGAAGACAAACCAATTATAATCATCAGCGACAGTGGGGCGAACGCCAACAAGAAAAAACGGCGCAAGAAAACGAAAAGGAACAAACACTAACTAAACATTCCATTCAATTTTTTACTGTTTGGTGCCAAAAAGTTTAAATTCTTCTTTTAATCAGTAGATAAGAGTTTTTCGTTGTCGAACAGTTGCTTTTCAGGGTGAATGGGTTTACTTTTAAACACTAACTTTCAGCTTGTTTAACTTATTCATTGTACTGTATTGATTGTATAAAGTATTTTATATTTATTTTAAACCATATTTTATTATTATTATTATTGACAGTTTATTCAGTTTTGCTTTTTTTACATTTTAGGTAGAATTTTAAAATCATGGTATTTCATTGTTAGATGTTAATCATCTTTTATTTGCTGTTATATTTATTTTATATATTGTGGATATCCAAACGTGTTTTGGTGCAATCATATTATAATTTCTTTTAGTTGTTTCTGTTTGTTTGAAAATTACAAATGTCGCAGCGTTAGTTATTTGTTTAGACTAAGTTTCTGCATTTATTTTATGGACTCGAGAGTGGTAGATAAGTTAATATGAATAAGAAAATATGTCAATATTATTGATGATAAGGAACTCTGTTAATATTTTATATACTTTATATTATTTGTATAAATATATTGTACACCAAGTGCTTTGGAGAAAGACTAAATAAAATTTATTAAATTTATTTGACAATGTTTATTTATCATAATAAATATACACTTTTACTTAGTCTAATTAATATGAAAGTTAGTAACTAGCGACACTTTCTCTGAATAGATACACGCATTAGCTAATGTCACATTTTGAATATCACTACTGGATATGCCTGACCTAATACTGACAGTATCACTTTAACCTGGTTTTCAATCCTTTTATTGGAACCTTTGGCGTTAACCACTAAACCCGAAAAGATTTACGAATCACCTCCTGATGATGCTAACATGATATAAAATTTTATTCGACTCAATTCCTGATTTTAGCACCGAAAAGGGAATACATTTTTTAAGGATCTATCGATCTCAGGAAGTGCATGAGGTTACCTTTGAAGTATCAAAGTCTTGGAAAACTTTGCGAAGGTTAAGATGAGAGACAGTTGTCTTCATCAAGGACCGGTTTTGTCAGATGCTGGGCCGATGATAAGCGGGAAACAACGGGTCGCCATTTGGCGAAAGTGCTTGAATTTGAACCGCACAAAAGGGGCTAGGCTTACACCAGGGTAGGGACACTTAGTACTCCCCTCCACTCGTTACTCAAAAGGTTTGAACCAAGAGCGATACCATAACAATAGGGCAAAAGTAATAAGAATTTTTTTTCGTGTGGCATTAATGATGTAATGTGGCGCCTTCTAGCAAAATATACATTATACAAATAATAAATAATAATTCAAAAATATATATTATAAATTATATATAAATTGCTAAGCAAAGGTTTGTTGAAGCCGATATACATCAGCAGAGAAGCAATCACTTAATACCAATTATTTTGGTAATACTACAAAACATTCTATAATATATTTAGTGGAAATTGTTCTTATGTTGGCTGCAATTTGGTCCAAAGCAACGAATAATTTTTTCTTAAAATTATAGTGTCCGTATCCTGGCTTACACAAGTTTGAAATCCAAGATGTTTTCGGATCCGGTTGGCTTAGTATTGAGATTTTGGGGACGAAATAACTGCGATTTGATGACCTCAAGGGCATTTTGGCGCTCAGCACTTAACTAAGATTGAATTATAACGGTTTTTTGCGCAGGTACCTCAAAAAGAGGATTTGCTTGTATGGCAATGGATTTGAGACCTCCAAACGAAAATAGGTGTTCGGAATATGGAATATCGGTGTATTCGGAATGGAAAGGATTCTAAAACCTCATCAAATTAGAAGTAAATGACGCAAAAAATTACTGCCCCTTTCAATGATGTAATTAAATATCTTAAAGGATAAATAGTCCAAAATGTATTAACAGTTTTAGCACAAATTTATATATATATATATATATATATATATATATATATATATATATATATATATATATATATATATATATATATATATATATATATATATATATATATATATATATATATATATATATATATATATATATATATATATGAAAACGGTCAAATCTCTCTAAAACGTTTTGACATTTCTTAATGAGATTTTGTACACAAATTGCAGCTAATGTTTGCCACTTTTTGGGTATATTTTCATTTCTTTTTCTTGTTGCGTATTGCAGCACTTGAGTTTGGCATTGTTGGAAAGATCTGGTTGTTTTGAGAAGAGTAGAATGTTTTGCTGAATTCAACGATGTAAATTATTAGATAGAATTTAAAAAATGGCTAGAAGGTGCTTCGGTATGTTTTAGGGTAAATATATTTTTCATTTAGTAGACTGAAATAATGGATGACAGAGAAATATTTGATTACACTTGACAACTGTTAACGTCAATTTGTGAATTTCAAATTTGTTTCAATTTTTATATGAAATTAATATGTATTTAACTGAAAGAGAAATTATTGAAATACTAATAATTATTGGATAAGGTGACAGAAAACGCACTTATGCGCCGAAGTTTGTTGAGTATTTAATGAAGTACATACGAATAAAACCATCACTAACAACATCAACAGTTTCAAAAACGGTGAAAAGATACAATGATACAGGCAGCGTTAAAAGTAGTTCCGAATTAGGAAGACAAAAAAACAAAAACCCATGACGAAAATTCGTTGAATGTTTTAATTGATGTAGTAGATAATGGTAAGGTTTCCAAAGAAACAGGTGACAGAGGTTCCAAAGATACAGAAGAGACAATTAAATGAATCTCGTAAAATAAACACAAACATGCCTGAAAGATTATTTTATATTACCTACATTTCTATACAGATGAGTTCCGTTTCTATGACGATATCAACAAAACAAGGAGACAGGAGACATACAATTAAGTGAATCTCATAAAAGACAGTCACAAAACATGGCTGAAAGATTATTGCCATCGACGAACACTTTAGTCAAATATGATAATCCAATTTTAGTGACCAAACACGAACAATCCGCATTACCTGAAGTAAGCTGATTTTTTTTCCAATTACTGTTAGAACGTTCACACTGCTTTTCTCCAGGGTGAAGATGTAAAAAAATCTGCGCTAACCTCCGAAGTAAAACGAGAAACTGAAGAAATTTTAAATACGATTTTGCCGCCGAAAGAGTGGGAAGAAGATGGACAGTTATGGAGACAGCAAGTGTCCACTACTCCTGCTACTAGGCTGGACGTTGTTAATTTGCAAGAACAACTTGACATGAGACTGCAACAAAGACAGGTGGGTAAACACTAATCAGATCTTGTTATACATTCCAAGCATGCTTGAATAACATATTAGGATTGGTCAGAACTTAAGATATACTATATTATAACTCCTAGCATATTAAAAAATATAATAATTAGGCCAGAGAAACTGGTATATGTCCAGTTAGACGAGAACTATACACTCAGTGTTTTGATGAAATCATAAGGCAAGTGACGATAAATTGTGCCGAAAGGGGTCTTCTTCTGTTGAGGGTGAGAGATGAGATGAGAATGACAATTGAAGCGTACCAAGCACTCTACTGTAGCAGTGTAGCATTTGGTATGAGAAAGGCACTACAAGCTGAGCAAGGTATTCTATAATTAACCTATTAACGCCAGTCAACAACAAAGTTATTTTGTGTTCAGGTAAATCAGATTTATTCCAAGAAGTGGAACTGTTGAAAAACGAAAAGCTCGACTTGGAACATCAGATCACTGAATTGAAACAGAGGGCGGAGCAAGCAGACAGAAGGGCCGCGGAAACGCGATTAGCTGAGGAAAGGAAGCATACGGAAGAGATAGCATTTTTGAAGAAAACAAATCAACAATTAAAGGTTAGTTTATACTGTATAATTGCGTTTCAAAATTAAATAACATTTACTATTTTAGACACAACTGGAAGGAATTATAGCTCCCAAAAAATAAGTATTATATATGTAAGGAAATTATTTTTTCTAATTTTTTTAAAAATATATTTTACAATATATTTATTTACATCATATTGCAGTCTTATTTTTATTCCATATATAGTTTAGCTTTATTTTGATAAAAATCACATGAACATGTCTACTGACTACATACTACATTTTACGTAATGTTCTGAGTATTACGTTTGTTAACAGTCGAATAAAGAATTCGACTGAACACTTCTCAAGAGTATTTGACATATTTAAATGTGATTCTGGCGAGTGAAATTTTTCAGAGCAAAACAACATATTTTATTTCCGTTCAGTTTCTTTCCTTTAACTGATTTTAAGATATTAAAAATTAAAATCTCCAAATGTAGAAGAACGTCTATTGACCTATCACACCAAATAATGCGGATAAAAATTCCATCCTCTCACCACAATTTTTACATCATTGATCGGACGTTTACCTCCAGCGACCGTACGCACGTCATGTTATCTCGTCATTGGCGTTATATGTTTTGTTGGTTGCCAGAATTTGTGGGTTTAACTGCTTTCTAAAACGTGATTTGGGCGTAGATTCCCTGTAACCGAGCGTATTAGTAATTAGTTTTAAACGCTGATTTGATAATAGGGCAAGTTTTACGCGAAAATTTGACAGTAAACTATATGTGAAAGTTTTCCGACGATAGAAAAAGAAGATTTGACGATCGAATTGGAAATATTTTATTCAAGGCCCGAGGTTTGTCAAAATGAAAACATTATAGGCTGTTTAAAGACATTAAATTTTATTTTGAATATAGGACTGGATACAGCTTTTAAAGAAATCACTAAGGCTAGAAATCACTAAGAATACTAGTAACTATATCAATGACCAAAGCCGAAAGGTGCTTTTCGACTTTGACCTTGATTAAAACATATTTAAAAAATTGAATGGGGGAAGATAGACTAAATGCTTTAGGTATTAGTTAGAGAGTGTTCTTTTACAAGGATATTGATAAATGTGAGACTAGAAATAAAACACACTTTAGCAAATTACAATATATATATTTATTCAAAGTAATATAGTCAATGTGATTTACATAAAAAAAATAAGAAGTGATCATATCTTCGAGTCAAGATGATTCTTTGTGCAAAGAAATCCTTATTTTTAAATTGTGACTAGAATATTACATTAACTTTGGTCTTAAAAAATAAAAAATGCGCTTCGTATCAGTACAAAGAAAGATCCTTTCCAAGGCTATTAAAGGCTAAGGTTAGTGACTTAATAATGTATGCAGCTTTGTTTATTTAAATATTTTTTTTAAACAAACAGCAAAAGCAAAGGAGAAAGACCACAAGGATTATTCTACATATTCCTTTAGACAGTCGTTGTAATACGTTTTCAATTCCTAATAGCGTTCTTCTTTAAATTAACTACCTCCCTTGTGGTCATGAAATAAATTTAAAAACTATGAATGATAAAAAATATCAAGCCTCTTTTAAACATCACTAATTAAATAAATGCATTTAAATAAAACAAAATATCCCGAAATGGGTGAATAAAAAATATTTCACCGAGATCTACAGGAATTTAACCAAAGAGATTCATATATTATTTGTTCCTTAAATAAAAAAAAAAGTTAAAATATATGAAGGTAAATAATGATTCAGAGTTAATTATATAGAAAAAATATTAAGAAACCTTATAATATAACCCACATAAATTAAAAGAGGCAGTAAATAAACAACTAAAAAATGTTTAATCTTGTCCACCCCCTCTCAAGAATAAACAAAATTCATGGCACTGGAATATTGTATAAATTCATTTTGAATTTTCTCAAAAACAAACGAATCAGATTCATTGCTCTCATATGTATGGTTTCGTGATAATTAGCTAAAAAGCTGGAATATTTATACAAATATTTACAGTTTTACCTTTTTTTTGATTCGTTTATTACATAACCTCATTCTTAACCTGTTATCAAATTTTGATTAATAGTTGTGTTCAAGACAAAGTGGCAATTAAAAAAAAAAACAACTATTTCCTTCCTCTCCAAAAGCTAATATCAAATTTGGATGTATAAAAAGTTATAAGTAAAAAATACCTAAACACTTATAAAACACTTTCACTACTGTTATCAGTCTGTAACAAGCTGCCACCTTGGTCTAAGTCATAAATAATAAAATTTAAACAAACAAAATTAATATCAGTGCAAAAATTGGGAAAGTCAGCAAAACTTTCCAATCTTTCTGTTAAATGACTTACTATACTCAAAGAGATTTACCGCTAAACATCAAATCACTTGTTTTTAATTTCTCGACGCGTGTTTCGCTAACCATGTGAACATCATCAGCAGAGGATTCTACGATTAGTGAAACACGCGTAGGTAAATTAAAAATAAGCAATTTGGTGTTTAGTGGCAAAATCACTTTAAATTTAGTGTTTCACATCAAAGATTCCAATAGGGGCATTGAAACAATTTACTATTATACCCTACAAACTTTGAGTACATGTCATAAGATTATTTTGTTTGTTTTTTTAGTTAGTAGAGAATAATTATTTTTTTACAAATTTTTTAACCGAATAATTTGAAGTATAAAATGTGAATAATCTAATTTTCTACTGAATAATATTAAATAACTTTTAAAGGTTATAAGATCTAATTAAAAGAAAAACAAAAGGTATTCAACTCCAGGACGGACAGTGATCAAATCAAACATTGTCCAAAATAAAAGTAATTTTACCTGATTCATAGGTCTATTTTGAATTTAAGAATGTCTTGTGCTTGTTTTGGTCTTGTTTGGTTTGGTTTGAAACAAAAAAATAATCAAAACCCCACTTACCAATCAAAACAGGGTTAATATAAAAGAAAACTAATTAAAAAATTTACATAAGGATGCACTTGCGTTGACGTCTTTTTTGTGGTTCAGGTCGTAACACTGCTCTTACAGCTTCATCGAAAACTTGTTTTAATCCCCTCTGAGTTAAAGCCGAGCATTCCATATATTTTACTGCTCTTATTTTGTTTGCTAACTTCTGTCCTTGCTCTCTTTTAATTGGACTAAGACCTTGATCCGCCAAATTGTTAAGTGTTTCTCTATCATCTCTTAAATCTATTTTTGTACCTAAATGTGAAGTTTGTTAGACAATACCAGAAGAAATATTTTAAAATGAGTACATACCTACAAGAATCATAGGTGCATCAGGGCAATGATGCTTGATTTCAGGATACCACTTTGAAGTAACATTTTCAAAAGAGGAAGGCGAGGCTACACTAAAGCAAATAAGGAAAACGTCTGTTTGTGGGTATGATAATGGTCTAAGCCTGTCATAATCTTCTTGTCCAGCTGTGTCCCATAAGCCTAAACTAACTGATATTCCATCTACTACCATTGGCGCTGAGTAATTATCAAATCTAGAAAAATTATCACTTTAAATGGTAAAACTGACTAACTGTTAAATAAACATACACTGTAGGTACATATTCTCCAGGAAAACTATCTGTTGTATAGGAAATTAACATGCAAGTCTTTCCAACTGTTCCATCTCCGACTACAACACATTTTATAGGACGTCCAGAAGACATTATTTCTGTATCTTTAGGCGTTAGATAAAAATAATTTCAACAAAACGCTTATAACCTATTTTAAACTTGGGTTGGGTCTTATCAAAGAATCTCTGGGCTTTGTTAATAGCTTCTGACACAATTCCGTGGTTTACACTGGCTTAACGAATAAACAATCAAACGGTAATATGCCAGACTACGAGTTATTGAAAACTAATATTCGAAAAATTGTAAATATAAACGGCATACCCACAAAAATTACTAATCATTGAGACAAAACGCCAAAAGTTCGAGCCCAAATGTCATTTATTGACATTAGGGGGGGTGTTTCATGACTAAAGTTCCTATAATTGACATCTCTGAATTAAAGTTGGCTCTATTTTGTGTTGTCAAAGTATAACTAATTGTTTAGAGTTTGGCAACAATGTTCTGGATTCGACCTTCCTCGACCTTACTCCTTTCGACTTTTTATTACTTAAAATTCAATATTTATTTAATAGATTGCGTAAGATAAAAATTATTTATTCGCACCACATTGATTAATGTGATTAGGCGATAACACAAACAAGGTTTTACGCTGAATAGATTAGAATTAAGTTGTGATTTTTTTCTGATTTGAAATTTATAGCCCGTCAGGAAATATTCTAAGATGCCGTTTAAAAATGTTACCCATGTCATTTTCGACATGGATGGTACTATATTAGGTAAAACATTAATTTATAAGCTTAAAATGTTATCATTTAACTTTAATTTTTAGAAACCGAATCCATATATCAAAGAATCTTAAGTGAAATTGCACAAGAATTTGGTAAAGAGTACAGGCATGAGGTTCAACTTAAAATTCTTGGTACTCCTGAACAGGATACAGCAAAAATATTTCTTAGAGAACTGAATATTCCTTTAAGTATTGATGAATTTATGATTAAGTATCATAGCAAAATGGAGGAAGAATTGAAACATCCACAATTTATGCCTGGTATGTTTCTTTGAATACAATATATAATACTTGAAAATATAATTTCTTGTAGGAGCAGTTAGGCTGATAACGCACTTAAGTAAGCATAAGATTCCTATAGCGATAGCTACATCGGCTTCAAAATTTTCTTATGATATCAAGACAAAACATCATCAGAGCATTTTTCAATTATTTCACCATGTAGTGTGTGGATCATCTGATCCTGAAGTAAAACATGGCAAACCCGCCCCTGATATATTCCTTGTCTGTGCCTCAAGATTTCCAGATAATCCTGATCCATCCCAGGTAATATGAAAATAGAAAATATTATGTTAATAGTTTGCCAAATGATATTTTAGGTGCTTGTTTTGGAAGATGCCCCTAATGGTATTCGAGGTGCCATAGGTGCAGGCATGCAGAACATTCTAATTCCAGAAAAAGACTTGCATGATGACATCAAAAAATCGGCAACTCTAGTGTTGAACTCGCTGGAAGAACTCAAACCTGAACTTTTTGGTTTACCACCGTTTAAAACTGTTTAAAGGTGTCCTAGGCAAATTTCATTAATAAAAAAGTTGACCCTGAATATTTTAAATGTTTATTCAACTGTTGCTTTTAGAAATATTTAATTTTTGTTGTTTCCATTTTGTTTGAAAATCTAGTCATTAAATTAGCTATGTGATGCAAGAAATGTATTTATTATATATTTTTACGTTTTTTTGTAATTTATTTAAAAAAAAATAGACGTTTAGAAAATATATATACAACACACTTCTATTTACCCTTACCTCACCTACATTAGTCTAGTAAACTGAAAATAATTATATAAAACAATGATTTGAGGTTATGTTTAATTAATTGACCAAAGATATTTTTCAGTCCCTGGAAAGTTCCACATATTTAATTAGTATATTATATTACTCAAGGTTAGCGGTATTTTGTATTTTAAAAATAGAGCAAAAATTGGATTTGTAACAATGACCTGACTGGACGTTTTTTTTTCTTTCCCCTTTTTTTCAAGCAATTAAAAAAACTATTTGATTTCAAATTAACGCAAATCTATTTACTTCACCTACCATATAAAAATATTGCATACTCGAAAAAGAAAAAGGAAGTAGCAGAGATAACATACAAAATTGAGTAATATTCATCAGCGTAAAAAATAAAAACAAATGCAAATGGACGAGCTTCATAGAACCAATACATGATTAATCGATAACAGAATGCATTTTCCACGATAAAAAATACCCGCAAAATATGTTCAAATAAAACTGATTCATGATATTAACAAGCACATCGAAAGATCTTTTCACCCTTCATTAGATCAACTGTGATTTGAATGATAGTTTTACTATTTGTATTTGGGAGAAAAATTCAAGGAACATAATGATCAAATAAAAATATGAAATTTAATTTGAATCATATCACAGGAAGAAGAAAATTGGTATAGATGGCGCAATTGTTAAGCAAAATTGTTTGTACACTACCTTACCTACACTTCACTATATTTATTTCTTTTTAATTATATTGGGTAGAAAATGACAGAAAGATTTTTTTCAGAACGAGTAGTATCGTATTGATTGACGTACGGAGCGCACTCTATAGGAACGCTTCAAAAAGCAATACTTCGGCCATTTTGTGTAAGTGTCTTCTTTGCAGTGAAAGCCGTCGCCTAGAGCATTACTTCTTTGCGGTTAATTCCAGTCTAAAAAAAGGTAAGTGTACATTATTTTAGTTCGGAATAAGAATATATTGATTTCTAAGATATTTTAGAATCATGAGTGAAGAAAGAGAAAGATCTAGAGACCGTGCCCGCCGAGATAGGCCAAGCCGGTTTTCGGAAGGTGGCAGAGACCGCAGCCTGGATAGGGGCAGAGACCGTGGAGGAGCAAAGTCATCGATTAACAGAGTGTATGTATCAAATATTCCGTATGAGTACCGCTGGCAGGATATAAAAGATCTTTTCCGTGAGCAAGTCGGTGACGTTGCTTTTGTCGAAATGTTTGTTGACGATAATGATAAGCCTAGGGGTTGTGGTATTGTCGAATTTTCTGACTCATCATCTGTTAAGAAATGTATCGAGTTGATGCAGCGGTACGAGGTCAAAGGCCGCAAGCTCGTTATTAAAGAGGATAGTGGCAACATGCGAGACAAGTATGGTAATGTGATCGGAGGTAACAAGAGGTCTCGTAATGACGATAGGTACAGGGACGACAGGGAGTCCCGCAATAGTGGTGCCGGAAATGCTCTTCGTCAAGATGATGGCAAGTGGGGCAACACATATGGTCTCAGTCCTCATTTTCTTGAGTCCCTCCATATCGATGCTCCACTTTGTAACAGGGTTTTTGTTGCTAATGTAAGTATCCACAGTTAATTTTTAAAATTTGATTCGCTAGTGTTGTTGGTTGGCCTGTATTGGTTTTTTTAAAACTATTTAGTCGTCAAAAAATATCAGTTCTACCTGGGGTGCTCTTAAGTTATAGTCAATCATAAACGTTATGCCTTTTTGTTTTGATGGAAAACTTTTTTTTATCTGTGATATCACCAACAAAAAATTGCTGCATATACAATTACAGTTAGTGATGGGTTGGGTTTTATGGTTTTTAACATTTTGGTGGAAGAGTAGTCGAGTGCTGTCAAGGTTTTAATAAAACATCCCAACTTGTAAAATTTCAAAAACAGAAGAGACTACCTTTAATGACAATCATATTAGATGCGTCAGCATTTTGGTAATATTTTATCAAAAAATGGCTAAATTTTTGGTTGTGTTTAAAAATTTGTATATTGAGGCATTACAAACTGATGAAAGGTATTTGGTTGGAAGTGTTGATGACTTCTGTCATCATTTTAATGAATTTTTATTTTATTCTTGTTTTATTCAATGAACATAACATGTGAGTTGGGGTGGGATTAAAAAAAACTTTCTAAGTGTCATCTAAAGTGAAGTTTTTTGACAAGGAATTTTGCATTGAACTGAATAGATAAAAATATGATGGCTTAATGTCAGATCTATATGATGGATGTAACAACTTATCCAGGTTATCAAAGGTGTATATTGTTGGGTTATAAATCACTTTAAAATAATTATTTTGGTTATGTCTGAAAAACTATAACACGCGTTCAAAGTGTTCATTTTGATTTTCCATTTTTGAAACGACGCCAAATGAACGCAAGATTTTTACTGGACTCCCAACAAAAAAATCATTGGAGTTTTAAGTATAAGTATTTAAGATTATCTATAAGGTCGTGTGTTTTTTTTTTAATTAAAAATACATAAATTGATAAGAATTAAAAAGATGATTTGATTTTATGGTTTAATTTTTATTTGTAGAAGACATTAAAGCTCATCAGCAAACAACCTGACTGAAGTTGTTTGCTAAATGTGGGTGGAAATTATAAAATTTTCAATTCTAGATGGTTTTTTTTTGCTTTTCTATCTTCCAAAATCAGTTCAAGCAGTATAGCTCCACATCTATTCCAGGCTATGAGTATTCTCCTATTGTTGATGAGATTCCCTCCTGAGAGATCGTGGTGGGCAGTC
The DNA here is from genome assembly GCA_031761425.1 of Cosmopolites sordidus. NCBI lineage: Eukaryota > Metazoa > Arthropoda > Insecta > Coleoptera > Curculionidae > Cosmopolites > Cosmopolites sordidus. The sequence goes on from JARFXV010000913.1 coordinate 676,028, forward strand.
CCTTTCGTTTTTTTACAGTTACTATTTCTTTAACCTGTTGCTTCCACATATACCAGCGCATTCAATTTTTAATACTAAGTAGTATGATAAAAAATATCTAACTACAATAAATGAAATGACTTAGTCACCTTGAAACAGTGGTTTGGAAATACCATAAAAAAAGACGCACAATCTTATGAATAACCCTGATAAATCAACATATTCTTATAAAGGGTGTTAGGGAAAGTACTTTCGTAATTTTAACCAATGATTCTTTTTTTGAATAAAAAGTTTCCTTAAAAAATGTACCCAAAATGCAAGCATTTCCGCGGAAAACAAGTTTATTTTTCTTAATAATGGCAATTAATTCGATTCGTCGGAATTCAGTTTTGTTTCATTGGCCTCTTAAAGTATTATTAGAAGATTAAAATGTAATATTTTCTTAACCCTCTATTCCATATGTTTCAGCATGCATTTGGTACATAGTTTGTTTTGTTATAAAAAGGAAAATGTATACATTTTTGTCGTTTAATCTCAAAGTTGAAATTAGCTGCATTGAATTTTCATGTCAACACAATTTAAACAATTCACATCACATAAGAAATAGATGATTAATTGTTTTATTAAAATAACTATCATGTCCACCATCCCATTCCTGGTGAAAGAAGCTTTGTCGGTTGATAAAATTTTTATCAAAAAAGTTTACATTCCTTTGGTTTTGGTCAAAAAAGCTATTCACAATATTTTTTCCCGTGTGTGAAAAAAACAGCTAGTAAGAGTGCTTGTTCACTTGGTACATCATAAAGGTTGAATAATTGCTCTTTTAGTATGCTATGTACAATTCATTGAGAAATTCCTACTTCTGGTAGAACCCTCTTCGACTGCAGAGCCGATTTCTTGCTGGCGTTTACATTATTGATATTCTAGAACCCTCTATACAAGTCTGATAAACTTTGATAAATCTTTGTCAAGCTGGAAACAGCTTGACAAAGGAACTGGAAACAACCCATAAGTACGGTTAACCTCTTCGGAATTTTGGAGAGCTCCGTAAATACGAAGTATGTCTTAATATTTGCGTACACAATATACTTTTGGTTTTAAAAGAAACTTAAAGTGCCATTTATATGCACCGAAATAATTTGTGGTGCTATTATAAAATATCATTGTTTGCGACGTTGCCGCATCAATATCTAATCTATGACGTGTTTCATAATTTAAAAAAAATTATTTTAGTACTGTTCATTCTTTTATTTGTTAATTAATAACCAATTCATATTTGCTAAATATGTTTTGGTATATTGGCTTAAAATGTTGGCCGTTAACATAGCTTTTTGATTGGTGATTTAATAACTTTACAATTTTTTCTCTCGGGAACTTTACTACTTACTACTACTTCTATGGGAACTTAAATGGTGTGAAGAATCAATCGTTTGTTAAATTTACGAGAGTACTTTCCCTTACATCCTGTATATAGAAATATTTTTCTATACAACATAGATTGTCTAGTTTTTATCTCAGGTTTGGAACAGAAGTATGTTAGAAGAGTGCTATAGCAATAAATTTCTTGGATTATTTTTGATGAATATCTTTTTATCAATGGTAAAACGGCGGTTTCAATAGATAGTTTGAATAATTTGATATTCCAGCCTAAAAAAACCTTTCAGTTTGGTATAGTTATGTATGTTGTGGCAGTGACAATTATTGACTTAGGATTTTTATTTGACATCCCAGGTTGGTTTAGTTAAGATTTTTGATTCGATGATGACTTGTATTTGGCCCACCAGTAATACATTTGCATTGAAAATCGATACCCGCAGAATGAAGTAAATTAAAAAGTTGATGTAAAAAAGGCATTGACAAAGTAGTGATGCATGAAGGTGTATTTTTGGTGTTTTATGTTGTGATATTGTTAAAACACTAGTTTTGGAATTAGGCATCGGTTGGTTTGGAATTGTTTTTGGTCTTAATCTCAAAACGAGGAACGGTCTGATTGTGATTAAAATCACCTTTTGCGGTGGACGTTTTTGTACATCTTTTTTTGTTTACTTTTTTCTGCGCCTTTGGAATGGATTGTGTTCTAAGGACAATACTCGCACGGGGTATTCTTAATTAGTAGACGACTTTTCCTAAATATACAAGTAAATACGTTATGCGCCTTTTTAGCTGGAGTATAATGTGGATAAAAAGAAGCTGAAGGAAGTGTTTAGACTAGCTGGAAGAGTTGTAAAGGTTGATTTACCAGTTGATAAAGATGGTAGAAGCAGAGGATTTGCTGTTGTTGAGTATGATCATCCAGTTGAAGCTGTGCAAGCTATTTCTATGCTCCATAACCAAGTAAGGGTTAATTTTGATGCCGACGCGATTAATTTATTCATGATGGATTTTTTCCTGTAGGTGTTGTATGATAGAACCATGACCGTTCGCATGGATAGAGCCAATGAAAGTATGAAGCTGCCAGAAGGATTAAAATCAGTGGGCATGGGTTTGGGTCAGAATGGTGAACCATTGAGAAACGTCGCCCATAACTTACCTAGTGGAGGTGCTGCAGCTCAAGGGGGATCAGGAATTTTGGGAACGGTACCTAACAATGCTCTAAGCGTAAGATAGGGCTCATTAAAGCTTACATTCTATTATTGTCTTTTTTTTATTCTCTAGGTTGCCAGTGCCCTGACTGGACTAAATAACGTGTCTGCTTTGGGAAATTTGAATCCATCCGTTCTCGGGGCGGCAAATTTGTCAGGACTTACTTCTAATTTTCTCCAGAATGGTCTAGGTGGCAACACTGACCTTCAGTCATTGATGGGATCAAACAGTGGATTGTTATCAAACCAGAATCAATCGATGTCAGGTCGGCAAGGTACTGTTGTTTTTGAAGATCGGTATTTTATCTAACAGGTACTGTCTTTTAGGCTCCAGTAACCTTGGTGGAGGTGGAAGCATGAACATGGGTTCTGGTGGAGGCGGCAACGCTGGTCAGGGAGGTTACGGAAGAGCAAGTGATGGATATGATCTGAATGCCCCAGTGACCTACCCCACTAATTATGGCAGCAGTGGGCGGTAAGTCATCATTTAATTTAATTTGACAGTCAATACAAATGTATTTGTATTTTAAATTTGTAAATTTATTTAAATATCAGTGAATAAGAAACGGAATAAGGTTTTATTTATTGAATTGGCAACTGCTGTTTTTTGTTTTTATTTAACAATCTAAAAGAATTAAAATACGTTTTTTCTTTGTAGAAAAAATATCCTCTTGGCTCATACAATTCTTTGACAATAGAGTTGAGTTTGTTGTTTTACAACTGTTTTAAACATTTTTGAATTAAATGATATTTCTTTTTTATTGCTTTGATTTGAAAGTTGAGTAGTTACCATTTATCTTTGATTTACAAATTATCACTTCATCAGTCATCTGCTGCTTAGATGAAAAAGAGTCTCCTTATTTTAGGCCTGTTTTTAGATCTACAAATGTTGTTGTTCCTCTACATGCTATAATTTTTGTTTTAATATTTTTATTTATATCTTTTATTAGTTCTGTTTTCTATAGTGTTTTTTTAATAGGTAATAAACTATCTTTTCATTCAGTGGGGGATTTCCTAATCAATCCTGTATTGAAGAATTTTAATATAATTTTATAATGTGGTCCTTTATATTCTAGGAGTTTGTACTGGAATTAATAGAATTTTAGTTCTTTCTCAAGTATTACAACTGTTTCTCTGTTTTTTCACTTTATTCTTGGTCTTGGTATCTTTGTGTTAATCTTAGAGTTCTGAAATATATTTAGTCCATTGCTCTTCTTTAATTGGTTCACCTTTTTATTTATTTTTTCTGTGAGCCTTACATGTCTTAGATAAACTTTTTCCAGTGTTCTCATTTGGTACTTGTGTTTGGGGATGGTTTTTGTGTTCAAAACAAATCGACAAACTTTTTCAATTACTTTTTTTATTTATGATTTGCTATATTGATTGTGTTGAATTTCATAGTTGAAGAATTTGTATGAGGTTTTGTACTTCCAACTAAAAAAATATTACTCAAGTGCATTAGATTAAGGCGACACAGCCTTTTCTAACTTTTCTGTCACTTTCACACCACAGGTCGAGCCAAGCGAGTCCGATTTTGCTTTGAGAAACAAACGCATGAACCAGTATGTGGTTTTTCACACTGAGCGCCAAACTCATACTGATACATGCGTCTGTTTCTAAAGCGAAATTGGACTCTCTGAGCTCAGCTTGGCTTGGCCCTGCCGCCTTATTTTCGAAAAAAGCTTAAGCCTCATTATAATGAGAAGGGTTTTAATTTTGTTTGAAATTAAAAAAATATATTAACCATCTTATTAAAATTATTATTGTGAATTTGGAAGATGTCATCAGAACTTTTAAAGAAAATATTTACTGGTTCACCTAGAAGTACTAATTATCTACAAAATTACCTGAGAATTATTTGAATTGGTTATTTTGTTTTATTATTATTTTGTTCACAGTGGAAAAGAAACTGTTTTGCGAATACCGAATTTGAAGCTCTAAGAACCGAAAAGTACCACTTCTAAAACATTCAGCGGCTACGAAGGTGTAACTTAATCCTACTATTCTTTTCATGTTGTTAATTTTTCAATCTTGAAAAAGTAGTTCTAAAGTCTTGTCACGTCTTTGAGCTGTTAATGTTATGACGGTACTATTTTCGAATCGTTTTTATGACAATTTTCATTTTATCATTACTATCATTTTAGCTTACAACCTAATTTGAACATCCAGCAGGTCCTATCATCTTCAAAATACTGTTGTGGTTTTAAACAAACATTATTGTGTCATATTTTGCAGGTTTAATAAGTTCCAACAGCTAATCTAGTTGAATAGTTGCCATTGATAAACGTAGGGTCGTGCATTATGAAACAACGTGTAAAATGTATTCAACTTTACTACGAAAATAGGCGCCTTTGAACAATGTTTTTATCTTTGTTGAAATAAACAAATATGTAAAGAAACAAAAATTGTCTTGTATGGGGTAAAAAAAACCATCATTATATCTATGGTATGGTCTTAAGAGAGCATTTTATCACCTACTTTTTGTGGTTGGATTGTATAGCTGGCTGGGAATCTGGACTGTTATTTTGTTTCAAAAGGATGACGTTTCTCCACACAATAATTCTGAGATAATTTATTTGTAACACAGCAGCTTTCCTGGCGATGTTCTTTGATTAGTCAGAGAGATCCTGCGATTTGACACTTTCTGCTACATTTTTTGGAGTTATAAGAGGTGGTGTAAGAAAAAGGTTTCCAAGTGCTCAATGACAAGGTTTAGCTTGTCATTGGTTAGACAGAGTCACGGGCAGATAAAGTCATAATTAGGTGAAGGCGTGATTAAAAATCCACACAGCAGCCATTTGTCAGGTCAGAGGTCAGTGATTTTCACCTTGTAATCAGGCCGGGCGGTGGATGTGTCATTATCATGGTGAAAAATAATAGTTTAACATTTCTAATGAATGTATTTGTGTCAGGCAATAATTGTTAAAACATCGCGATGTTTATTTGTGATACTTGGTTGACGTGTTCACATGACGTTTTTCTCGTCAGTGTTGTAAACTATCCAATTTTTGCGTGGGTTCATTGTTCAAGACAATTCAACTACCCGTTTGTCATCTATTACAAGGATACATTATTTTGATTAAAAAACAAAAACTAGTTTTCTTGCTATTCCCACAATTTGGTTTATTTGTTATTTTGTTTAAATTTAGTTAAGCAACAATGTTTGATAATTTACCATCACACAATTTTTCTTTTTGTAACCTTAAAAGGGGATGTACACGGTGTATCAGTTAAAATTGTAGTTATTTAATAACAGCCGATTTATATTCGTTTAATCTTCTATCTGATCTATCATTTGGGTGTTTCATATAAAAAAACGATGATAGAATTTTGTCTTTAAGGGGTAACAGTAACCAGCAGGGTTATGGTGGCGCCAATATGATGAAACCCAATTCTGATGCCAAGGGATTCTCCAGGAAAGTGCTGGTTTCAAACGTAAGTTTTGAACATGGTCCCAACATTCCAAAGTATTTAATCGTACATATCTTTGCAGTTACCTCCTTCGGCGTCGTTCAAACTCCTTCAGGAAAAACTAAATGAATTCGGTGAGATTTCCTACTGGGAAGAGAAGTCGGCTGGAAGTTTCCTCATTGTCTACGCCAACGAATGGCAAGCAGAGAGGGCGATCAAGAATTTGGATAAAGCCAGAATAAATGGCAGATTTATTGAAGCTAGAACTTATTATTAGATTAGGTTTAGGGTTTAGGTTTTGTGGCTCTTGACTTTATGCCAACTTTTTTTTAACACTCGTCACTTATGATGTATTTTATTTTATTTTCTTTTTCTTCGTGTTGTTCCAAGAAGTCTGACAACGTAAAATTGGTACTTTATTTATGGAATAAAAAAAATAGGCAGGAATTGGTTGGTTTCGTACGATGTCAGATTTTAACAAATAAATGTGTACATTTTTCTTTTTCGATAATAAAGAAGAACTAAGTAAAGTATCGTTTTGATTAAGTCCTGAAAAGCGTTCCTTTAGATTTTTATTTGTGATAATTTATCGCAAGAATATTTTCTATGGAACATCAAATCGTCACTTTTGAACATATCTACATATTGCTACTTATTACCATTGTGTGCGATTTGCAACGACCTTGTATCCTGTTTAGTGCTTTGGGGAGTCATAAGTTGCCTTGGCTTCGTAGAGTCATGAGTTGCCTTGGCTTCGGAGAGTCATGAGTTTTCTTGTGACGGACTTTTCCTGCCAAACTATATTTTACAATGGGTCCCTTTATTTGGCGGGTTCTAGATGCGCATTTCGTTATCTATATCAATCAGATAAGGATGTAGAAGAACTTCCAGTTTGTTTGCCGTAGTTCAATATTGCAATTTCGGATACCTCGCGCTTTTGTTTTTTTCCTTTTTTCTTTACCTTGTCCTCTAAATGTTTAGAAACAGCCTAAGGAGTAACATTTGAAAATCTAGGTAATTATTCGGCTGTTTGAACTGAATTTTGGGTCAGTAATTGATTGGTAATAACTTGTAATCTGTTGTAATCTTTGTTTTTGCCTTTCCAACTAAAACTTTTCATTCAGAAGATTCAGCATTTCCGAATCGTTTCACATGTTTTTTTTTTGTTATGAGGCCAATGGGCCTTGCTATAGGATTGAGACAATATTTGATATGATTCTTGCTTGAAAAACTCTTTAACTGATCGCGTTAAATTTATGTCGCTTAATTTTTATGACATTTGTTTGCTCTGTGTATATACTCTCGACGCAAATTAAGTTTAACACAATATATAAGATTAATCAATCTTTTTGTGCAATTCTCTTTTATTGATTTAATTTTCTTGTATTTTAAAACTATTTATCTTAGTTATTTATATTGATATTTTCATAAAGAGAAGTTTCAAGGTGAATTATTGTGAAAGTATAACCATTTATCACTATTTAACTAATGGACTATTTATGGCACTATTTATCTAATGGACTTGCGGCTTAAACTATCGCTTATAACTGCGGTTAAGCGGATTTTTCTTGCCTGGTGAATTTTCCTTGAGCTTTCTTTTTACCGGTTCAATCGTCAAACTAAGGTAATATAATTTCGCGACTTATTTCACTCATTTTAAAGTTTTTGTTAAAAACAGTTCACTGAATATTTAGCAGTGGGATCACTTTAACACTGAAGAAGGAACATTCAATTGTCGATACAAAAAATTGAAATCCAATTAAACCCCTGAGGAGTGAGGATCCTTTATTTATAAATAAAGGAAAAAATGCAAATACTTACTTTATAAAAGTATTTGAATGGGTACTACCTGGGTATAACCCAGGTAGTAAAGCGGTATCTCGCAATCTAAAGTAAAAAATCTCTAAAAACAGTTATAAGGCCAACAGGTACATTTCAAGTGAGGTATGATCGTTAGGAGAGTATGGGGGAGATGGAGGTATTTGGGTAAAAAAAAGTTGGTAAAAGACAGATGCGAAAAGATGACAAACTAGGATTTGAAGCAGCTTTATGTGATTCGGATATCAGAAATTGTAAAATTCCAAAGATTGAGATGTCTAGATCATACACATATTTCCAAAAGATTGGAATATTTACAAATAGGATATCTATGCCAATGATACTCTAAAAATTGTGATGGATATTTATTTTATTCCGTTTTTAAATGAAAATAACAAAAGCATTGTTTTGCTGATAACACAGGTTTTCAATTTTTGTATATTCCGTTGATATGACTATTTGCACATTATTTCAGTTTTTGAATTTTCAACAATCCGTTGAAAAATGCCTAGAATGCCTTTTAACATATCAAGAGTAATAGCTTTGTTACAACAGGGCTTTAATTAAAGCGATATCGCGGAAATTCTAGAAATCGCTTAGAATCTACAAGTACAAATCTAGGGGCTTGTTAGGCTTGAAGGGGTAAATGTTTCATGATAAACGATAACACGCAGACTGAGTGTGGTAAATTTGCATCGCAGAAGACCTTTACGTCTTCCTAAACTAACCCTTCAACAAAAAAATGTAAGATTGCAATGGGTTTGACAAATGGTGGATCATAGTCCTAACTGGAATAACATGATGTTCTCCGATGAGACGCGAGTTGACTTGGTTTCTAATTGACGTAGAACATTAGTTTGGAGAGCTCCAGGTCGACAAGCCCGACTAGAAACAGCTCAACCACTTATCCCATTTGAAAGTGAGAGCGCGATGTTTTGGGGTGGTGTTATGAGGGGTATATGGGCACCTCTATTAGTACTGGAGAGAATAGTCACTGGTGTTGTGTAAATCGAACAAGTTTTAAATACTGTTGTGCGACTGTTCCGAGGCGCAATAGGCGACGGATTTGTTTTCATGGATGATAACGCACCTCATCAAACAGCAACTGTACAAAATTGTCTTGAAGAGGAGGGAATAACCAAGTTAGGGTGGCCAGCAAATTCCTCTGACATGAATGTCATTGAACATGCTTGGGACATTCTGAAAACACGCATCAAGAAATGAAACTATCCTCCTCTTACCTTGCGAGAACTAAAAGATGCCGCTCGTCAAGAATCGGGGAGAATTCCACAAGCTCAAATTGATCATTTGATCGACATCATGCCAAGTCGCCCTCAGGCATGCATACAGACCCTTGGAGGAACTACTGCTTTATTAGTTTTTATTCTAAATTATTCTTTTTATTTTTAAATTACTTTTGAAAGCAATTGATACGTTGTCATTTTTTAACTCCAAAATAATAAATCAATTTTACATACATTGGTCATTTGGTGTCGAGTTTTATTTGGTACCAGTAAGAGTTGTAATAAAATGATGATTACGTAAATGAGTAAAATAAAAACTTAATACCAATAAAACAGTGAATTGTTTGAATATTCCAAACTGTTGGACATTTGTGTATTTTTAGAATGCAGCGGGATCCACTCCCAAAAAATTATTGGAAAGTAGTGTAGGAATAAAGATGAGAAGGGGCAGCTCAATATGAAGAGGTGAGAGATGGAGAGATTTACAGAGAATGAAAATTGTTGACTGGAAGAGGACAGCTATGTATAATAATAATAATAATCTTTATTGTCTGACAGAATAAATCCATTTATGAGACAATTCACAAAAAAAATAACAAAGATAAAAAAGAAAATCAAGTCAAAAACAATGCTTATATAATAACAGACTTAGATAATAATAATAACCTTTATTGTTTGAATAAATCAGAATAAATCCATTTGAGACAATTTATATAAAAAAAAAGCAACACAAAAAAAGAAAATCAAGACAAAATCAATGCGTATATAACAGATTTATTGTTAAATAAAGCTACAACAACGATCCCTACAATTTATTATCGATTATTGCAACAGCTTCAAGGCGACAAACCTCGTGAACTGATCTGCAGATACGTTATTAATGTCAACATCGCAGCACAGATCATTGAAGAGCTTCATGGCCTGAAACAGAGGTGTCCTGACCATGAAGTTGGTTCTAGCATAGGGTAAATGAAAGGTGGGGCAGGATCTGATACACCTCGAAGGCACGTGGAAGCCCACCACAGATAGAAGTTCAGGGCAATCAATGGGGGATCTACACAATTTATAGATGAACTGAAGAAGTAAATATTTTCGGCGACTAACTAACGATGATATTTGAAAAATGGTGAGAGAAACATATGGTATAGAGAAACATGGTGAGAAATCAAGCCATGTGCCTACTAGAGCAGTAGATCTATTGCATATTATATAAGAATAAAAACCAGGTTTCAATATTCAATACTATATGTTTCACTGTAGTCTCATATCTATTCTGTAATGCTTCTCTCCATCTCTCCAATATGGACTCAAGGAGGCCACAAATAGAGAATACTGACGAGAAGTAGTTTGGAAAGGTGGCAAATGGAATGAATTTCTATAGGTCACCACTCTTCTGTAAAAAAGGAGAATGCTTCACTTTCTGGAAGTGAGTTTCTAGAAAGTTTGCAATACACCCCTAGGTTGCTATTGTTTTCGACTTACAACGCGTACCATCGAGGACTCAGGAATAATGAAATTCTGAAAGGGCCTAATATGGTGGACGTTGCAATTGATTCAATTTAGACATCACCAAAACAACTTTATGAGCAGGGGCTTTATACTGACGAGAAATATTTGGTTTTTTTTAATAATCGGAGTTTTTTACTTCGAGCTTGCACGTTATACTCCTGATGCTTCCTCAGGTAAATCGAGCATAATTTTTTTGCATCCCAAAAAATGATACCGTGACCTTTCTTATCAATCGACTCGGTTTTTGTCTTCTTGGGTGAACTTTCGATGTTCTGTCCTCTAAAACTATAAAAAAGCTATCCATAATTTTTGGTGGTGTGAGGCATTCTGGACGCTAACTGCACGCTTCATCCTCGATATTTGTACAAGGTGTGTAAATAAAGTTATTGGAGACGTCTCGTACACTCTTCATAGCAGTACTGGGATCCCTTCAGCTAGTTGGTTATATCCTTTCAATGTTTTCCAACGTCCCAAAACGGTGTTCTTTGAGGTGAATTTTCAATCTTGGAAAAAGGAAACTACTCATTCTGGTTTTTTTTTTGGCCGTGGTGAGGTTAGAGTATGCCATTCCTGGCTCTGGTGCTTCGTTTCTCAAGTCGTATTCGGTCGAATCCCAACTTCCAGAGAATACGTTAAATCACCTACAAACCTAGGCCCTTAATGAAACACTGTTTCCGTAGGTCTGTTGAAGTTTTGCAAAAGTTTCAATTGCATTGTGCCCAAGTCTGAAACAAACTTTGATAGCATACCGTTGCTCGAAATTGTCAATCCCGTTAACGAAAGGAATCCTTTCGTTACCTCCTCTTCAAAGGGAAAATCTCATTATTTTATTTATACACCTCGTACAACCATGTTTAAATTCGGCGGTTTATTTGTTTACTGCTACATAAGTTGATGATTAGTTGTATTAAGTATAGCTTGACCTCTGACATGCGCAAAAGAAAGAGTGATACGGTCACTGTCTAACAGAGACAGAGAACGGGGAGTTCCTCGAATGTACAGTCCATGCAACAATTTTTCGCAATAACGTTTCAGTTAATAATAGGTCTGTTCTAGCAACGATTTCAAATCGTCCGGAGTTTGCGCAGGCAAATGTTTCGATCATCTGCACAAACTCCGGACGGTTTGGAACTGTTTGAAATCGTTGCAGAACAAACCTATTAATTAACGACGCGTGTTTAAAAGAACCGTATACGTCAATTTCAAAATTAAGTATTAATAACGGTAAATAAAACACAATTATTTGTTCAAATTCACTGTATTTTAAATTAGGTCTGGATTAGATTTTTTAACAATAGAGATTTATTGACATCCAAACAGGTAACATTTTTATTACATATAGGGTCATAGAGATCTTAGTCGGTCGCGTTGGGGTAAGAGCAGCGGCCTGCCGCTGCTGTGCCGAAACCGCACTGGAGCGCTAGTTGGTTCGATTCCAACGCTCGGATGGTTGTTTTTCTTTCTTTCTTCTGTCTGTTTACTTCCTAAATATTTGTGATTGTTTCTAAGCAAGAATCCTACTACGAATTACCCCCAGTCAAGCCAGTTAAAGGCTGGGTAAGGCCGGGTGCTTTCTGAGAAGTGTTCTACGTTGGTCACTCGTCAGTCGGTAGGTTTCCTGATAGACCTATAGGTAGGCACATAACCAAGGGTTTATAGCCCGAGGGGGGTGCTGGCCTGGGTTTGTCGGAAGCTGATGACCGTGGTTCGGAACCCACGTTAAGCTGACAGCTAAATAGCCTAGTTGCTGATGCGCCTCTAACCCTAACACTTTACCTTTACCTTTTAGATGCATCTTAATTAGCATATGCATTATATGTAACATAATAAAATAAAATATGAGTAATAATGAACTAACATAGTACCTTAATGACGACTAACCTACATTCCTACATAATAAAATAGAATATGAGTGATAATGAACTAATAATATCTGTACCTTAATGACTACTTAACCTAAATAAGGATAATAATATCAAATAATATTTTACAGATATATTTACAGTACAAAATTTACAAATTAACACAACTTTTATTATTTTCAATAGTTAGTTTCGAGCCCCTATTATCGTCATTCAAATCCTCTATTCATCACCTTAAACAGAATCGTTTTCGCCCAAATTAATAATGATTTCTTCCACAACCGCATCTATTGTTGGTTCCTTCAAAATATACTGTTGCCCCAACCGTTTTGCTCGCTCACACCGAGATTTCCATTTGTCAGCTAAGAATTCTTCAAAGTCTTCGCAATGTTTAATCACCTGATTAAAATTCACATTTTTTCTGGCGACATATTTTTTCATTTCATATCGTGGCAGTCGCAATACGTCGTAACCTTTTGCATTAAAAATTTCGTCCACTTCATATCTCTTGTGCCTTGGTTTATGGGTTTTTATAAGGCTGTAAAGTTGTGGTTTTAACATCTTATTGTCAAAAGGTATACCTATAAGCCGTAACCATTCTTGCATTTCCGCTTTTCTTGATAATGACGTTGGTGCATTTTCCACTTGTTTGTTATTGTATGGGGCGTTGTCGATTACCACAACACTTTTCGGTTGCAAATTCGGAATAAGTTTCTCCGAAACCCACTTTTTGTAATTGTCGTAATTCATATCATGATGGTGGTCGCCACTTGTGCTGCTTGATTACCATCTAATAGAGGCATTAGGAACAAACCCATTTTCATCACCTGCGTGTACTATGATCAGACGCGGTCACTTTTCGTAGGTGTGTGATGAGTGAATGTACGTCTGGTCCATATATATTATAGGGCGAGCTTCTTCCCGGTGCTGACGCATTCTTCTAAGAAATTCAATTCTAAGCAGTCTGATGGACTGATGTTCCATTAGTGTTCTTCCATTAAATTTATTTAGTAAAGATTCTGAACAGCCTTAGTAGCCAATATCTACAATTTTTTTATGAACTGTCTTTAATGCAGGGACCGTCTTTTCTGTTATGTGGTGATTAACAATCATTCTTCGCAAAATTGCCAATTCTCCGTCGTCAAGATTTTTTTTTCTTAACTCGTTTTTTATTGGGAGTTGAAAATTGTGTTCAACTTCTTTCGCTTCACTTTAATTCGTCGAATATTTCTAATAGAAACGCCCGTTGCTGCGGCAACACGTTCTTGAACCAATAAATATAACTCTAATATCAAAATCTATACCCATCACTCGGAATTTTATATTGATATATCACAGGAACATCATAGTTAATTCATGACGAAAGATTAGACGTTGAAAAAACTTACCTTTTTGAGAGGAATAGTAACCTCTCCAGCTACTGCTTCTGCTTGCATAAAATTCAATAAGTTGCAAATTATCTCATGACTTTTTTGTGCATTTAATACTTAGTTTTTTACTTTAGTTGTAAACGGCATTTTAAAATTGACAACTTTTAATAACACACAAAATATAAGTTTTAAATTTTCTGAGTGGTGTATACTTAACCGATGTTAACACCACGAATGCACTGCTTCGAATGAGTCCTCGGAGGACAAGCTATATTAGTTAAGCTGTAGATAGTTGTTATTAAGTAGGGACACAAATAATTAACACATATTAATTTGCATTTAGTATATTTCAATCATATAACAAAATTTATAGACCTATCATTATGTATATTCAACACTCAAAGAAATCACACTCCATCATAAATACTATTTTTAAAGCAGAAATAATCTGCGACTATGTCAAGAAGAATCAAGGTTTATATAGCTTTTTAGCTTAGGTCTAAACGTAGCCTAAGTAACAGAAAGCTTTTGCCTTGAATCGAGAAAGTAAACTTAAGAAAAGTCAGTACAGTCGCATATTAATAATTTACTAAAAGAAATTACGCCCTAACTAACATTGCTTAAATGGTATTCTCGTTAATGTGAGACCACTATTTGTGCTCTGAAAAGGAAACGAGAATTTTCCAAACTTCTTCGCAAAACCAGACGAAAATTTGACCTATCGCACCTTTTTCTGATATAGCTCGCTTGATGGCGAAAAGCCGCGTGTCTGTCTTATGGTAACACTAGGTATATTTTTTTTTGTACGTATGTCAAAACTTATCGACAAATCTCATAAATATATGTATTGTATATAAAAGACAAAAAATAATTTCGATATTTGCGATTCTGTTTTTTTTTTTTATTTAGTTTTCTTGTTTCTTAAAAGTATTTATCACATATTTGTTCGTTTAAAATGCTCGGAAGCAAACTCAACACTTCCAAAAAGATTTACATCTAGAAAATAACACAGATTTATAGTGTTCGTTGTCTCGCAAAGTCTTTGGGACAGGTTTTCCATCAAGTTCGTTCTCTCCGAAACGTGTTAAGTGTCAGCGACTTTGGATACAACGAACACACCAAATGACTAAAAATTTACCTAATTTGAACAATTTTTGTTTTTTACCAATTACATTAATTTGTCCTACATTTTTTTACTTCATCTTATCCTACAACAGCATATTGTTTAACTTTTTCCATTTTTCTATTTTATAATATACTGTTAAAGAAAAAGATCTCGCTCCACTTCATCGTCCATAAATAAATTAGACAGTAACTAGCATCAGTCATCTAGAAAAACATCGATTTTTTAGGAAAAAACTCACTGACACAAATCGAATAATGATAACAAAGGTTAAAACGCGTAACCCTGCTGCCTCTTCCCCAACGTCTTATCAGTCCACTTGATCAACTGATAACGTGTTTCAATGGATCTCGACGAACGATTCAAGTGCCTGAGGAACAACACCCTTGTAGGGAATTCGAAACTGTTTGATTACTTTCGCTGCTACGCATTTCAAGCTACTGTATTTCGTGACGTCGATCAGTTCGTGAGCATGCTGATTCTTCAACAGGCTTAGGAACGTATTGCCGCTGTTATTGGTTTGATCGAGGTGTGCACCACCGTCCAGAAGATGACGGGCCACTCTGGCTTGACATGGATGAACCATGGCAGCTACATGAAGAGGTGTGTTGCCATCGTCGTCTTGGACTGTAGGGTCGGCACCAACAGTGAGTAGGGCCTTGATGAGCTGATAGGAAGGAAAAGCACACACCGGATATCTAAAATAAAACCGTAATGGAAACAGTTTTAAAATATATAGGCTTTAAAATATTCTAATAGGCGTTCAACTTAATTCTTGATATTTTTTAGTACTTTTGACAATTATTTATGAAAACAGTAATACAAACTTAATTATCGCAGAATATCCCGCACAGAATTAAGTTGAGAAACTAATATTTCACTTCACAAGATTGTTCTGAATCATAACAAGATGTTTTCATATGATACTGACCTTATGAATAGAGTAAAATCTTTGCTACATGCCAGATGTAACAACGTTTGACCCATCCTTGTTTGTAAGCCCAGTTTGTTTAACTGGTAGATTGACTTGTGTATATCCTCTTTGGCTTCTTCTGTCGTCGATTTTTCGCCCAGCATTTTCGTTAGTAAACAGGCTAGATGTAAATTAATAACTGTAACCTGAAACAATACTCAATTTGATTCAATTTTCCCAATTTGGACGAAAGTAAGGGACAACTCACCCTAGTTAAATAAGACATGTCTCTCTCTTGATTAGGCATCCTATCGATCATCTGTTTACCGAGATCTGCTTCTTTGATCGCCTTTTTGAACACCCTAAGTATTTCGTTGACATCTACCGGTGGTACTAAACGACCTCTACTGGTATGTTTGCCTTCTTCGCCCATCATGAATGAGAACAATTCGGTAAAACTGAATAAACTGCTCTGGGTCATGGGATTGAGCCTTTCTAACATGCTCTGCTGCATATCCAAGGCGTAGTTCCATAATTCAATACACCTAATAAGAAATTTGGAAATTAGTCAACAAATATTGTTGAAAAAAACTCATCATATCTGCCAAACATTGTACCATCAAAGGATTCTTTGATTTATACCCAAACACGCCATTAACTTGTCCAAAATACGAACCTATTAAATTTCCCTGCATCCGCATAAACAGCACCTCGGTATCTGATGTAGTAGCTGGTATCCGGATGGGCGGGACCTAAAATGCGTTCGCGCATGACCAACGCCTGCATGCGCATCTGGTCGGGATCAGCCATGAGATCGTCCAGCCCCTGTGGATCAGTGATTTCTACTACATAGTCGTAGGCAGCTACTTTTTGAGTTTTTGGTTTGGGAATAGGTAGACCATCGCCATGGTATCTAAATAATAAAACACACACTTAATATCTCACTATATCACACTTTATCGATCAAAAAGGAATTATAATCTTTTGGTGAAAGTCTACACTATTATTTGACAGTAACGATCACAAAATATTACCTTTCGTTCATTGCTCGCCTCCACAATTCCAAAGCTCCCATCATATCACGTTTTTTGTCCACGCAAGTCGCTCCCAACAATTCCAAAGCGTCTATTCGTTCCCTTCTCGATACCAACGATGGCAACTTAATTAAATATTCTACGATGTGATTATGTCCAGTCACTGCCGCCGCCAACAATGGCGTCATACCTGTAACAAAACGAAAATCAGCTGGATATATTCGAGCAGATATTGATTTTTGACTCACCGTACGAGTCTACGTCCATGGTGGCTCCATGATCTATGAGCAACTTCAAGATTTCTAGACTACCGCTTTCTGCACAGTCGTGCAAGGCGGTGTTTCCTTTTACGCTTTTTCTGTTAACACTGGCCTTAAGGCTTAAAAGATATCTGGCTATTTTGATATGTCCTTTGTAGCAGGCAATCATCAGACATGTGTGACCATGTTTGTTTGCAACCTGGAATTGAAATATAGAACAGATTTTCAGGTGTATTCATTTTATTCATAAACAGGTTCGAAATCGGTGAGCAAAAGTTTTTACATTTTTTGATGATACTAACGTGACTAACGACAAACACTCATCAAGCGATTTCAAAGATAATTTTGATTTTTTGTTGGAACACATTTTCAAGCTAAATTGTTTACCCTAAACGTTTCAATACAAAAGGTAAAATTGCCTTTAAATATATTGCATTATTCAATTTCAGTGTCACGTTAAACAAATCAATAAAGATTTTTAACATCAAGAAGTATTGATTACATATGAATTATTAGCATAGGGTATATTTTACCTCAATATCAGCCCCATGTTGAACTAAATATTTGACGATCTCCAAGTGTCCATCAAAGCAGGCGGCTCGAAGGGGTGTCGAATTCGTCCTAGTTGTCGTGTTGACTTTGGCGCCATGACTAATCAACAATTTGACGATGTCCAAGTGTCCGGCAGCAGCAGCGCACCATAGAGGCGGAGCTCCCTCGATAGTTTCCCCATCGAACATAACTAAAAGTTTACCAAATGTAATATTACCAAATATGCCGTTAAAAATGTTTCAAGTAGAATCAACAAAGCACTCGATGGATAAAAACTATGTTCTGAGTATAACTCATTATGCTTTAGTAGTGTTCTAAGAGGTTTTAGTTGCTAAAAAGATGTAAAATTCGGCGGTAAAAATTCCAGTGTAATATGTTTCAAATTTAAAAGACTCACTTTCGGTCATGTACAGAAGAACAGTTATTATTCCGTTGGAAAATTTACCGCCAACACCTTTGAACTTGGGTAAGTTTATGAAAAAGTCAAAATTCCTCAGCATTCAAAAAATCATTTGATTCATAGTTCTTAATGATCGGAACCAATTTTAATTTAACCCAATCAATAGCGTTCTTCATATTCACACTTGCAGCTTCTCCGTAGATCATACTAGCGGTTAAATTATTAACTTTTTAAATCTATGCAACCAGCCTGAACACAAAATCTTTAATGTAGACATTTCTGCTTTAGCTTCGAAAATGGGGCCGGGCCGCTTATCGGAGTTACGCCCCATCAATATTCTTTTGAATGGGTCTGCAATTTCTTCCAGTCTTTCTGAAAGCCCCATGGGACTGAAATATTATTTGTCTGTTTAATTTACAGCCATAGTATTTTTCAAATACTATATTTGCAACACTAGAAAACCAACATTACAACAAAATTAGTATTAAATTAGAAAACATACATCGCCAATGTGAATTTTCAAGATAAGGAAGGGAGGCATCTTATCAGAAATTTAAAGGACTACAAGGTTCCTGTAATCAAAACAAAAAGCTACAGCCGCGTTTATCATTAAGTCATAGACGGCCGCCTAGGCCGAGACCGCACACTGGCAAACGATTAATAGGACTACGTTAAAAAAAAAAACGTTTCCAGGAACAGAAACAGGATTTTTGGTACTTTATATGGAGAGTATATAAATTGCCAGCCAGTTATAACAAAGCAAAAACTATTGAAAGTTCCATAAAAAAAAGGTAGTGGATTGTTTATTCATGTTTTACTGTGTTTTTATATACAGACGAAAAATACACATTTTAGTAGAAAACTCATTTTTGAAAGGCCTTGTCTGTCGTATATAAAACGTAAAGAAGTAGAACACTTTTTTGTACATGTGTTTCATAATGACTTAGGTATATGACTATATACTGTAGATATATATCCTGTTCTTTTTTACAGATTTCGCGTTGGTTAGATGAGGCAACTCACCTGATCCAGGTTGTTCAATGTCGGCATGACAACGTTCGATGAGGTACTCAGCCACGTCATAGTGTCCATTCCGGCAGGCAATGACCAACGGCGTGGCACCGGATGTCTTTGCAGCCACCAGCATTGACAATTCGTCTTTACCCTTATTGCAATGTAAATAAATCTATAATAAAGGAAGAAAAAAAAATAATAAACTGCTTTTTTGGTTACCTGTACTAAAATGATATATGATAAATACTTGGTATCTATACTAAAATGAACGAAAAAAAAAAAAGTAAGAAATAATCCTAAATAACGACGACAAAAAAAATTGACTCGTGAATTACAAGGATTATTTGGATAATATGTTATTTTGTAGCTCTTTGGCTCATTATTAGAAGCAATAAAACAAAAAGTGGTTTAAAAAGTTCAATGAAGAGTCCCGTCCCGTCTTCGGAGACATGATATTTTCCGTCATCGAAGTCGAAAAAAATCGGTCCTAAGTTGTGAAAGAAAGGATTTAATGCAATCGAACTTCTACCATTTCCACCTTATAGCTCAGACTTTGCTCTTCTTACCGTCTCATTGGTACAATTCTCACGTAAACATAGTAGTTTGAAGAAAAACTGATCCAAGAGCGAGGTTAGCTGGCCAATAGGTAAGTTCGAACCAAATATGAAAAACTATAGTTTTGATTTTTATTGTAAGACGTACCGAGGTTTTAAACGAGAACAATTTAAATAAATTTATGGTCCATAAATGAAATTTATGGACCACCCATAAAACCACAAAACAATATAATTTATAAGATTATATTTGTTAGACTTGCAAAATTACTCATATTTTTTTGTTTGAGCTACCGCGAATTTATTTATTAAATCATCATTGATAATAAAGTGAATAATAACCTTAGCAGTCAAAATTAAATACATAATTTCAAAACTAGACTAAACCTTAACATTCCATTTCCGATTAAACTGATCAAATATATTTTTTACTTGCACTCCGATGATGCTCGTTATTTTTACTTGTTTTCACCTGTTTAATGCTCGTTAAAAGAGATCATATCAAACAAACTAAATGAGCTGAAATCAATTGCGCAAGTATGGCAATCGGTGGATAGCTAATCAGTAACATTTAAATCATTTCTTTGCCATCTTCAAAACTATAATTTTGGCAAAATAAAACTAAACACTACGAAATACCAGCACGATCGTGATGGATCTTATAAGGATTCTACAAAACCTAAATGACCAATTTATTGTTTTTCAACCAAACCACTTATATGTTGTTTGAAAAATCTTGCTAACAAAATGTTTTTTAATCCTTATTAATATACTGTATATGCATTACACTACATATATATATATATATATATATATATATATATATATATATATATATATATATATATATATATATATATATATATATATATATATATATATATATATATATATATATATATATATATATATATATATATATATATATATATATTTCTTAAATCGAATAAAACAGTTTTATACTTTGTTTTCTATCACTTTTATTTTTAAATGTGTGTGACTATAGTTTCGTAAAACGATTTTACATTCTCAAACTACTTTAAAAATCGTTTTACGAAACTATAGTCACACAAATTTAAAAATAAAAGTGATAGATAACAAAGTATGAAATTGTTTTATTCGATTTAAAAAATGAACTATCACGGTATCACAAGTAGCGGGCAAATCGAAAGCAATAGATATTTCTATTTTACTTTGTATATAGGCATTCCTATATACATTCTATATAGGGATTCATATACACTGTATATAGGCATTTATATATACACTATATAAGAACTCTTATTTGAATTTACATACCTTGTATAAAGGAATATTTCCAATTTCGTGGTATATAGGCATCCCTATTTACATAATTTCAAGAACGATCTAAGCAACGTTTTTTTAGAGACTGATTTCCTTATTATTTTAATGTCATTTCTGTGATTTGAATAATTTTGCAATCTGCTTAACGAAGACCTTTAAAAACCTCATTCATTCTTTCAAAACAGATATGTTGACATTTTTTTTCGATCAATCATAGACTTTCATGACCCATTGTATTTGCTGATAAAAATAATCACTATTAAACGAATTGCTATTACGATCGCACACACCTTGTTTGCTGTTACGGGACACAAAAACTGAAAACAATTATAGGGATCATTTTTAAAATAAATTAGTCTCCGAGGTTTCAACACTATCTGGAAATTTCCGCTTAAATTGGTGGAAATTTTAATGTAATTAAAAAACAATTGATTCTTTTCGATGAAACGAAAATGTTCCAATCATTAACTGATTACATAAAATGAAAAAAAAAGGGGCAAAATCTTCAAAACAAGTATGTCTTTTAAGATTAATTTGTTTTTATTTTGTTTCATCTAAATTAGTTTAGTTTTTCCTAGCTTTTAAGTACATAGGCTGGTATATTACTTTGTAGGGACTGAAAAATGTATTTTTACCACTAATATCGAAAATAAACAACATCTGACTAGTCCTACATTATTTTGAAACTAAAATAGAAAACAAATGTTAAAATAACTCCATCGTATGGAAAAAAATAAGAGGAACGTGTGCCGTAATTTTTTTATGGAAAATATTGCTGCTGAAATGCAAACCAAAAATATTTCTTTTAAATAATGAAATGTTTTTAAGAGGTGCTCTAATAAATAAAATTCTCGATGACCGACCTAAGACCTTACCACCTTTAAATAATTCAACATAAAAAAAAAACGAAAGTTTCTAAGTTTAAATAAATCGCTAGTTAGGTACCCACCTAACGGATTAAATGAAAGCACTGAACAAGAAAATATAAATAAAACAAAAAACTAGGAATTCTCTGTTTTTTTATTTCATTGCTTCAACACTACCAGAGAACCGAAATATTCTGTATAAACCACATATTTTTTGCTAGACATCCCAAAGTTTATCACTAATACAAGGAATCTTAATGACCACATCTACTGGACCCATCTGACCTCGGCTAACTTCCGAAAACTATTCACCAAACAAAATCTAGCTGAAAATGTTTAAACCAATCGCTTGAGTGACCTTGAACTGATTCTTCAGAATTTGAAGGGGAGAGGGGATAATGGTCGATTGGGTAACTGTCCTGACGGTATGACGGTGCTCTATTGGGTAAGTTTGGTTGATGACCCTTGGTAATGACCTCCTTTCACGCCTGCCGACGCAAGGCCTCAACTTTCTGATCAAGCCGTAGGCTGGTTGCAACTAGGATTGGCGAATGTTTGGTGCTATAGGCGAAGTGAAAAATAGATATAGGCTGTAACGTATTCGGCCATTGCTTAGTGTTCATTTAAAATATGTATTTGTAACGTCGGAAATACATACGAGTGTCTTACAAAAGTTCTCGGGTTGATAAGGAAAATACAATATTTCAAGAATGACTTTTCAAATTTTAATTCCCTCATCATAATGCTGTTTGTCCAACTCTCTTAAATCTCATCATTTGGAGTGAATATTCCTCCAGTGAGCCACTTCTTCAAGTTTGGGAAGTGGAAGTAATCGCTGGGTGCTAAATCAGGGTAATACGGCAAATGTGGAAGTACCAGGTGTGACGGTTAATGATTCTTAATATTTTCTTTAAAAAAAAACACGTTTAAATGGGAGAAAGGTTAACAATAGTTTGTTCAAAGTATGCTGCACATTTTCCTCTTCTATCTGGCAAGTTGTGGATGCCCGCCCAGAAAAACACTTCATCTTTTGAGGTGGTTCAATCATCACGCCATTTTTGATTTTCATACATCTTCGTAATTGTTCAAGTGTTTCATAAAAAATGTGTGACACATCGATGAAAACAAGTGGTAGCCGAAAGGGACCAAGTCTGGTGAGTATGGCGGGTAGGACAAGAGTTCCCAGCCAAATGAAAATATAGTGTCTCTGACCACTTTCGCTGTGTGTGATGGGGCCTTGTCGTGCGGCAAAATCACTTTTCCGTGTATTGTAGCCTTGTCTGTATTCTGGTAGCTTTTCGATCAATGCGAACGATATTAACTGTTTCATCTGGTTTTCGAAGCTCATGGTACACGACATCCTTCTGATCCCACCAAATGCACATTATTGTCTTCTTTCCAAAGCGATTCGGTATTGCGGTTGATGTTGATGGTTGTCCTGGGTCAACTCATGATTTTTTGCATTTTGGGTTATCGAAATATATCCATTTTCGTCTCCAGTCACGATCCGATGCAAAAAAGAATTTCTTTCATGCCGAGAAAGCAAAACTTCGCACACCGTTTTTTGCTTTTCCATCTATCTGTCGTTCAGATAGATGATGATGATGATGATGATGATGTGGTTCCCATTTTTCTGCCTTCTGGATCTTTCGCATGACACGTAGATGATCACAAATGGTTCGACGACCAACATTTAATATATCTGCCGTTTGTTGTTGAGTTTGCTTATCGTCTTCTTCCGACAATGCTTGCAATTCGTCTTTCAAGGCGAAATCACCATGTTTGAATCGTCTAAACTAGCACCCACAAACGTTGGGACATTAGTCACCGTAAGTTTTCATAAGTATACTTTTTTTTCACTCGCGTTTTTCTTTCGATAGAACAAGAAAAGCAGTACGTGCCTCAAATGATCTTTATTTGGTTTGAAACTCGATATGACACCACAGGAAAAAAATATGACGCTAACTCGAAATCGTTTAAACCTCAATGGCGTTTTGAAAGGTACTGCCGTAGAAACAAAATGATAACGAGATTAGAATGAAACGACCCTTGTTTCCAGCGTCATCTCTTAAAAAAAAAAAATATTAACTGCCGCACCTGGTAGGGTAGAGCGGGGCTCTTTGATGATAGGGGCAAGTTGTGCAATCGAAATATCTCGAAAACTAAGCAACCTAGAACAAAAGTGTAGGTGGCGAAAAGAATGGGTTATGGGAGGGGAATACA
The DNA here is from genome assembly GCA_031761425.1 of Cosmopolites sordidus. Taxonomy (NCBI): domain Eukaryota; kingdom Metazoa; phylum Arthropoda; class Insecta; order Coleoptera; family Curculionidae; genus Cosmopolites; species Cosmopolites sordidus. The sequence continues at coordinate 700,047 of JARFXV010000913.1, forward strand.
TAGCGCGACTGTCAATTGCTGTCCGGTGATCCGATAAAATAAGAGAACGCTTTATCGAGACATTTACAATGCCAGGAAAGTTGCGTACTCTCAATGAAAAGTACTTTCCTCTATAAAATATTTGTTTATTAAATTCATCGAGGTTTGCTAGCTAATACAGCATAGCCTCGCCAAAACCATTATTAATTAAAGATTATGCAAATAAATTCGTACGATTCAAGACCTGAAAGTAAAAGTAGACTTTTTCGAAACGGATGATTTCACATCCAATGAAACTTTTTCAAACTTATTTCAATTCAATTCTAATAAAACTCCTCAAGATAGAGAACCTTTTCCACCATACCTGAAATCTATTGTCAACATTTCTTCAGTTTTTTGTTGTTTCTCTCTTGTACTAACGACTGGAAGAGGCAACCCATCGGTCAATAAATCCCCGATCTGACAAATAAGATTTACTTTTTTTTTGCAGATTTCGACTTTATTCGTTAAAGAGAAATACAATAATTCCAACGCTTTTCTAATATTTCTACACGTTTTTCATAGAACGATTTCTCTTTGGCTTCAAAATATCCTTCAGTTTTGACAATTACCTCTTTATTGGAGCGAATTTTTTTTCCAGCGAGAATTTTTTATTTAATGTCTTAGAACATAAACTAGTCGCGGGGGGGGGGGGGGGGGGGGGCAGATCTGGAGAATACGACGGATGAGGAAGCAATTTGAAGTGCAATTCATGTAATTTAGCTATCGTTGTCAACGATTTGTGACACGGTGCACTGTCTTGGTGAAACAGCACTATTTTGTTTGTTTATTTGGAGCATTTTTTGTGATCTCGTCCTTTAAACGCATCGATAACGCTATGTATTGGTTACGCTAATGGTTTTACTTTTCTCAAAATGATAGATGAACAATATCCCACGGGCATTCCAAAATACAGAGGCCATAACCTTGCCTGCAGATAGTTGTGTTTTTGGTCGCTTTGGACGGCTTTCACCGACTGCTGTCCACTCAGCTGACTGCCGATTTGACTCCGGAGTATAGTGATGGATCCACGTTTCATTCATAGTCACATACCGCATAAAAACAATCCTTTATATTTCTCTTAAACGGCTCCAAACATTGCTCAGAATCATCAATACTTTGTTGTTTTTGGTCCGCTGTGAGCAAACGCGGTATCCATTTCGATAGCAATTTACGCATTCCCAAATGTCCATGCAAAATGGTGTAAGAATTTTTTTTCGATATCCTCATGATATTAGCTATCTCCTGCAGCTTTACTTTATGGTTTTGCGAAATAATTTTGTGAATTTTTCTGATGTTGTCGCGTGTAACCACCCTATTTGAACGTCCTGAGCGTTCAGCATTATCGGCCATGTTTGATTGAGCATACCAATCAATTATGATTGATTTTCCTGGGGCAGAGTCCGGGTAATGTTCATTAAACCACTGTTTTGCTTCAACGGTATTTTTCCTCATCAAAAAGCAATGCTTAATCAACACACGAAATTCTTATTTTTTTAATTATTTTGAAAATAATAAAAGTAGCGTCACTTAAAGCACAACAACTCAGAAACTAGTAGACAGATTGTCACGAAATTTTGACACATCACGTTTGAGAGTTGGCACAATCGATTACTGGTAAGGCCTTTTCGTAAGTGACGCCATCGATATGTCAAACCGGGGACTTGAGTTTCTAAATATTTATGTCACTTAATGCCTCCTTCATAGATTTCTTGTTTTTTTGTTGTTAATATCGAGGTCTTGTGATTTCTGACATATTCTGAAGAGAAGAATCTTTGAATTCATCTATTTCCATCACGGCGACCCTCACCAAATCTTACAGATTTACTTTTTATCCGGTTTTCAGAAAATGCCAAAACTTGCTTGCTTTACTCAATCGCTACAAACACTGACACTGACAAACACGCACAAGTCTGATACTTTGCAGTACGCTATCTAACGAAATCATACTTGAAAAAATGTCATAGTCTTACGGGTGCCATCTCTCTGTCAAGCTGAGAACGACCCTCGTAATGTATTTGCTAACTACTTTTCTGAATGAAATCTTCAAGCTTTGAACGTCCAGTTTTCTGGTATTTTCAAAATTTCAGAGTTATTTCCGTAACATTATAATAAAAGCCGTGATAATTAAATAAATACTTAAAACATACACAATTTAAACGTTTGGGATAAGATTTCGTGTTGCATATTTATGTTTTTTTCACCTAAATACCAGGAAGTTTTTCGAATGGCTACAATAGCAGTAATATTGTTACGAAAATTCAATGAGCAGTACCGAAATAGTTTTCGTTAGATCTAAACATATAAAAAATACATTTTGTTACCATTAGGTGATAGTAATAACCGGCTTCAGTGAATTATTAATGCTAATCGGCTTACTGATGCTGGAACTGTTTTTTTTTGTATTGGGAAAACCATAGCCAGAAAAACATTATTGATTAATGTTTTCCTGATAATTATGCGAACATTTTAGTTTACGAATATGAAACGTTTACAAACGTAAATTATTCATATGTGTCGTCGCGGTGAATCGTTTATTGCAGATAATTATTGTTCTTAATAATAGAAGAAACGATTTAACGTAAAAGTTAAACAAATAATGTGTTATCTGTGAAATGATTAAGTGCGCTCTACGTGACTCTTCTAAAGTATTCATTCATATATACGAAGGAAGTGTGGGAACTATTGTTAATGACGTAGAGGGAAAGTTTAACTGAGGAGTGATTCCTTGTCAGATTTTACACTCTTCCTTAGAAACCTAACACTGCACCGCCTAACACTAATTCAACTATCCATTGATTCTAATCAGAAATCCGTACGACTTATCAACTAAACTCGAATAGATTTACAGCTAAACACCAAATTATTCTATTTAACTTCGCGACGCGCGTTTCCCTAAGCATGTTAGCATCATCAAGAGATTATTTAATCTAATTCTAAAATCCCAGTTCATGGTTTTCTTATATCAATATTTTCTATTTGAATGCTTTCATATTCATCCAAAGCCCTATTATTATTTAGACTTTTAACGTGTCTTAAGTTACGAATATTTATATTACGAGGGTAGCTATTTATGGATCCGGAATTGACAATAATGGTGTCGCTAGGTGCCATCTGACATATACATCGTAAAGTTTGACTGTATACGTACTTAGAACATTTTCTCCTACGGACGCTATTTGTGTTGTTTAGTGACTTGATAATTTCATCTCAGTCAAAAAGTGGAATTAACTTAGACTTTTCGTGCGATTATTTATTACCACTTTCGACGTGGATTATCTCAACAACAGTGCATCGATCAACATACTTCCACTTTTCGCAATGAAGCACGATCTAAAATCACTGTATCTCACTGGTTTAGTTAATTCAATCGCGGCCATCGTTCGCTCACGGACGAATTTAAAGAAGGTCGCCCAAAATTTACAGCTAAAATTGGTTGTTGTTCCAGAAAACATCGATACTGTGCGCGAACTGAGAAAGCAAGATCGTCATGTGGCATTAGGTGAGATTCAGGCAACCCTAGGCATTAGTATGATAAGCATACACAAGATTTTATATGAACATTTAGCCGTGAAAAAAAAAGGCACGAACCGATCTGTCAATTGGAGCAAAGAAATGCTCAAAAAATACAATCGTGGCGCGCCAAAACCCGTGCAAGACATCTACACAGGAAACTGCTACTACTACGAAAGTATATGCTATTTACTACTACGAAAGTAAACAGCAGTCGACTATATCGGTCTTTTAAAATGAGCCAAACCCAACAAAAGTTGTTCGTGCAAGAAGCACTTCGAAGCAAATGGCCGCCTTTTTTTCGGATAAATGGGCATGTGGCTACAGGTCAATTTTGAATGGTACACAACCATTTATTTATCAGAAGTCCTTGACGAAATATAAAAAAACAACCAACGACACAGAATCATTCTTCACCAGGACAACGCCATTTCTCACACATCGGACCGAACAACTCAATATTTGACCGGTCAAAACATCAAATTGATGGGCTATCCGCCGTATAGTCCTGATGTGGGACCCAATGATTTCTTTTTCCCGTCCGTGAAAAATGCGTGGTCAACGATTTTCAACGCTAAAATAAGCTGTGGATACGTTCAAAATGCATGTTGTTTAGATTCCTCAATCGGTATGGAAAAAGGGCTACGAAAATTGGTTCAAACGTATGCAAAAGTGTATCGATCATCGTGAAGAAAATTTTGAAAAACAATAAAACCATTTTCAATGATAAATATTTGTTTTTGTTTATTATTTCGGATACATAAATAGCAACCCTCGTATGGTCATGTTCGAGTACACGTTGGTTAGCGTTTAACACATGGTTAGCGAGACACGCATTTTGTCGAGAAGTTACATAAAGTGATTTGGTGTTTAGTTATAAATCTCTTCGAGTTTAGTGTTTCACAGTGAAGGTTCCAACAGGATCCGGCCTTACTCAGTCTGGTTACTGGTGATTCTTTGTCAGACTTTACATTATTGCCCGGAGAACAAATACAAATCTATACAAATTCTCTCAGTGAGTGGGAAATGAACCTGCACCTACCTAAACACCATATCGTGCTTTAGGATAAAGCAACAAAATAAGATCAATTCGATTTATTTATCCCCTGATGATACCGACGTGATTAGCGAAACGCGCGTCGGAAGGCTACAAAAGATGATTTGGTTTTGTGGAGAAAGAGATAACGCCAAAAAAGTACAAACTTAGTTTTTACTATTTTTTTATAATTTAATATTACCGATAATGTAAACATGTACAAAAAATACATATTCTGTTATGTTGCTGAAAATAGCTGATCGGTTATAAAAACATGGAATATGATAGTAAAAAGGATTATTTAGCCAACCTTACAATACGACCGGAATGGAGCGTTATCAGCAGTTCGAACATAAATAGAGTGGACATGAGAAGCCCGCCAGACTAGTCGTGTAAAAGGAAGTGTATTAATAGTTGAATAAAAGTTCTTTTTAAAAACGCTAATCAGAAAACCCATCTTTTTATTTACATTGTGATATAGTTTTGTCATATACGAGGTTGAATCAAATATAAACCGGAATTTTACAATTACTTTCCTCAACCAATCACGAGCGGACTGTCAGTGCAGGTCGTTGCAGAGTAATGTATTAGGAGTGGGGGAAACGCTCGGTGAGCTGTTTCACTTAGTTCTTATGTCTGTACAGCCATGAGTGAGCGACAGATTTCCCGCCCGTTGCGCAACGGGTTATAATCCGTTGCGCAACGGGTTATAATAAAATTTTTAACGAAGGAATGCGTTAAACCATCCGAAATATTAACTCGGTTGAATGTTCAGTATGGGGACGATACCCTGTCTAAGACCCAAGTGTTTGATTGGGCCAAGAAGTTTAAGAGTAGACGAGAAAGTGCGGTAAATGTAAGACATAATCGACGTCCTAGATCAAGTGTCACTGCTGACAACACTGGTGTAGTTCGCGACCTTATCGAAGATGACCGACGGCTCACTATTTATGAAATCGCTTTAAAGGTGAGTATTAGCTTGAGAAGTGCTGAAACAATCATCAGAAATCATCTTGGCTTCAATAATATTGGTGCCCGATGGGTTCGGTTTTGACGAAGCAAAACTGGAGAATATGCATTGGGAAAACCTTGAACACACTTCCATACTGCACAGATTTGTCATCCTGTGATTATTTTTTGTTTGTGCCCTTGAAAGATGCACTTAGTACGATTCGACAACGATCAAGATGTTGAGGACTTCGTGGGCAATTGACCGATGACCCAAACTCAAAATTTCTACGAGCAAGGAATTCACAAGCTTCCAAACCGCTGGGAAAAATGTGTAGAGCGTGGACGAGACCATGTCGAAAAGTGATCAATAGTTTTTTTGTATTATTTTATAAATAATAAATATGTATAAAACAATTCCGGTTTATATTTGATTCGCCCTCGTAGTATACTAGCTGGCCCGGCAGACGTTGTTTTGCTTTTTCCGGTATGTGGCGCGATGAGTTTGATTTGGTTAAAATCCCTGTATAAAAAAAGTCTGGCCAAAAAAATTACCTTTTATTTTGATTATATTATTTGTTTTTTTGTTACAAATTAGTTTATGAAATAGAACGACCGTGTCCACTCTTCCTCTTTTTGCCATAGATATCCAGTTAGCATCTTTTAATTTGTGTATCAGCAGATAGAACATTCTCATTCTTATATATATATATATATATATATATATATATATATATATATATATATATATATATATATATATATATATATATATATATATATATATATATACCTAAGACAAGATTTCTGCACTCTCTGTATACGAGCAACATTTCCTTGATCCAGACACGGATCGTACAATGCATCAGCGTAGTTAAAGCATGAAAGGGTCAGAGGTCCAGAGGGGACTTTTCCTGTATATGTAATTGTTTTGTATGCGGTAACAATTACATATACAGAAAAAGTCACCAAATTAATTTCTAAACATTTGTTAAAAACCAAGCGATATAAATATTACATTCAGAACAAACCATTGTCTTGGACGCTTAATAAAAAACAATAAAAGTCAAACAAATAAACTTCATAAATCAGGAGTTTATTTAATTGAGTGCGGTTCTTGTCCAAAAGTCTATGTTGGGCAAACAGGAAGATCCTTTTCCACCAGGCTTAATGAACATAAAAGAAGTTATATTAAAGAACAGAATAATTCTCATTATGCCAATCACTTAATGTTAGAAAATCACACTTTCAACGATAATTTCAAAATGTTGCATAACGAAAATAAATCTAAAAAACTACATCTTTTAGAGAGCCTAGAAACTAATAAAAGCAAAAAATTGGGTAGTTTACGTAATGATGAGGTAGACTTGAATGGTTCACCCTTGTTAAACTTATATTACTCTAGACATTGAGACGCGGGACTCACACTATCATCATTTATGGTTTTATTAGATTAGTTTAGGTAGTAACTGCTTTTCTTACTGTTAGTTTAATTTACTGTGTATTTGAAAAAGACACTGTGTGTCGAAACAATTGTCATACGTACAAGTTTTAAATATAGTGGAAATTTAGATATTAATCTTGGTTTTTTATTTAAAATGAATTTCCATCAAGTATCGGCTACATCAGTTAAATATATTAATTTCAACGTAAATACATTAATTTATTGATTATTTGACTCAAAAAGAATGCAGAAATAGAAGAATTGTTATTCCACTAAATATATTTCAGTGGATTATGTAATACGTGATTGTTAAAAAAAACAAAACATTATAATGCATGGCGCTCCGCGCTCTCGCAACCGCACAAACTATACCGGTTTCGTATGTTCTACAAGTAATATATCACACGATCCGCTGGCCATTGGTCACAGCCCAAGAGTTGATGTATTAGGCGCTAAAATTAGTCTTCCCTTCAATTAAAAATGTTTCTGAAATGCTATTTAGAACTGTGTAGCGTTGAATGTTTATCGTTTTTGGTGTTTGACGTACAAAGGGGCTCCAGAAAGTATTCGTACGATAGCAAATAGTTTATTATTTTTGGAAAAATAAAATATATATGCAAAATAATATTGTTCAAAACTGAAGTTGTTAATATTTGAATTTCGCCCAGTATCTTCACCACCGTCCTTTAAGAGTTCTATAATAAACAAAGATAACAAAAGGTGCCACCATCAGAAATCCGTATACCCACTAGTATCTTGCGACGAGCGACATTACACACTGAATAGAACACCTTGTGTCGTAGGGACTTCTAGACTTTTTATTGAGGTTTAGAGATAATTATTCGTAATAGGTAATTAATTGAAACAACAGCTCAACTACTTTTTCTTCGTTGAAAAATAAAAAATATCACTTTACAAAGACGGAAACTGTTACCCAAAAATAGAAAAACAATCAACTACGAGGGTTGCTATTTATGTATCCGGAATTGACAACAATGGTGTGGCTGGGCGCCATCTCACATATACATCCTAAACTTTGACATTGTTGAGTGTATACATACTTAGAACGTTTTCTTATACGGACGCTATTTGTGTTGTTTAGTAACTTAAAAATATCATCTCGGCCAAAAAATGGAATTAACTCATGAGAATCTTCGAGCGATGATTTACTACGACTTTCGACGTGGATTATCGAATATCTCTTCGACTTTTGGCGATGAAGCACCATCTAAAACCACTGTACATTTTGTCAAAAAAGTACCAAGAACTGATCAATAAAACACAAAATGTTTATTATTTATCCAAATTTGTTGTATCGCCTTCAAAGCAGGCCCCTTCCGAAATAATACACTTATGCCAACGGATAATCCAATTGTCAAAACATATTTTAAACACATTTTTCGGAATAGACTTCAGTTCTCGTCGCGAATTCTCTTTTATGTCTTCTATCGACTGAAAACGGGTGTCCTGAAGTGGTAATTTGAGTTTTGGTAAGAGAAAGAAGTTGGTCGAAACCATATCAGGTGAATACGGTGGTTGTTCGATGGTGTTTGTTGAGTTTTTGGCCAGAAATTCGTTCACAATGATAGCCTTGTGAGATGGTGAGTTGTGATGCAAAACCCAAGAGTTTGCTCTCTCAAACGCCGCATAACGCTCAGATAATATTCTTTATTTACCGTCTGACCTGACAAGAATTCCGAATGCACACAACACTGCGATAATCAAAGAAAACAGTCAATATCACCTTAACTTTTGATCGACTTTGACGTGATTTTTTCGGTTTCGGTTCAGTTGTAGGGCGCCATTCCGAAGCTTGTTGACTGGTTTGCATGTTAAACACGTATACCCATGTCTCATCACCAGATACAATGTGTTTTATGAATGCGGGGCGGAATTGACTCGTTCTAACAGTCTTCAACGACTGTTACGCGATTAAATTTCTGAAGGAAATTCAGGTCTTTCGGCACTAGTCGAGCAGCAACGCGTTTCATGCCCAAACAATCGCTTGAAATGGTACGAATTGATTCGTGAGACACAGAAAGATCAGCGGCTATTTATCTCAAACTTAAATGATGATTTTCAGTCTCCATTTCCATCATTTTAGCGATGTTAACTTCAGTTGAAGATGTTGATGGCCGACCAGAGCGAGACAAATTTTCCATTACATCTCGATCGCTTTTGTAAGCGATACGTACGTTTGTGCTCGTAAGCCTTCTGTAACATTTTCATCGACTCGGCACACGAAATTCCATTTGCAATGCAAAGTTTAAGACAAATTCTTTGTTCGGTGTTTTTATTCATTGTAAAAATCGCAAAACACACTTGAGATGAACTGACAAAATCGAGCACTGTAAACAAACTAAATGACAGATGACGTTCAAACTCCGCGTCAGTATAGAGGACAGTTGTGCCAACTCAGCGATAAAAAGAAGTTTGACAATCCCTTTACGCGAGCTTTTCAAATGATCAATTCCCGGTACTTTTTTGACAGAATGTATATCACTGGTTTAGTGAATTTAATCGTGGCAGTCGTTCGCTCACGGGTGAATTTAATTGTCCAGTTTACATAAACGTAAACTGGACAATGAAACTTTTAATATAATATAAACTTTTTTATCTATCTCCTATGAGTACAGCAATCTGCCCGACAGCAATAAGTATTTGTTATGTTAATCATACTTGACAGGTAAAGAATCAGTCCAATGAGCGACCTCTTTAAGAGTCAAACTGAATAATAAAGTTTGTAAGTACTGGCAATGTGAACTAAGTTAAACTAAAGTTATATAAACCATACAGTAGTTTACTTATCTGGTACTAGATCTGATGGCTGAAGGCGTGTAAATCTTCGTATTTGACTATCATCATGCGCATTTAACTTGTTGGCCAACACATTGGGATGCACTGCCACTCAATCACTGTACTTCACACTATATTGGTGAATGACTTGTTTAATGGAAAGCAGTGGGATGTCCCGATGGACGACGTTGTTGGAGATATAATAGGGAGCATCAACAATGACGCGCAGAGTTCCATTCTGGAACCTCTGGAGTATAGTAATATTGGATTGCAGTTCACACAGTTGGATACCATAAGCCCATAGGTTTCAGAATTGTTTTGTAGAGTAACATCTTGTCGTATAGTAATATCTAGAGAGAGCTTGGATGATCCAATAAATTTGACTAAGTTTTAATAGGACAATTATAAATATAGAAAAATGGATAAAAGGGTATGTAGATGACCTAAACATATTAATAAGGTCGAAAGAGAGACCTATAATGAAATAAAGTTGAAAATCAAAAGTAAGTCGAAATAAGTGCCAAAATCGGTTGTTGTGTCAGAAAATATCGATACTGGGCGCGAACTGTTAAAGCAAGATTACCATATGACATATCGTGATATTAAGACATCCCTGGGTATTAGTATGTCAAGCGTACACAAGATTTTACATGAACATTTAGCCGAGAAAAAGATTTGTGCGCGATGTATTCTGCAAAATTTGACAATCGCTCAAAAAATACAAACGTGGTGCGTCAAAAGCCTCATGAGCTCGAAACTAAACAGCAGTCGACTGTATGGGTCTTTCAAAATGAGCCAAACTCAACAAAAGTGGTTCACGCAATAAAAAAAATCAACCAGCGACGCAGGATCATTCTTTACCATGGCAACGCGAGATCTCACATATCGCACCGAACAACTCAACATTTGATCCGTCAAAACATCGAATTGATGGGTCATCCATCGTACAGTCCTGGTTTGGCACCCAATGATTTTTTGTTTCCGTCTGTCAAGAATCAACTACGTGGTCAATGATTTTCGACGCCAGAAGAAGCGGATGATGCGTTCAAAATGCATGTTTTGGAGATATCTCATTCGGAATGGAAAAACTGCTAAGAAAATTGGTATCCAAAAGTGTGCTCGTCGCGGAGAATATTTTCAAAAACAATAAAACCATTTTCAATGATAAATATTTGTTTTTATTTATTATTCCGGATACATAAATAGCAACCTTCGTATAAGTTAAACTACAATAACAATAGAAGAGATTGGATTTTGTTAGTAATTTGCAATGATTTTAAGCGCAAAAGACGAACAACACTGAACAAGAAGACAGCCTGAAGAACTGAAGGAAGCATATAGCTGAGATCGTTAGGGAATGACTTCCCACTTGTGAGCCCGATCATCTAAAAACACTAAAACACACAGAAGCCCCGAATAGTAATTCTATAAATACCTTCACAAAAAATTTGAGCTTCACTATATCCAATAAAAAAACTGATCTATATCTATTAATATATACTATATCTATATCTATTAATATTCACATACATGATTCAGTGTCCAACTGTTAGACAAATTTGAACAATTATGTTAAAAGACTTTTGAAAATAACATATTATGAAAAGTGCAGTAAAATTCATTTTACTTATCTTAAATTGAACTGAAGACATGAGAAATTGAAGATATTCAAAAACAAGTACAATTTTTTCCATGCCCCACGTAAAATTTTTGTTTTATTGAATATTTTTAATATCCTCTACGATATCACTGTGTAATTTTTCATGCCTGGTATCTAAATGGGGCCTGTAACGGGTCACAAACGGTTTCAAACAGTAGTACTGTTAGGAACCTCAGGATGGCGTGAGCTGCATTTAAATGCTGCTTTACATCCGACTTGCTATATATACAGGGTGATTTTTATTAGTGCGTCCGAACTTTAAATTCAAATGAAACAACAACCAAATTAGCTGCATCGAAACTATTTATTTTATGCGAAATAACATTCAATGGTGTTAATGTTTGAAAACAAGTTAACAAAGCGCATTCTGTCAATCCAGTGTCCGATCATTTTTCAATCAATTGGGGTCTTATGTCTGCAATTGTCCGAGTTATATTGGCTTCCAAGGTGTCAATAGTTACTGGTTTATCAGCATAGACTAAAGATTTAACATAACTCGAAAGAAAATAATCCAAAAGCTTTAAATCACATGACCTTATTGGCCAATTAACAAGGCCGTCCCTCGAAATTATTTTCTCACCGAATTGTTCAATAAATCGATTGTTGCATTAGCTGTATGAGATATGGAGCCATCCTGTTGGGACCAGATCTCCATCTCCAGATCAAATTCGGAATTAAATAATCATTATTTAATTCCGAATTTGAATGATCTACTTATTCGTTGTTACTGTCGAGGTCAGACCTGCATATGCTTTCAAGTCTGGAACTAAATCCTTTAGTCAGTGTTTCCTTAATGAGGGTATGCTCAACTCTCTTGGACGGTTTTATTCTAAGGTATTTATATATTTCACCCTCCTGGATTGGTTCTATATATTCTTGATCTGCAGTGACGAATACTGTTTTCTGTTATAGTTCTGCATTTGTCTAATCCAAAGTGCATGTTAATTTTTTGTAAATTTCTCTACAACAATTTCGGTGGTGATGATGCAATTCAATACCTTTGATTTCGTGAATGTGTATTCCTTCGAATAAGTTTATATCTTAGGACGTAATGCAGAGAGTAAGTAACTTTGTTGCCCTTCAGAACATGAATTCTGATATCTCCTGTGTAGTTGTTTTCGTCAAATGTGCTTCCCAGATGTTGAAATTCCTTCACAACTTAAATTCACACTTCAATTAACCAGTTCTGGCCTTTTTTTGGATTGGTTCTTTTTTCCCTCACCTTTATTCTGTCTATATTCATTTCTAGGCCGGCCCTTTTGATTTTGAATATTTTCCTATTATCCTAATATCCTACGATCTGTTCTGAATGAATGAATGAACGTCAGAAATCACTTGGGCTGCTTTAGCCATTATTTGACACTATACATTGTTTAGGGTACCGTTCTAAATTCTGCCTTATACTCGCCCATTCCTTTTTCGTTATATGGTGCTGTTGGGCAAAATAATGATATGCCACGATAGTTCTTAACATCATCTTTCTAATGAATCGGGCATATTACATCTACCTACTCATTATTCCAAAGGTTAACTGTTAATTGATGAGAAGAAGCAATATTATTGGCTATTTCTTGACTTATAGATTATCGGTTTCAATGTGAATTTCAATTCTTACATGGGTTTTTACTATGTAATGTACTGTAGATAAAATAAGCTTTACATTTTTGGCAATTTGCCATAATTACATGCCATTTCTTTTCAAATTCACAATTACAATCCGCACGTGTATACAAAGGCAGCTCTCTACTTTCTCCAGCCATTATTATTAGAACATTAACGTTCGACACTCACTGATTAAAATGAATTGATTGATTATTTTATTTTTGTGTATTGGCCAAATGTATTAGCTCTAAAGCGAATTAAATCCGCAAAACTCATTTTTCCACGAAAAATCGGTATATTTTGAATTATTTTTTATAATAATTTATATTTTGTTTTAAATGCGGTGCCGGTCGCGTTGGTGCGGACGGTAAGAGCTGCGGCTGCTGTGCCGAAACCGCACTGGAGCGGTAGTTGGTTCGATTCCAGCGCTCGGATGGTTGTTTTTCTTTCTTTCTTCTGTCTGTTTACTTCCTAAATATTTGTGATTGTTTCTAGGCAAGAGTGTAAAATCCGACTACGAATTACCCCTCAGTCACGCCAGTTAAAGGCTGGGTAAGGCCGGATGCCTTCTGAGAAGTGTTCTACGTTGGTTACTCGCCAGTCGGTAGGTTTCCTGATAGACTTATGGGTAGGCACATAACCAAGGGTTTATAGCCCGAGGGGGAGTGCTGGCCTGCGTTTGTCGGAAGCTGATGACCGTGGTTCGGAACCCACGTTAAGCTGAAGGTCCAGTCACTAAATAGCCTAGTTGCTGATGCGCCTCTAACCCTAACACTTTACCTTTTTACCTTTAATCGTGGTGTAGTTTTGTTGAAAATAATTTGTAGTTGGCGTTTTCAATTTAATGCAGTTAAAATAAAGAATACTGAGAAATGTCGGCTTATAATATGTCAACATTTCTATGTCACTATGTCAATTTTGTCTTGCCCACTAAAGTCTATATTGACCGGAAATTCTAACGACTATTATAATTATTTGCTATTCAGTCTCAATAGATATACACTCGGTGTCGAAATATTAGACACACCATAAAATTTGTTAAAACATTTAAATAAAGGGTGATTTTTTAGTGAGTCCGAACTTCCGATAGGGATCGCTGTTAAATCACATGACACATCAAATGTCAAAGCAATTCTTGCGAATTGTCGAAATTTATTTAAACTGATTTTTAGTTAAACTGATAGGGCACTTCGTGAATTTTATGGAGCACATAATCGCCCAACCGTGCAATGTATTCGCTGAATTATCGATATTTAAACAAAAACAAGACAAAAAACTGCGTTCGGAAGAAAATATTACCGCTGTTGCTGTCAGTGTTGATGAAAATCCAAATTGATGAATTCGTTAATGGAGAACACTGATCAATGATTATTTAATTCGGAATTTGAATGATGTTCTAATTATTCATCGTTACTGTCTAGGTCAGACCTGCATATGCTTTCAAATCTGAAACTGAATCCTTTAGTCGGTGTTTCCTTAATTAGGGTATGCGCAACTCTCTTGGACTGTTTTATTCCAAGATATTTATATACTTCGCTATCCTGCATTGATTCTATATATTCTTGATCTGCAGTGACAAACGCTAACAAAATATAAGAACACCATCCACACAGTAGCAAAAAAACTACTTATATTACCAAGAATTGAAGGACGAAGGGGAATTATAAATATTTGTAATCTGCACGAAAAACAAATATCCAGTTTGAGAACATATTTCCATCAAATAATGATCGAATGCCCACTATATGCCAGTGTGTTTGATGATGATATATATGCCTCTGAATCTTAAAAAAGTGGAACGACAAAATGAGAGCATTCAGGCAACTGGCATTCAAACAATTATACAAGAGTAGAAAAATATGTCTCTGCACGGTAGACACCCTCATGATCGTAACCATTGAGATTGACAAGAATGCGTTGAACGCACATGAGGTGGTATGTTTCCTGGAGGGGTGAGGGCTTTATATGTGCAATTCAGGATCAATGTCGTGCACATTAAGAACTATCAAAAATATATCGTTAAGAATGAACGAACATCAAATGACAAATGGGAGTTCTCTTGGTGTAGGGCTAATGCAGCCTCCGCATATTTCTATCGTCATAATGCTGCTCTACGAGTACTGTACTTTCATCTAGGGTACTCGTATAAGATAAACCAGACACCAGGGCTGCACTTTGTCCCAGAAAGAATAGAGTCTGTTGTCGAGAATGAGAGTTGTCGGATTTACTGGAATTTCTCGTTCCTGACTATTAGACAAATACAGGCTAACAAACCTGATATTGTTCTCATTGATGACACGAAAATGATGTTATTGAGTTTTTCTCGGCAGCGGAAACAAATATTACTATCAAGGAGGAACAAAAACGCCTTAAGTATCAAGATCTCCTTTATGAACTCAAACAACTCTATCCAGAGCACACCGTGCATATGGTTGTGTTGATAATAGGCGTTCTGGGTGGAATGAGAAATACGTGCTCGCTCAATTGTGAAAAATTCCATCTTGCCGTATATCTGTTGAAACATTTGCTGCAGCAATGCAGAAGTAGGTCATCTTGGGGTCGCTGCGTCTGCTTAGAACACACGATTCCCGATGTTATAACTAACCTTGCTGGTTGCAAGGAGCTGTCATATAGCAGAACGAGCACGAACACTAATTGCTCTATCAGCACGTGTTCGCTTGTCGGAGGGAAGACATCTGACTGGGTTAGGTTAGGTCTGGGTTAGTGACTGGGTTATAATATAAAAATAAAACTAAAAAAATAAATAAATATAATAAAACTCCGACGTCGCGTGGGAGGAATCGGTTTATGGTTTCCAGCTTTTTAGGCTGATAGAGTGACAAGTCGATGAGAATAACAATAACAATAAACTTATCTCTAAATCGATTACGAAAAATGATTTCTCAGTTTGTGAGCGGAGACATGCGATCAAATTAAATATAAAGAGCTGCACAAACATAAAAATAATTCAATCAATACCAAAAAAATACGATTACATCATAACGAACAAAAACAAATTAAAAGATTTGAAAATACTTGTTTACAATATTTTTAACATGAATTTAACTAACCATATTTTCATAACGATGAATGTTTTGAGCGGTCGAAAAACAAACTTGTTAAGTTTGAATATCCAACTTGAAAGACAAATAAAAAGCAAATTCATATACGAGGGTAGAGTGAAAATTCAGATACGTTAACAGATATTCAGATAAGATAATTCATCTCTTCATTTGACGTGATTATTTTTCCAGCCAGCCGTATTTTCAAGTTTAGAAAGAGAAAGACATCGGAGGGAACCAAGACCGGAGAATCGGGTGGATGCGGCATTAATTCTTAGACCAAATTGACTAATTTGGAGGACCAACGGCGGAGGAATGGGCGAGTACATCGTCGAGGTGAAACAGCACTTTTTCTTTACCAAATGAGGGCGTTTTCTTATCGATTCTTCGTGAAATTTGACCAATAATACATATAATAGTCTCCAAACAATCAATGAAGATAATACCTTGCGATGGGCATGATCTCTCCGGCCGATGAAAACTCTTCGCCTTCTTCAGAGCACGTTCGCCGGGTATAATCCACTATTTTGAGTGTTCCTTCGTTCCTGTTATGTAGGGATGATGAAACCAAACCCAACTTTCATCAACATTCATGAATCGCACCAGACATCGCTTTAGATTGCAACGATGTTTCAAAATGAGTGAACCTGTTAAAGTTTCCAATAACTTAGAGATAAAAAACGACTGGAAACGATGGCATTGGGATAGAAATGATAAAACTTCTGGCGACCATGAAGTAACAACGATCCATAAGTATTCAGCAAAATTTCGGATTCAAGATGTTTCTATACAAGAAAAGCTCCAAGAAGACTTGCAACAACTACAGAACCATCACACACACACACATATATATATATATATATATATATATATATATATATATATATATATATATATATATATATATATATATATATATATATATATATATATATATATATATATATCTATATATATATATATATATATATATATATATATATATATCTATATATATATATATATATATATATATATATATATATATATATATATATATATATATATATATATATATATATATATATATCCAACTATCCATCTCGTTGTAACTCGCCACTAGATGGCGCTGCAGGATATCAACTTCTACACTATAACCAACCCCTATGAAAATTGGTATGCGTAGGTATTTGAACACGGGGAATATTCTTCGCGCTATCCACTCTGTTGTACCTCACTACTAGATGGGGCTGTAGCGCATCAACTTCTACACCTTAACTACATCTTTCCCTGCTTACATTATTAAAATTTAAAAATGCTATCGTACGATAGACAATGTGGCTCAATGGATATAGATAAAAGTGAAAGGAATCTAATACTGACATTTAATAGATATATAGAGGAAAATAAATGTACACTGATAGGACAACATCTGTCGGGTTCTGTTAGTATAATATAAAAACGATTGAAACCTTACCATCTTGCACAAATCCCCCAGCAAAAAATTGGCCTCGTTCCAGAAAAAGGAAGTAGAGACCAATTCATAAATATAAGACCGAAGATTGAGTAATTCTAAGAGTATCAAGTACCAGCTATCTTCTGCTTTTTAGATTACTCTGAAGTGTACTGCGAAAACATTTCATTTTCGTGAGAAAATTACTCTTCATAAATAATAAACTTTTTGTCAGAGTAGACGGTGTAATGTCCACTAATTTCACAGTAGGAAAAGGAATCCGTCAAGGTTTTGTCTTTTCTTCTATACTTTTTAATGTTGACTTTGATCATTTCGAAGATGACTGATCACAGAAATTACGAAAACGGTAGAACAGGAACCACTGGGGAGTTATAACATTCCGCAAAATATAAAGAGTTTTCCAACAAGAGCATCAGAACGTTGGAACGTAATAGCGACAACACTGTTTGACATGTAAATGTTACTAATAGATTGTCGTATTGAAAACATTGTGTCAATTCACCATGGAAAGATACACGATTCAACAATTGGTATCTAGTACAGTTGGAAGACAAAAAAATATATTTTCCAAAAAAAGCGTACTTCTGGCTTAATGGTACTGTGATCAAACATAACAGGCAGAATTTGGACCGATAAAAATCCTCAAGTGATTCAGGAGTTACCTCTTCATCTCCAAAAAGTCACTGTTTGGTGCTGTTTTTGGCTTGAAGGGGCGATAGTACCTTATTTTTTCGAAGACGATGGTAGAAATCTTTTACTGTTAATGATGGAAACCATAGGAATATGCTAACAGCATATCTATGACCTGAACTGATAAATGTGTATGTAAACAAGGTTTTATTTCACCAAGACGATCAATTGCAATTGATTTTTTGCAAGAAAAGTTCTCTGGACGCGTTATTTCCAGAAATGGTAATGTTAAGTGCCCACGAAGATCATGCGATCTCAGGTCCTTGGATCATTTTTTTGCGGGGTTGTTATACCAGGTGTGTCGGTAATTACATTCCGGTTTTCTAACAGATTTCACTAGCCATAAGTATGCAATGTTATGATTTGATAAATATGTCATTTTATTCCACTGACATTAACCTCAAAACTACACAAGTTACGTTCCGCCAAAATAACAGCGTTAAAGATTTCATTTTTTAAAAATGTTGAGTTTTGTGCCTGAAAACGTGCATTTGCGGCACGTATTACTGTTCTTGTTTCATTAAAAGAAAAAAGCCGGTGAAAGTCATCGTTTGCTGGTAGAGACTTACGGTGAGCATGCTCCAACCATAAGAATATGTGAAACGTGGTTTCGAAAATTCAAATGTAGTGATTTCAATGCTCAAGACAAAGAACGTCCTGGTAGGCCGAAAACGTTTGAAGATGCGGAATTGAAGGAGTTATTGGATGAAGACCCAACACAAATTCAAAAACAATTGGCAGAAAAGTTGAATGTGAGCTGAGTCGCAATTTGTGAACGATTACAAGAGATGGGAAAGATCCAAAAGATAGAAAGCTGGGTGCCACATGAATTGAATGACAGGCAATTAGAAAAGCCAAGCCAAGAAAAAAAAACGGAAAGGATTACCGACACACCTGGTGTCTCTGGTTTGCAGAAATAAACCCCTAACAAACCTTTGACGTTTGACCACTGAAAATATACTACGCGATATGTGTGAAAGAGTAATCGAAAATTGGGTTCC
This sequence comes from Cosmopolites sordidus, assembly GCA_031761425.1. NCBI lineage: Eukaryota > Metazoa > Arthropoda > Insecta > Coleoptera > Curculionidae > Cosmopolites > Cosmopolites sordidus. The sequence goes on from JARFXV010000913.1 coordinate 719,270, forward strand.
AGAATGCATTCCACCAGAGGAATCCAGTGGAAGGGACACTTGAACAACATTTTCAAAATATAATGCCATTATTTTTCCTTCCAGATAAAATTAAAACTACCGGATTATCAGTTGTAGTTATCATTCTACCGCATTTCGAAGTTCTGACACTCTCACGGAACAACCCTTTAGATAGGGTCACGAGGACTGAAAACAGGTTACGAGAAGAGAGAGAGAGAGTTGCACTTACCCAATTATGTAAGCTAAAAAGCCTGATGACGAATTAATAACAATAAATAACGTGATAATCGAATTTTACCAGTTCAAAGCGATAAAAACTGAGGTAGGTTGTACTCAGTTCAACCATCATATTTTATAGATATTGTGCCGTTCGAGATTTGTTACGGTTTCCGCAGAGCCCGATGATTTATTCACCTTCAAGGCAGAGCTATTCGCCGGTAACGGTGTTTTAAACATTGTCAGAACAATGAACCAAAATCGTCGATAACAATGAACAATACGACTCTTTATTCGCAGTATCACAATGTCCATTTTGTTTTCCGTGTTAAAAATATTCAGAACCTTTCGGGCAATTCAATATTGAAACAGTAACCTAACATAAAATAAAAAAATGCACTTATCTCCCTTATGTTTTCAGTCTCTCTTAGATGTAACTTTCTTGAAAATCAAAATTATGATTTTGAAACCTTTGGTGAAAATTAAAAACTATTATAACTAGTTTTCCACTCACGTCAAACCCCACTGAACTCACTCGATGCGCGTTTCGTTAACCAAGTTAGCATCCTCAGGAGGCGATGATTGAAACTAAGAGTTTTATTATTTCTTCTTAAAAATAAAATGAGAATAAATAACACCACCTTTAACTTACCGCAACCACCTTTAACATTCCAACATCGTCAAATTGTCCATCTTTATGTTTAATAACTTCTTAAATCTCCCTAAGGAGATTATGTATGAAACAAAATTCTTTTCGGCTTAATAATAGGTTTAACGAACAAGAAGGAACGGTAATGGACAATCCTCTGTCGCCGTTCTTAGCCAATTTATTCATGGGCAAATTTGAAATAGAGGCGAAGGATGAATTCAGTTACTTTCCGAGGGTGTGGCGAAGATATGTAGATGCTGTTTTCGCAATTTTTGAATCAAAAAAACCGAAGATTTTGTTAAAAACTTAAATGTCAAGTTCAAAACCATATCATTCACGTAAGAACTCGAGAACAATGATATATTACTATTTTTTTACGTTTTAGTGAGTAGGAATAATAAAAATATGTTAGATTTTCATTTTTTTAGAAAATACATCATCACTTCGAGATACATTCCTAACGATTCAAATCACTAGCTTCCATAATAAGATGCTACAAACAAAGATAATTATAACAAATAATTTAAATTAATTAGAGAGGTGTCCGAAGTGAATGGTTATTTTGTGACAGTTCATTTTTTAAAAAGGGATAAAACAATTTTTTACATTGTTATCAATCACTTTTATTTTTAAACAAAATTTGTGTGACTTTGGTTTCGTAAAACGATTTTACATTCTCAAACACTACTTTAAAACTCCTAAAAAGTTTTAAAGTAGTGTTTGAAAATGTAAAATCGTTTTGCGAAACTATAGTTACACTAATTTTGTTTAAAAATAAAAGTGATTGATAACAATGTAAAAAATTGTTTTATTCTTTTTTAAGAATATTGTAGATAGATTAATTAGAAAACATAAGTTTAAACAATTATTCAAAGACTTTTTGAAAGGAACAAAACAAAATAATATTATGGTAATCAAAAATATAAATTTGATGCCCAATTAACACGAAGGTTAGACATGATTTTGAAATAAATTGACATTAACGTTATCTAAAAACCATATAATTACGAGAAGCCTTAGGCAATCAGAAGGATAAATTAGATCAACATGAAAAAATCGACCATTTATAAAGTTGTCAAGATTGTGATCGAAGATATATTGGGCAAACTAAAAGATTCCTATTCACCAGATATAAAGAACACACTGTCCACATTAGACATGGGCGTAATTAAAAATCTCGTGTTGCCCAATAAGCACTGGAACATAACTACAATATATATATTCAATTCTTCTATTGGAACCTTTGATTTGAAACACTAAACTCGAAGAGATTTACCACTAAACACCAAATCCTTTTTTGAACTTCTCAACGCACGTTTCGCAAAGCATGTTAGCATGTCATCGGGAGATGATTAAATGAGATGAGATGATTTAATCATCTGATGATGCTAACATGGTTAGCGAAACGTGCATCGAGAACTTCAAAAAATGATTTGGTGTTTAGTAGTAAATCTCTTCAAGTTTAATATAGATATTAATAATTTAGCCGGTCGCTTTGGTGCGGCGGTAAGAGCGCCTGCTTTGCCGAATCCGCGCTGAGCGGTAGCTGGTTCGATTCCAGCGCTCGGATGGTTATTTTTTCTTTCTTCTGTCCGTTTATCTTTCCTAAATGTTTGTGATTGTTTCTAGGCAAGAGTGCAAAATCCGACTACGAATTACCCCTCAGTCACGCCAGTTAAAGGCTGGGTAAGGCCGGATGCCTTCTGAGAAGTGTTCTACGTTGGTCACTCGCCAGTCAGTAGGTTTCCTGATAGACTTATGGGTAGGCACATAACCAAAGGTTTATAGCCCGAGGGGGGTGCTGGCCTGGGTTTGTCGGAAGCTGATGACCGTGGTTCGGAACCCACGTTAAGCTGTAGGTCCAGTCGCTAAATAGCCTAGTTGCTGATGCGCCTCTAACCCAAACACTTTACTTTTACTTTTAATAATTTAAGACTTGTTGAAAGTGTAAATAAATATAGGGCTTCGGATGCGTATGAAACCACACCAATAGAAAAATGTAAGAAAACCATGAAAAGTGATAAACGACCTATTCCGTTCAGTCAACTTTTTCAATTATTAATGTAAGGCTCAGTAAACTTTATGGTTCATGATTTTTATTTGCTTCATTAGGTACAATTGTCATACAAGGCGCGTGTCACGGAAAATGGAACAGCTATTTCTAGTGGCGCCATCTTTTGACGAGGGTAAGCGATGGAAAGGTGCATCCTTCACTGACGTTCTGACAAAATGTTATGATATTCGGATCATCAGAAGCCCAGTTATCGCACTTAAAGTACCAGTGTGTTTATAACATATGTATACGCTATATACATAGCGTACAATCTGTCTTTATACCATCGGTCGAAAAAAGAACATCGAACAAAAAGCGACTAAATTTTGTTTTAAACATTCACCGAAACATTTCAATTAATAAAACAAGTACATGGTGAGGAAAGCGTGACACAAATAGAGATCATATTCAAAGAAAACGATGACAATGTAAAATGAAATACCTGACGTTATTTAATCATAGTTTTAATTATCTTTTCTTCAAAATAGATTTAATGCTAGCCAATACAACCAATTAAAGAAACTAATCCCCTGCTGGATATCCAAAATCGTATCAAAACCCTTATATTACGTCGAAAAGGCATACCTAAAAGTAAGACAGACTCAGATCAGGCGAATATGGAAGATTGGTCGAACACTACGATATATTTCAGTTATGCAATAGCGTACCTTCTTTTTTTTAGAATTAACAGTTTCTCAGCAGATTAAATCATCTCCTAATGATGCTAACATGGTTAGCCAAACGTGCGTCGAGAAGTTCAAAAAAGTGATATGGTGTTAAGTGTTAAATCTGCTCGAATTTAATTGTTAGTTTGTTTAATGAAAAAAATGCAACAATGGACAAATTGGGTAAAAGAGTCATAGAGATTAATCAACTAACTAAGCAGCATGTTAAGCGACACGCCTTGAGGAGAGATATAAGAGGAAGAATCAATATTCATGATCCTCAAAACAGTCCCAACTATAACTGCAACTGGTGGGCTGTCTAGCTACAACTTGCAACTATAGCTTCAACTGCTGCATCCTGCAACTGTCGGATATTTTTTTGTCGATTCCGTAGAGCAAGTAATCTGAGAGGTCGTTTGTTACGGTATAACTCAATTCTGCAAACCATTTAATCAATGTCCTCATAATAATAAATTAGAAAAATACTGCACAACACGATAAAAACATTTTTTTTTAACTGTTTACTTTGCGACATTTTTTTTTTGCAATTATATACAGAAGCAAAGTTTGATCAATATGTATAATGGGTGTTTGCGTTCAAGTAAATAAAGGTATGTAAGTATAGTAATGAGACGGATGGCATAGCGTTCGATCTGGGATAATACTGTTGGCTTTCCCTTTGGAGGGTCGGCACGCCAACATCTGATGCGTAATCAGTGCGAGTTTGAACTCCTCAGAGCTCTTCGTGGTCCGTAGCACTGATTTCGTGAACAGAATTTCAAGCAACGGTGTTGGTCATCTGGTAACAACATAACCTTAAAGTATTAGTGACTCCGTATCAGCATCACATAATTTTTTCGAGCGAAAATGCCAAGTTTTCATGACACACACACTCGAAATTTTACGTTAAAATATCGATTTATAACGGGACTTTTTATAATTTGATGTTATAAAGATATACAAATAAATGTATCGTGGATTTCAATCATAAAAATAAATGTCCATATTTCTAGGCACCAACCACGTTGAAATGAATGAATGAATGAATTATTAAATGAATGAAATGAATAATAATTCAATTGGATATGAAAATTATTAAAAAATCAATCTCGTTACTATATTTACACACCTTGTATATGGATAATGTCTTGACTGACCGTGTACAGTCAGTGTTCAGTTGTAACATTCCAATTAAGCTATGGTTTCCTAAGAGGGCGGTGCTGTTATCTAGTGGCCGTAATGTAGTGATGGATGACTTCACTAAAACGTGGTCTATGCAAATCAGATGGCGTTGGTTTCCTAGAAAGCGTTGGTTGTGACCTTTATGTCAAATAGCGGTGCCGCCATTTGGATGACAGCCATCATAACGGTGTCAAATAGTCCTGGAACGTTTTTTTCCGTGTAGCGGTGACCATTAAAAAAAAGAATGCAAACAGTAGAAGCGTGATTTGGACCAGCAAAGATGACGAAAAATTGATTGGTTTTGTAAGAAATACAGAAGCTTTATATAATGTAAATAAAAAACAACAACTATAGAAAAGCCCACTCACAGCAAAAAAATGGAAATACACCCTCTGTAGCACGATTTCTAAATATCTCACTATCTTCGAAACGATAGTCCAGATGGTCCATTCTTCACCGCAATACGTTCATTGACCGTTGACATTTTTTTTTAAGTTGACATCTTTGGTCGCTGTTTTTACGGCCATTTTCTTAGGGAACAGTAGCTTAAACCTCGGGTTCGCACACCAACGTTTTTAATTTTTTGACAGTAATTAAAAAATAATTGATAATAATTAAAAACCTTTTTGATATTTTATCTCCAATATTTGATATTATTGAGAAAAACAAACAATAAAATTATCATTCACTCAAAATTCTTTATCATTTCCATCCATTTCATGACGTACATTAATCGAAGATGACTAAAAAAATTACGTTCCTGTTTTATAATCAACAATCTAAAGGTCAACAAAACTAGAATAGTTTTTATAGTATTTAAAAAACAAAAAAAAGAAAAATTTTATAGTTAAATATTTGAAATATTTTTTTATTCGTGGGTTGTTAAAAAATTCTTGATCGAGACAAAGAAAATTCAAAATTTTGAGAATATTTTTGATTTTCGTTATACACTTTTGGTTTTTTTTGGACGTAGCCTGAATAGCACCAGTCAGTTGATCCAGTAGTGAAGCGAATACTCTCCGATGATGGCCGTGCCTTTGGTCAGATCAGTCTATGGTATGGCACCATCCACGAGAATCTCGGACTAGTAGCTATGACTTGTTCTGCATGGTCACTCGCTAGTCGATAGGCTTCTCGAGATACTTATGGTTAAGCACAAACCAAAAGGTTGAAAGCCGGAGGGGGGTGCTGACCGGGCTTTTCGGTAGCCGATGACCGTGGTTCGGAACCCACGTTAAGCTGTAGGTCCAGTCGCTAAATAGCCTTCTCAGTTGCTGATGCGCCTCTAACCATAAAACTTTACTATTACTTTTTCTACAAATTGAATTGATCGGTTCTTTTGGGGCACAATCGTGCTTGTGTTTCGATCGCCTCTGGTTTCTAGAGGTTAATCCATGTTCCACCTATTATTATAAAACGAGAAAGAAACTCAATAGAAATTGTTGAGAAATGTTTATTCGATTTTTTTGGTGCATTGTTAACAAATGCGGCATTCATCGAGTGAAAATTTTGTTTCATACTGAAAATGTCGTATACATGGTCTATCGAGATGTTTGCACTATCAGCAAACTGGCGTACGTTAAGTCGACGATCATTTGACACGATATTCTGGATTTTTGTGGCGATTTTGTCGGTCGCAGCGATTTTTTGATCCTGAACATTTATCATCTTCTATTAATGAACATACAAACACGTTTACCAACACAATTTTTTAACATCGAAAACGATGTAATGTATTAAATGCGTATTTTTATAATGAGTTAATTAATTAATTAGCATTTTTTCGCTAAGTATATTAGTAAAATGAATGGCTGCTTAAAAGAATAAGGAAATGTTTCCTTTTTGAAAAACATCGTAGTTGTTTATTATCAATATGATCATGTTGAAAATCATGTCAATGATCATGTCATGATCAATATGATCATAGTTTTGATTGATTGCGCGGTTGGCTCTTGGTGAAACATAGTAACAATGGTAATAATTAAAACACTTGGTATTTGTTTCACAATATATTCAAGATATTCTCTAACATGTTTCGGCCTCGCGACCATTCTCAAAGAGAGTTATGTATAAACTAAACTAAAGTTTCAAAGTGCTGTCTAATGGAAGTCGGTTTTTCCATCTCATTAAATTTATTACACTATCAATAATTGGAGTATTTCCGAAGTCTAGCTGGGTGTTTGTTAGGTTTTTGCCGTCGTATATGGCTTTTTTAATTTCGAAAATTTCCAGGTAATTTAACAGCCTGCTTTTATTGCAGCTATGTATTAATTTGGTATTATTAATGTTAAAAAAATGGTTCTGGTCTATACAATGTTCGGCAAAGCCCGTCTTTCTCTGATTGTGTAAAATTGAATATTTATGTTCTTTTAGCCTATCATTGAGCGATAGGCCCGTTTGGCCTATATAAATAGCGTCACACATATTACATTTAATTTCGTATACTCCAGATTTGTCACAAAATTTTGCTCTTTCTTTGTTATTGTTTAACATCGATGCAAGATTATTCTTATTAACAGAGATAATATTAATATTTTCGTTCTTTAACTGATTTGTGATTCTTGAACTTAATTTGTGAATATAGTTTATAGCATGCCAATTTTAGAATCTTTTTCGGGTGTTGCGGCATAAAAATGTTTGGTGTTGTTTTTCTTAATCTTGTTTTTTATCATTTTATCTATGATGCTTGGCTGATATCCATTATTCCTTGCGATATTTTTGATAATATTAAGTTCTTTTTCATAGCTGTCTTTTTTAAGCGGAATCGTTAGAAGTCTGTGGGTTATTACATTACAATTATTCACGCAAGTTCAAATCAGTCATGGAATGTAAAAATGTCCACTTTTCATAGTATGACCCACAGACTTCTAACGATTCCACTTAAAAAAGACAGCTATGAAAAAGAACTTAATATTATCAAAAATATCGCAAGGAATAATGGATATCAGCCAAGCATCATAGATAAAATGATAAAAAACAAGATTAAGAAAAACAACACCAAACATTTTTATGCCGCAACACCCGAAAAAGATTCTAAAAATTGGCATGCTATAAACTATATTCACAAATTAAGTTCAAGAATCACAAATCAGTTAAAGAACGAAAATATTAATATTATCTCTGTTAATAAGAATAATCTTGCATCGATGTTAAACAATAACAAAGAAAGAGCAAAATTTTGTGACAAATCTGGAGTATACGAAATTAAATGTAATATGTGTGACGCTATTTATATAGGCCAAACGGGCCGATCGCTCAATGATAGGCTAAAAGAACATAAATATTCAATTTTACACAATCAGAGAAAAACGGGCTTTGCCGAACATTGTATAGACCAGAACCATTTTTTTAACATTAATAATACCAAATTAATACATAGCTGCAATAAAAGCAGGCTGTTAAATTACCTGGAAATTTTCGAAATTAAAAAAGCCATATACGACGGCAAAAACCTAACAAACACCCAGCTAGACTTCGGAAATACTCCAATTATTGATAGTGTAATAAATTTAACGAGATGAAAAAACCGACTTCCATTAGACAGCACTTTGAAACTTTAGTTTAGTTTATACATAACTCTCTTTGAGAATGGTCGCGAGGCCGAAACATGTTAGAGAATATCTTGAATATATTGTGAAACAAATACCAAGTGTTTTAATTATTATCAATATGATCATGTTGAAAAAATAACAATTTTTTTCCATTTTTTTCCCTACAACGAATTATATATAAAACAGGGTAAATAGTACATAATTTATTTAACCTTCATACAAAATTGTCATGGTTGGAACATTTCCCAGCTTTCTCATCCAAGCTATCGACCAAAACGCATTTTCCGAAAAGTAAAAATACCGAATGAATGACCCACATAAGTATTTGTTTTTTTTATAGTTATTAAGATCTGCCCCAGTAATAAAATGCATACCGATGTCTGAGTAAAATAATGGCAAAAACTTGGCTAAAGTTTCAAAATAAGCAGTTTTTATTTTATTCAGCCTAACTAACACACTAAAGGACAATTGGCACGTGTTGGACCGAACTTTCAAAACTATTTGATGACCTTGTCACCTGACCTTTCGTCAAAACAGTTTTGATTGTTGACAATATCTTTCTATATATCGGCCCATTCGCCGAACTGCCCCACTTATTGTGGCCTTTTTAAGGGCATAATAACGTATAAAGATCTTTATGTTATTCCTTGCCTTTATTAATTGTTCGGTGGATTAGCTATTGTTCTTTACTTTTTAGGCCAAATTTCGCGAACATATAGATTTGTTCTTTTGAAGTCGATGCTTGTTCACATTCTAATATTCTTTGGATTTTTGATAAACCATGTAAGATAAAATATTTTAAAGACTAAAAAATATATTTTTAACTAATATAATCTAATCTAATATATTCTAATCTAATATCCCTAAGGACACAATACATGACCTGCAACAAACTAAGAACACCATTTCTAAACCCAAATATGGTAACATCAGACGTCAATCAATCAATTTAAATATTTGGGTGAAATAATCAAGGAAAAGGAGTTGGAAAAAGCCGCCAATAAGGGTAGTTGTCAAAAAATTGAAACTGCATTAAAACTTACACAAAACATTTATAACAAAAAATGCATATCTAAAAACAAAACTGAGACTTTACAACACAGTTATTAAGCCAGAATGTCTATATGGCGCAGAAACGCTCATTTTGAATAGAAAGAAAGACATCGAGGGGATTGAAAAGAAAGAAAAATCTTAGGCCCCAAATAAATAAATAGCACAACATATCGACTTCGAGAAAACCAAGATATACATAGCGATATGAGAAAAAGAAGACTTAAGTTTTACGGACACATAAAACGGATGAATCCAAGAAGGCTAACTAGACAAATAGTTGAATGTTATGAAAATAGGAGTAGAGCTAAAATAGAAATAATTAAATGGATTGCTGCAATTAAAGAGGACCTAAGATCAGCAAATATTACACAAAGTGAAATTCAGGATAGAAACTGTTTCAGTCAGACACAATGTTAACGTTTGGGAGGTTGGCCAGAGAGAAAAATGTAGGAAGACCGGAACAACCTGGTCTGATGAAAAAAGCTCATAGTGAAAGAATGAAATCAGTACCGGCGCAAAGGAAGGCTAACGACAACAAACGCCTGAACTTCGCGTGGTCCACCAAGGCTCATACGTGAATAATAATAATATATATAAATATATTATTATTATTATAAATAATATATATCTATATATATATATATATATATATATATATATATATATATATATATATATATATATATATATATATATATATATATATATATATATATATATATATATATATATATATATATATATAGCGTTTATGTTATTTTTAATATATAAATTTTATGAAACCTATATTGCCATATTCTATGCATTTTTAAATTTCACGCGAGTTGTAACCTCTTTTACGGCGTTGCCACATCTAATGAACTACGATATAAAAAGTACATTTTTGATATTTATTCGCTAATTACTACTATCACATGCTCTAAAGCTGTACTTTTAAGTGTCTTAAATGTTTTATATATCATTTTTTCTCATTTTTTCCTTTTCTATCGAAATCTGAAACGTACTTTTTGTAAAATATGATAAGACTGTGATTTATCATAAGGTTAAAGGCATGAAATTACAAGTGTCAAGGTATTTTTTACCGGTGCGTTGTAGCTCTCCAACAATTTAATTGGATCATTATCTTACCATAATCTACTAATATGCCAAATTTCATTAAATTCTGAACAGTAATTCTAAAACCGACAGTACTACCTTAACTTTTGCATTAGAATGGCATACAACTATTATTATAGGTATTATGGTGGAATGATAATGGAGTTTGGGGGATCAATTAAAACTTCAAACTCAAGCAATTATACAGATATTTGGATATGTGAAGGTTCAGCGACTGAGATGACTAGGACAGACAGAGACAGCGGTGAGAATGCCAGAAAACCGATTACCAAGAAAAATCATTCAGGCGAGATTAAGGGGGCAACAGAAAAAGATATAAACCAAAGACATGATGGCAGCACAATGCAAGAAGAGATCCTGAAGAAAAGTACTGGACATCAAAAACTGGCAACGGGCTGCTGGAGATCCATCCGATTTTAGGCGAAGATTGAGTGAGGCCAAGGCTCACTGACAGCCTGTATCACCACAAGAAGACGGTATGGAGACACCATATGACAGAATGGATAACCTTAAGATGAGGATTAAATGCAGCCCTTCGCAAGATAAAGCTAGCTCTGTTATAATAAACGCGATGGGCCTACGCATTAACAAATATGAGTGGAATTTCTTGATTTTTTTATTAATACATAACGCCCTCAAGAAAATTAATACAAATTCATATAAAATGAATCTAATAAGTTATTTTTTACACTGTTGCTTTTATTTGTTCTCTAGTAAATATCAACATAACCCGTACACATATTTTCTTATATTACAAATTTGAGAGTACACATTTCATTTCTGGATCGGACTTTATAATCAGAGGTCAAGGCTGACAGGAATGTGTGCTTCCAAAACCAACTAACCCAGAAAAAAAACTATTTGGATTATTTTTCCAATAAGAAAAAAAAACAGCTTAACTAGATTACCTGCAAACAGGAAAATATAGATCTTCCGTCCTTGAAAGTTTAAAATTAGACTAAGAAAAAAAATTGCTTGGCTACCGAATGTCTGGTTGCTCGCTGGCAAGTAGAGTTTGATTTCCTTCTCGACCAAGAGATTATTTTTGTTTTGATATTTTCAACTTTCTAATTATTAGTTTTTAATGTAATGTACAAATGTTAGTTTTGTGACAACAATAAAAGTCATTGTAGTATAATAGACCTGCATACAGTCTGTGTCATAAGAAATTGTACGCGATTTTTTTTAAGAAGTTTTTTTGAGAAGTTTTTTACATGAAAGTACGTCAGAATTGTTATATTGGAATCCTTTAAAAAGCCGTGTAATCACCATTATTCTCGAGTATGGCCTCACACCTACTGGGCATACTTTCGACCAGTTTTTCCGCGTAGTTGCCAAATTTTCCGAATATCGCGTGCCAGCTGCTTAAAATCGTACACAGGTTTTCCAGCTAGTTGGATCTTCATAATTCCCCACACATTTTCAATTGGTTTGGAATCTGGACATAGTAAAAGCCAGTCTACTGTCGAGGTAGCGTTTTACTCTTTCCAAGACTTGCACAGAAGACTTCGATGTTTGGGATCATTATTTTGAAGCACCCATTTTTCTTTGTTATTTGGAAGTTTGTCTTGACCGACTTAAGAGTCCACGCGGAAAAATTTTGACCATTTTCTTCGCGTCCAAATTATCCGTGACTAAAACCTCGCTGAGAGAAGCACCCCCACACATGAATGAAAAGCGTATCGCTGATAGACCAAGCACGCTTCAGGGGAACGCACGCAGAAAAAGTCGCCTCATCAGAAAAAAAACAACTTTGATCCAACCCTGATTTTTGTTTTCCTCAGCCCAGCTTTTGCGCTTTTCAACGTGCTTTTGATGGCGCATCGGTATCAAGGTCGTGGGACGGTATTTCACATTTGCCTGTTGTAAACGCCTTTGAATTGTGTTGGTATTCACATATATTCCATTTTAGTCAGTTGAACGCGAGCCGGACACAATCGCAGAATGTGATTTCTCTTGAATGGATTGACTATCGTTTTGTCCCGCTTTTCTATGCTCGGTTGAAGCCCAGGTCGTTGTAGTCATCGACTGTTTTAAACAACTCATTATACTGCTCGATCCAGTTCGAAACAAAACTTTTTGACTTTTTAATTCCCTTAGCAGCCGATGAAAACGATAATTTAGATCCTTTTGGGTGTTTGTAAAGGAAATCTGCCTCGAAATATTTCGCATCCGTGGTACTCATTTTGGAATCCTGAAATGAATCTATGTTTGCGCCGTAGCCTTCTGATGGTACAATAGCATAGCGATAAAGAGACTGAGACATCTCTTGTACTTTCGAAAAAAATGTGTACGCTATCTTCTGACACAAACTGTATCTGATGAAAGCATTCGACCGAGTTACATTGAATGAATTTTATTCACTTGATATACTGAAACGTTGCTCTGACTAAAATGTTGCCCTGGATCTAATAAGAATTACTAAAATAATTCTGCTGAAGCAAGAATAGATAGACACACTAACATAGGTAGTCTTGCCGTAAGTTATGTCTCTTGAACATAAGTTTGTAGTGTTTTATAGAAGAATTTGGCGTTAGGAGAAAAGTTGGCGTTATTTTATTTCCTACTTAGGAGATAATTCAAAAATATAAAAATTATTTGAAGTGTCCCGCCTTCCGGAAACTTCTTTATGTGTGTCCGGAATGTTATGTGTATTTAGTGTCCGGTCAATCACCTGTTGCAGTACGCACCAAATCCAAGAGAATTTAAAGCGTTATTTTCACCAAATAGGTTTTCAGGGACTCGATATTGCGTGACTAGAGCATACAATATTCTACAACGGATAGTCTTTCATATTGAGATCAGGACTTCCTGGTTCCCAATAAACGCTGTCCGGATCTGGCCTTATGGATTAGCGCTGAATCTTCCTGGAACATCCAATGTTTTCGTGCAACCAAGGTGTAGTTAGCGGCTTTGTTATCTTCTCCAAAACATCGCTTTGATAGTTTGTGGTGCCCGTTTTGACCCCTTACTCGCAGAAATGCAGTTGAGTAACGTCGTCGTAAGACACTAAACCTACAATGAAGCGGTTGATGATCTCTTTCCACTCTCTCATTTTTTTCAGCAGCTTTGCTCATTTTGCCGTTTGACTTTCTTTTCAACATTGAACATTTTTTCATCTGTGAAAAGGATTTTCCTGTGCGCATCATTCAAATGTGGTTTAAATAACGCGCTTTCGCTCTTGTGGATATTATAGTACGTAGAACTACTGTTAAGCGCTGTCCGGTAGATCTTCGGTAAACTCAAACTCCTGGGTCATGTTTAATGATGCACAACATGCCTCGGCACTATTTGTATCTCTTGAGCCATGGTTTTCTCATGTTTTCGGAGTGGATTTTTCCAAATTCTTTCAGCAACTGCCTTGATAGTCGTTGGGGTCTTGGTCCCGCGAGGTCGGCCACTTTTTTACTTTGTCGTCGATAGAGGAAATATCGTTGTATCGTATTAGAGTACGATAGATAATTTTATATTTTTAACGCTTTGAATAAGTTGAAAATTCCCGTTGCAAATTTATTGTACATGTATAACGCTACAATAGCGATGCGATTCTCTTTGTTACCCACTACATGTTTACCATATATATATATATATATATATATATATATATATATATATATATATATATATATATATATATATATATATATATATATATATATATATATATATATATATATATATATATATATATATATATATATATATATATATATATATATATATATATATATATACATATATATATATATATATATATATATATATATATATATATATATATATATATATATATATATATATATATATAGAAGAAAACCAGCTTACTACATATTTTTTATACAATAAATTGACCATATTAAAATCGAGAAAAAAAAGCCGGATTTGTTTTCATACACATCACATTTGGTAACGCTGACATTTCGTGTTCAGTTGGTTATGTAAACGTCATTATTTTAGCGATTTTACGAACCGATAAATAAAAAAATTGAAACATGATAGTTAACTGCATCATTATAAAGAATGTTTCCATTAAACGCGTTCCCTCTGCTCTCTTTCCATCTCTATTTTTCGCATCATTAAATCTGAAAAAGGAATTTTTATATCTGTAATTAAGGCTCCCTGGGTGGTTTCCAGGGACAGTTAACTGCTTTACGTGTATATGCTTTAACATATACAAATAGGCAGTTTAGTTTTATTGGAGTTATAAATAAAAATGTACATGTACGTTGAATATTCCTGCAGTGATGAAGAATTTTTATTTATCCAATGTTTATAACTATTGCAATATATACAGGGTGTTCGCAAAGTTGAATCATTTATTTTAATAGGTCGTAAAAGTCTGAAAAATAAGTAATTTTGCCAAAAATCATTTACATAAAAGTTGCAAAATAAAGACGTTATTACAGGTTACAAAAGTTGAAAACAGACCTGACTTTTGGATATTCTTGACCATTGCGTTGTAAGCACAAAAAGCATTTGTTTACTGCTCATATTGCGTATAACTAGTTTTTTGTATTCTTGTACGATATTTATTTTGAGTGCGATGTTTGATTTGACCAGTGGTAATAATTCCTTAATAGTGCGTGTTTAATTTTTTGGTTTAATTTCTGCGATTAAAATGCCAGACATTTATCAAAACAATGAACTAGTGGATATAAATGCAGCCGCAGCATGTCTTTTGAACGCGAAAAGGTTTCTTTTAAGAAATCATCCGGCGGATGTTTCGAGACTTCGCGACACTTGCGAGACGGGGGGAGGGGGGGGGGGGGGTATTTAAAAGCACAACGAGGATGTCACGCTGGAAAGCCTCCTCCATGCGAAATGGTAGAGATTAAGGAAGAAATTTTAGGGCAACAAAGAGCACTAGGTCTATAGCAGGTCAAGTTAGAGTTGGTCATAGTAAAGCAGGGGAAACTATATGACAAGAACATTTTTATCCCTATCATTATCAACGGGTACAAGAGTTAAACCCGAAGATTATCCTAGAAGAGTTGAATTTTGTCATTGGCTTTTATTTTTATAACTACAACAGAAATTAAAATTTTACCAAATTGATTTTGGCTACCGACGAGGTAACATTTACAAGAAATGAAGTAAATAATTTCCACAAGAACCAAACCATGTTTGTGCAGTAGAAAATACGCATGCTGTGAAAAGAATCCATTTTCCAATTCAGCACAGATTTTCAGTAAATGTTTGGGCTAACGTAGTAAATGGCCTGCTTACGCTATGTCCTAGGTAAATACGATATCTGCGGTGCTTGCGATGCGGAAATCGTACGCACCGCAAACCGTATACAGTTGCGATTGAAACCGATGTAAATCGAATTTATTAATACGACAAATATTTATTTCAGTTCATTGACGATGAAAAATCTAACATGACTTCAATAGAATTGCCATCGACAATATTATTAATGGATAATACTATTTTAAAGAAAATACAAAAAAGAGGAATATCAGTCGTTAAATTAACAGAGACAGATTAAATTTCGGAGAATTTCATGATTGATGTGGGTGCGTATGGAAAGGATAGTGCTGCAGATGTATTTTCCAATTCAGCAATTTACCAAAGCCTTGAGAATGGCAATATTAATTTTCCAGAAAATATGGACTTGCCAAATTCAGATCTGAATTTATTTTGTTGGCGATGAAGCCTTCCCACTGAAAAGTTGTCTAACGAGGCCTTATCCTATAAGATGGATTCAAGGAAATATTACGGCTTCATACTTTAAATATGGACTTTCACAAGCCAAAATTATCGTAGAATAAGGCTTTGCTATCAGTGCTGCAAGATTTAGAATTCTATTGAAACCTACAGAAACTGAAAACTGGAAAATGTCATTCACATTG
This sequence comes from Cosmopolites sordidus, assembly GCA_031761425.1. NCBI lineage: Eukaryota > Metazoa > Arthropoda > Insecta > Coleoptera > Curculionidae > Cosmopolites > Cosmopolites sordidus. Next base: position 735,607 of record JARFXV010000913.1, read on the forward strand.
TTAAATCAGTTTGTATTTTATGTAATTCTATACTTTACACAATTAGCTCTAAATAACCAAGACAATTGCAAAGAACTTGCGAAATATTTTGAACAAATACTAAACTGTCCTGAACCCTTAAACAAATTAGCAACACTAAACCCTAAACAAACAAACCCAGATTCATTACCACCGAATGAAGAGGAAATAATTAGGCAAATCAAGCGGCTTAAAAATAACAAAGCTTCTGGTGAAGATGGAATCACTGCTGAACTTTTGAAATCCGCTGGTCCAGGTACAATCAAGGAAATAGCCAAAATTCTACAAGAAGTTTGGCGAACCGAACGGATTCCGGAAGACTGGAAAGATGCTCTAATCCATCCACTACATAAGAAAGGAGATAGAACGAATGTAAACAACTATAGAGGAATATCTCTTCTCCCAGTTTGTTTCAAGATTCTATCTCAATGTCTACTAGACAGAGCACAGTGACAGTTAGAACCGAACATTGGTGAATATCAAGCAGGTTTTCAACCGGGCAGATCCTGAATCAAAAGTTGATTCTAAGACATCAAAAACTGTACAATAAAAATCTCGTCTGTACATTTGTGGATTTCAAAAAAGCATATGATTCTATTGACCGCGAATCTTTATTCCGAATCTTGAAAGAACAAGGACTAGATCTGAAAACGCTGGCAATTATTAAAGCAACATTAACTAACACAAGGTCAAAAGTTAAATTCATGGGTGACATCACAGAGCCCTTCGAAATTAAAACTAGTGTGAGGCAAGGGGATGGACTCTTGCCACTCTTATTTAACTGTGTTCTAGAAAAAGTACCACAGGAGTGGCGTGAAAACAAGTTGGCACTGAATATTGACCAGCCCATTAAATTGGGGAGAACCAACATCAAAATTGATTGTCTGGCATTTGCTGATGATCTAGCAATTTTAGCTCAAGATATATTAACGGCACAGAAACAGATTGAAATCCTAAAAGAAACAGCAGAAAAGGTAGGACTCCAAATTTCCTTTGAAAATACACAATACATGACCTGCAACAGACTAAGAATACCATTTCTAAAAACAAAATATGGTAACATCAGACGAGTTTTTCAATTCAAATATTTGGGTGAAATAATCATGGAAAATGGGTTGGAAAAAGCGGCCAATAAGGGTAGATGTCAAAAAATGGAAACGGCATTGAGACTTACACAAAATATTTACAACAAAAAATGCCTATCTAAAAACACAAAACTGAGACATTACAACACAGAACCGCTCATTTTGAATAGAAAGAGGGACATCGAGGACATTGAAAAGAAGGAAAGAAAAATCATAAGAAAAATCCTAGGCTCCAAACAAATAAATAGCACAACATACCGACTTCGAGAAAACCAAGAAATCAAACAATACACATATAGATAGCGATATGAGAAAAAGAAGACTTAAGTTTTACGGACACATCAAACGGATGAATCCGAGTAGGCTAACTAGACAAATAGGCGAATTTTATGAAAATAGGAGTAGAGCTAAAGTAGAAATAATTAAATAGATTGCGGTAGTACTTTCATCATGCGATATCAACGACAACTGCGGGCAGAAACAAACAATTTGATTTTTACAACAAAGCGTGCGATGCGGTGACGTAAAATCGTGCTAAACGCACGCATTTCTTTTTCTGTTTCGACGACATTATTATTACAGGATGTTCCTACATGATGGAATTCCGCCACTTTTTAGACGAGTTCACGAACATTTAAATAATGAATTTCCTAACAAATGGATAGGGCGCAATGGACCCATTTCTTGGCCCGTCCGTTCCCCGGATTTAATGCCTTGCGATTTTTTTCTATGGGGCTATTTAAACAAGGTAGTTTATCACGATGAAGAAGTAAATACTATGGAAGAACTACAGTAGCGCATCGAAAGCGCTTGTGATGTGGACGTGGACACCGCAATTTTGGACACATGGGTACGCCGAACAAGATTTTGTGCTAATCGAACAATTTTTGTAGCGTTTTTTTTTCTTATTCTGTAACTTTTATATAAATGATTTTTGGTAAAATTACTTCTTTTTGCTAGTTCAACAACCTATAAATGACTTACCTTTAAGAAAACCCTGCATATATATATATATATATATATATATATATATATATATATATATATATATATATATATATATATATATATATATATATATATATATATATATTTATTGCTCCTTTGCGTATCAGACCTTGACGTGGTAAAGGGTTTTGAGTAGGTAAATGAAACTTTGTTATTCCGTCTGGAGCCTATACTACTGGGTCACCCCTGGCAGACAGGTCAAGGCCTCAGACGAACATGATCCAAAATGTGCCAACCCGCATTGGACCAGCGTGGCAGATTACGATTCATGCCCTCAATATGACAGTACAACCTCAAACTCGACCCTCATTCCACGGAGGCCAAGGAGCAACTACCTACGGCAGCGGAAAGACCTGCCCCAAGGCAGAGGGTGCTAAGAATCACCGGGTTAGATCAGGCTGCCATTGGACTTTTGACATTGCCACTCTGAATATACGGACAATGAAAACGGATGCCCGTCTGCAAGAACTGGTGATCGAACTTGATCTTGACATACAATGGGATATTATTGGGCTATGTGAAACACAAAGAAAGTGCGAAGAGCTAATGTATTTTACACTCAAGGTACGGAGAATGGACGATGTGATGGAATTGGATTCCTCATCAATCTAAAGCTGAAGGACAGTGTAGTCAAATTTGAAAGTATTTCTGACCGATTAGCCCAATGCGTCATTCAGCTGAATAAAAAGTTTAGGCTTCAAATCGTCTAAGATTATGCACCAACTATAAGCCATAGGGATGAAGAAATTGAGGAATTTTCTGATGATGTGACCCAGATTTTATACAAGAAGAACTATAGGTATAAAATCCTGATGGGTGATTTTAATGCCAGAATTGACACAACAAGAACTGACGAAAATGCAACTGGCCCATATGGAACTGGTGAGCGAGACACAAGAATTTCAGTTTTAGGAAGGGATTTGGAGATCGTGGACCATTTTATATATCTTGGGCAGACGATTTCAATGGAAGGGGATACCACCCGGAAGGCGGTGAACAGCGTGTTAAGTATGGCTGGCGGGCATTTGGCAGGCCCCTGTGTCTGGAAAGAAAAGTCTTCGATCGGTGCGTCCTGCCTGTTATTACATACGGAAGTGAAACCTGGACACTCGCATCGCGTCAATTCAAAAACTTTGGGTTGTACAGAGGGAAATGGAAATATGTATGATTGGCATTACAAGACGAGACAGAAAGTCCTGCGCATGGATCAGGGAACAAATGAAAGTCTGTGACATAATTGGAAGAGTAAGCAATTGAAATGGACATGGGCAAACCATATAGCGAGGCGATGGGACGATAGATGGACCAAGGCAATCCTGGAGTGGATACCGCTTGATCGCAAATGACCACGAAGAAGACGGAAAGCACGATAGACTGATGACATCGTTAGGTATATTGGACCCGAGAGGCAGAGGAAAGTTCAAGACTGTGAAAGTTGGAAGCATGCTGAAGAGGCCTTCGTCCTGCAGTGTATCGACACGGGCTGATGATGATGTATATATATATATATATATATATATATATATATATATATATATATATATATATATATATATATATATATATATCATCATCATCATCATCATCATCATCATCATCAGCCCGCATCGATCCACTGCAGGATGAAGGCCTCTTCAGCATGCTTCCAACCTTCACGGTCCTGGGCTTTCCTTTGCCACTCGGGTCCAATATACTTAACGATGTCATCAATCCATCGTGCTTTCGGTCTTATTCGCGGATGTTTGCGATCAAGCGGTATCCACTCCAGGATTTCCTTGGGCCATCTGTCGTCCCATCGCCTCGCTATATGGCCTGCCCATCTCCATTTCAATTGTTTTACTCTTCCAATGATGTCACATACTTTTGTTTGTTCCCTGATCCATGCGCAGGACTTTCTGTCTCGTCTTGTAATGCCAGGCATACATCTTTCCATTCCCCTCTGTGCCACCCGAAGTTTTTGAATTGATTGCGATGTGAGTGTCCAGGTTTCACTTCCGTATGTCATAACGGGTAGAACGCACTGATCGAATACTTTTCTTTTCAGGCAAAGTGGGAGTCTGCTCTTAAACACTATGTTGAGCCTACCAAATGCCTGCCAGTCACATTTAACACACCGTTCCACCTCCCGGGCGGTATTCCCCTCCATTGAAATCCTCTGCCCAAGATATACAAAGCTGTCCACAATCTCTAAAACCCTTCCTAAAACTGAAATTCTTCTGTCCTGAGCGAAGTTATTGAACATAACCTGACTCTTTTTCAGGTTTATTTTCAAGCCAAATGGTTCGCCAGCCCTTTGCAGTTCTTGTATGCGTCTTTGCAGCTCCTCTGGGTCTTGTGAAATGAGAATAATATCATCTGCAAATCTAAGATAGTTTAAGTTTGCACCATTGATCTTTACACCATCCTGTTTCCAATCCAGTTTACGGAACACTTCTATATCTATATATATATATATATATATATATATATATATATATATATATATATATATATATATATATATATATATATATATATATATATATATATATATATGTATAAACATAATAAACCCCAACAATTAAGATATGTAAAAAATATCAATTGAGATATCACAAAATCTTGTATAAAAAAAGAAAAAAAACAACAAAACAAAAAGTGAACAGAAAAGAAACAATGAACAGTTCCGAATTTTGAAACTGACTCTCTTCTCGCGCTCCGGGACAGGACGAAAGACCTGTCGAAAAAACAACAAGCGAAGAAGTACGAAAATAAAAAAAGCTCTCCGTCTGTTGACGTCAGCGAGAATAAAGCGTCAAATTATCCCGCTTTGTCCCTTAACAAAGCGAAACCAGTCGTATTTTCGTAGTGGCGACAAAGATGGCCTTCGTTTTCTAAATACGGACACTTCTCATATTTTCCGCATTACTTATGGCGAGCTAAAGCTTTTTTTGTCAGTAGAAAAGTCAAGAACGTTCACGTATACCATAAAAGACCAGGAAAAAAAAACGAAATTTATCTTTATTATTTATATCTATTATTAATAAAAACCATAGATTCCCATTGTTGTTTTAAGATTAAAAAAAAATACGGTACTCTGTAGCACTAAATTCATGTTACAAAATTAGCATCAATTAAAATACAATATATGTATACGTATTGTACTAGGCTAATGGAAAAGTTCGCGGAGCTGAAATGTAAAGAAAAAAAAGCAAGTTTATAGTTGAAAAAATGACTTTAATTCTTCGGTATATTCCCCATTAAGCTTAAAACATTTTTTTCAGTGGTTCTCCAATTCATTTATTACATTTCTGAAGTGATTTTCTATAACTTCTTCATTTGATGAAAAACGCTGTCACGTAGGAATTTTTTGAGGTTTGGGACCAGATGAAAGTTAGAGGGGGGCAAATCTGGTGAATATGATGGATGCTGGAACAATTCGTAGAGTAACTCCTTCAATTTGGCCAATGCAAGAACACCTCTGTGAGCCGGTGCATTGTATTGATGAAAAATTATTTTATTCTTCCTTAAACCAGATCTTTTCTCACGAATTTTTGCATCCAAAAGGTTTGGGTAATATTATCCTGTTATCGGTTTGAAGGTAATCAATTAACAAAATGCCCTTTGTTTCCCAAAAAACTGATGCCATAACCTTTTTGGTCGATTTTGGCAACTTTGCCTGCTTCGGAGCTGAACAATCGGGCTTAGTCCACTCTGCGGTTTGTTCAGTAGTAACAAAAGAGGTCTTTTGTTCAGTATCATAATGGTAAAACCAAGTCTCATTCATAGTTACAAAATTACGTTTAAAATATATTTTATTCTTTCGAAAAAGATCCAACTGTTGGTTTTACTGGTTAAACTTTACCAAAGTTTTACTCGAAGTCGTTTTTGATCAGAATTTAACAAACGGCACCCATCTTATACATAGCTTTCTCAAGCCCAATTTGTTTTTCAAAATATGAAACATCCGTTCAGTTGAGATGTCCACGGTCTTAGCAATTTCACTCAAAGTCAATTGTGTGTCATCCATAACAATATCATGAATAGAATTAATTATTTGTTCAGTAGTTGCACTTATTGGACGTCCAGAACGAGGATATTCACCCAGGCTTGTCCGACCACGTTGAAACTCACCTGCCTACTTACAAACCATTGTTTTGAAGGAACAGACTCCCCTAATACATTTTCCATTTCACTATAAATTTTCATTGCCTTTAAACCTTCTTTACGGATTTAATTATTGCACGATTTTCAATATTTTCCATTTTAAAAAATAACACTGATACGTTTACTGTACCTGTTGTTTTTGTACGAATACGAATTTTGTACGAAAACTGTTGTTTTTGTACGAATGAATTGACAAATCGACTTGAAACTTCACATATGTATGAAGGAAGAAACCTCAAAATGTAATAGAATATATAGTTATTTTACTGCTCTATAGGTGTCGCTCCGCGAACTTTTCAACTAACCTAGTATGCAATGATTATACTTGTTCTTGATTCTCAACGGTTGTTGTTGGACTCAACGAGAATGATAATGAGATATTAAGATTGGTGAATTATGTGTGATGGTGACAGTTATATGAATTTACATGAGATTCCTTAAAGTTGAAATTGACCAAAAACAATCGTCGTGGGTCATTCGAAAACTATATGTACCATAGGTATCATATGAGTTTAAGGAAATTCTTTTCCAATATCCCTTTTTACCGCTAGGTGTTGGGAGGTTTATTTGGATTTGCCTATTTTAAGTCCCATCCAAATATCCACAACAATCCACGTCGCTAAACTTCAGTTATCTAAAACTGAAATTCGATGCGATGTTGTGGCTGGCCCTAGTCTTCAGAAAATTCAGGCCTTGACCTCCTTTAAATTTCGCCTCTATCCGGATCGATCTCCAACAGCCCCTTTCAGATTTTTAAATCTCTTCTTACATTGTCCTGCCATCATGCATGGTCTACTTGTACGTTCCACCATATACGTCTTTCTATTATCATTTACAGCATCAAATATTCTTCTTTGAAATTGTACTTTTCTTTGAAATACTGCAAGCAACTCTTATTTTCCTTTGTGAGGGTCCACGTCCCTCAAACTATAAGTGACTACCAGGTGGGGCGTTAATAGCTATTATGTTTTGAAAAAAAACACGTTTAATATGGGAGAAAGATAAAAAATGTTTATTCAAAGTATGCACCATCGCTGGCTGCACATTTTTTCCAAGTCTCTGGCAATTTGTGGATGCCCTCCCACAAAAACCGTACATCTTTTGAGGTGATCTAGCCATTAAGCTACTTTTTCGACATCTCTGTAATTAAACTCAAAGAGATTTACGACTAAACACCGAATCACTTTTTTTAAAGTTCTCGACGTACGTTTCGCTAACTATATTAGCATCATCAGATGATCTAATCTAATTCTAAAACTAAACTATATTCTAGTTATATGAGAACCCTAATTGCTAACCTACTACCTAGGTAGCGTACTACCTACCTAATGAAGTGTGTAAAAAAAGGATACAAGAAAAAAATAAAAAAGGGAAAAAAGAGAACAAAAGAAAGAAAAATGAACAGTGAAGATTATTGACCGTTACATTAATAATTGAAATAGTTGACTGAACGGAATAGGTCCTTTATACCGGTTCATGATTTTCTTGGATTTTTCTATCTGAATGCTTTGCATTCAACAATCAACAATTTCTATTTGAACGCTGTTAAAAGCGTTCGTTAGTGAAACACCCTTATGGAGTTATAAGTAGTAAGAATTAATATATTTACAGAATTAGTAAAATGGGCAGTGGTCATAATGAAAAAATAATAGGAGAGGATCCTACGATTATTTGATGAAGTAAAAATAGTTTCAGATGTCGACGATGATGACTGAAGAAGGTTTTTCTGACAATGAAACTGTATGAACAGATGGACATAGGCATAAAACTCCGTCTTATATCGGAAAAGACGGAATTACTGGGTGAAAAAAGCATGCTTTTGAAAGAGCTGGTCAAAGGCTGGAGGAAGTACCAGGAAATTGCTCGTCAGATAGAAGAACCAAATTTGAAATTGAAGTTTGTTTTTTACTGGCATTATGTTGGAAAGTATAGTACAGCATACGAATAGTCATCCAAGTCATTGGAGAGATTTCGTTTTCTTCTGCGAAATATACGTTTCGATGATAAAGGCGGGAGGAATGAGTACATAACCGATGCAAGAATGAATGCTGCTTTGCAATATAAACATCCAGAATTAATAAATCAAACAAATTACTGTATACAATCACTCATACAACATTGATTACAGCAAAAAATTACTGGCGTTTTGTTGGGATCTCAGATCACGTCCACCATATAGTCCTGACATTGCACTACAATATTTGATAAGATAAAATCTGAAATTACATGAAAGTACTAACGTATCCTTAATTCCTAAAATTAATCATATTTATTAATTATTCTTAATTATAATGCATCTGAATCAATTAATTTAACACATCGGTCAATAAGTCCCCGGTCTGACAAATAAATCACAATTTTTTTCGCAAATTTCGACTTTATTCATCAATATATTCTCCTTGAAGAGCAATACAATTATTCCAATGCCTCTCTAACATATCTACATTTTTATATAACGATTTCTCTTTGCCTTCAAAATATTCTTCAGTTTCGGCAATAATCTCTTCATTGGAGCAAAATTTATTTCCAGCGAGCATTGGTCTGAAAACAGGAAATAGTCCCAGGAGGCCAGATCTGGAATTTCGCTGGATGAAGAAGCAACTGGAAGTGCAATTCATGCAATTTAGCCATCGCTACCAACGACTTGTGACACGGTGCATTGTCTTAGTGAAACAACACTTTTTTTGTTCATTTTGTTATATAATATTCGCTATTGACGGTTTTACCTTTCTCGAGATAATCGATGAAAAATATCCCATGAACATCTCAAAATACAGAGGCCATAACCTTGCCTGTCGATGGTTTTGTCTTTAGTAGCTTTGGACGTCTTTCACAGCTACTGTTAGGTTAGCTTACTGCCGATTTGACTCCGGAGTGTAGTAGTGGATCTATGTTTCATCCATTGTCACATACCGCATGAAAAAATGCTTTATATTTCGCTTAAACAGCTCCAAACATTGCTTAGACGTTGTTTTTGGTACGCTGTGAGCAAACGCGGTACCCAAATGTTCATGCAAAATGGTGTAAACACTTCCTTTCGATTGCAAACACTTACTTCATATCAGCTATCTCCTGCAGCTTTACTTTACAGTTATGCGAAATAATTTAGTGAATTTTTCTGATGTTGTCTGGTGTAACTACCTCATTTGGATATCCAGAGCATTCGACATCATCTATATGTTAGACCGCGGACTTATTGACCGATATGTCACGTTTCTGGATTAACCCCTACCGTCATATCTTTAATTTGCTCTCTCAAATTTTACTGTCATCACATCATGATGATTCTCATCATCAGTTTTGGTGTGAGCAGAACCTGATCCATCCGTCAATAAGACACTCATCGGAAAAATCACAATCACAAGTCTGACATGCGCGTTAAACTTAAACTTGGAGAAATAAGTCGCTGGACGAAGATCCACATCAAATGATGAGGTTAAAGCTGAGACAACCACCTATTTTGAATAGAATTGGACAAATCACAATAACATAAGGATATTAAGAACATAAAAAAAATAGGTGATTATTTTTTTTTAAATATTGTATTTCAAGCCGAGAACTTGCTTGCTTCTGAAGTGCGTCACAATATTTGACATTGACCATTCTGTTTTCCATTATTTTTAATTCCAAACTTTACTTAGTATTAGTTCAAATAAAAGCCTGACTGGTATAAGAATGCTGATGATAATAAACGTTCAGTGAAGATTCAAGAGCTAAAACAACACACCACGTATTGATCAAACAATTGTTTCTAGACCTGGCAGATCACAAAAAGCAAAGAAAATAAATTCGGTCAATCAGGAATCAAATGAAAAGATAAATAAATTAAGTTGTAGTTTGCCTTATCTTAAATACGAAAAGTATCAAGGAAGTTTAAAAGAAGAGTTTTTATCACTAAACAAACAAACACGCATATTTAAGAAGGGCTTAGTAGTATAACAGTACTTCCAATTTCAAAATGTCATTGATATATTTTCAGGCCATTTCATAGTATTAAATTGAATTGAAAGATTCAAAAAATTTGAATTGACATTAAAGATTCTAATCCTAATACTTGTGCTAGTGATGTAACACAGCATGAATATTACGAAATTATGGGGAATGAATCCAATTGTATACACTAATAAAATAAAAAAGCTATCTAAGCCAGTCTATATCTAAACGACTATGATCAAATAGTAAGCCGAAGTGCTCTTTGCATAATAATCATTTGTTTTTTCAGTTGATATGACTGTCATTGATATCTGACAGAAGCTTCATATCATTTCGCTTGTAATGCAAATAATGGTTACACGTCATCAATCTATGATGAAACATGGATATTTCAAAATGGGACCTTGAGTCACTCATGGTAAGATAATAACAAGAGGAGTGTAAACAGCAACAGCATCAGACATGCAGAAGAAAAGATTGAAGGATGGTCGAATCGCGAAAGAGTATTTGATAGACTAGAAGTTAATCCCTTAATAATTCAACTGCTGAAAGTTGTTTTAGTGATAGTGAATAATTAAACTTGTTGTGAACTAAATGAAAAGCCGCTATGTTCACAAGCAGAAGTTTCGGAACAGATTACTGATTGAAACTTTAAAGAAATGACTTTTCGTGTTACTTCTTCATTTACAGTTTTATCGATCATACAAAAGCCAAAGTGTGGGTATTTTGGTGTTGATGTGGCAACATTGTAACGTGAGTGTCTCATAGATTTTGATGACGTACAAGTATTATTTCTCTGAATGAGCTATATAAAAAAATAAATTACAAGTGCAAGGACTTTAGTGATGGTCCCGAACCAGTTGAAGATGAAGCTCTTCCAGGAAGACCTTCTATGCCAACCAGTGAAGAAAACATTACCAAAGTCAAGAATCTTCGACTGAGTAATCGTCGATTAAGTATTACAGACAATCCCTATTACTGGAAGATTCCTATTCATTCAATCCCTACATTACTGGAAAATTTGTGGCAATTTATTCATGGTTTTTGCATTACGAAAACGCATCGTCCATCGCAATAATTATTCGTCGATTTTCGCTAAAAATTAAAGAAATATTGTTCCACAAGCGCCAAATTCACCAGATGTGGCACTGTGTGAGTTTTTCCTGTTTCTCGATTGAAGAAAGTTCTTCGTAAACGCCGTTGTAAGTCCATAAAAGCCATTCATGAAAGTTCCCTGGCGACTTTGAAGGAAATAGCAACAAGATTGGATAAAGTTTGGAAAAATCATTGAAATAAATGTAATGCAATGAGTGTAATGAAAATCCCAGTCAACCGGTCAACGATATATCTTGAAACGCACTATACTACAAAACAAAAATCGAAAGGTCCGGAATATTTGTGAATATTCTAATAAACAAGTTTGGGCAGAACATCCTTTGTATTTACATCGACTGCAAATAAAACCTTAATTTTTAAAAAAATATTTTTATTGTTTTTTTTTAAGTTAATGATGAAAAATGTAATTTTTGTTTATAATTTTTACATTATTTACCGATTTTTGATATTCCTTTCAAAATATTTTGTTTATTTTTATTCATACTAAATAATTTGTATTATTACTGATAATATTTGCCAAAAAATCCTTTTAATAATAAATAAAACTTGTCTAAACAAAAACAAGTAGTAATTATTACCCTGATAACAGAAACGTAGCGTTTTAAGATGGTGTCCTATAAGAGTACAAGTTGTGGAATAAATTGTGAACAGTATAAAATAATTTCACGTTGTGGTTCTAGGGTTAACATTTACCTGAAAAAAACTACTCACGATGAAAGACTGATTAACAAAACGCGGAAAATATCCTTCAGTTAATCTCTCCATCCAAGGTTCCAACATGTAAATTATCCACCAAAAAAAAAGCTCCACAGTTATCATATAAAATTAATGACAATCGTAAGTTATCATCTTGACATTAACACGAGCTTAAAAAAAATGTAATAAAATTAAGATTACTTAAATAAATTAATTCGCCTTTGCAACACGCAATATCTTGTCGTTGTTGCAATATGTTTTATGGGTAAACAAATATGATATGAGATATTTGCGAGAACCCATTAGTTATTCGAAAAAAAATTTGCACACATAGAAAAACAACCTTCTTATGTTCGACATGGTAAGGCGAACATTGCTGAGAAAAACTTGAATCAAAAAAAAAAAAAATAGGTGGTGTTTGCTGGTTGATCTAATTCATGGGAAACTATTCTGATTTGTTTATTCTTGTGTTTGATATTTTTTACTAAACATTTCAAGAGATTTTTAATATTGGTAAATAACAGAGTAGTAAACAAGCTATGAGGGTCGTTAGAAAAGTTACCAGTCTGACACACACACATAGCGCAAGTGTTGCTAATTTATTTATTTATTCCTATCTACCTTCTACCTACCTATCCCACCTTCTGCAGGTAAGGCTTTCTAATTAAACTGATTGTCTTGCCATATAAAGGGTATAGAACGGTTCAAAATATATCGTTGATCAAATGGCTGCAATAAACTGTTAACAACCCCTGTCGTAATGAAACCCGGCAAAGTTGTAAAAAACGTAAACACGGCCGGGTCTTATAAAATAACAGGTAAAAAAATTAAATTAATTTTATATCTGGTTTAGTAGTTTCGAAATATTTTAGTTTATTTCGCGTTCTTTTCTTAAACAGCGGAATTCTATAATTTCGATCGTATTTTTATTATTCCAAATGTGCTAAAAATGTGGCGTTCTTGGCAAGATAATAATCATTGTGCCTCCGGTAGTGCTAATTTTAAAAGAAAAAGTTTATCGCCCGATGCTATGTAAATTGTTAAAAATGTATATGTTTCTTTATTGAATAGGAGGCTTAATGTAAATGTAGCCGCAGCCAAAAGGTCTTCATTAACGAAAATGCCGCTGTCTACAGTTAAAGATATTGTGACGAAGCCAATTAAAGCCAACAAAGTTCGTAGTGATTCTGGTAAAAGCAAATGTGTTGATGAAAGCGACAAAGACTTAATTCGAAGCAAAATTTATGCTATGTATGAAGAGCAAACTGTGCCTGTATTGCATTCATTGCAACAGCGTCGAAGAAATAATGAAACCAACATTATTTGCAGCAGAACTAGCCTCCGGAGAATATTATCTCTAATGGTTTTTGTATATTTGACCATATTAATAATAGACAAATATTAAGGGAATCCCAACGATTGCGATGATAGCGGTTTGATTACTTAAACTCTATAAAAAAATACAGATTAAAAAATCGTCCCATTACCTACCTTGATGAAGCATGGTTCGATACACATGAGACGCCAGCAAAAAGACGGGTAGATACATCAAGAAAATACCAAACCAAAGCCCCAGGAAACAAGGGAAAATTAATTACAATTTTACATGCTGGTTCCGAGGGTGGATGAGTTCCAAATTGTTTACGGTTGTCCACCATAAATATTAAACATTCATTTTTGGACTACCATGACCACACCACAGGAGAACTTTTTGAAAATTGGTTAATAAATAGCCTTTTGCCAAATGTGCCTAAGGAAAGCGTAATTGTAATGGACAATGCTAGTTATCATGACCGCCAAAAAAAAAAGTTCCTAATGCAAATAACACTAAATTGGAAATTCAGAATTATAAATTAAAAAACGATATATACGTATACAAAAATACAAATAAAAAATCTGATCTAGAAATATTAAGGAGATTTAATATAAAAAAGGAATATGGAGGTAATACCACTGCTACCGATATAGGACATACGGTTTTACACCTTCCCCTGTATTACTGTATTTTTAATCCAATTGAGCATATGGTATCAGGTAAAATCCAATGTTAGAGCAGAAAACATTTATCCGACTCTAAGTGCAAGTGCTGCAACATTAATTAGGAAGGTTGTAGATAGTATCCCATAAGTTGGATAAATTCGATTAACCATTTATTCCTATGTACCATTTACTAATAATATAGAACCACTTATTATTAATGTAGATCAAAGTGACTATCAGAGTGAAACCGAATTAAATGCATAATTAAATTTAAGTTATAATTTTGATTATAATTTTTTCCAAAATGATTCAGAAATTAAACCACTCCGACTCTGGTGCCTTTGAAGAAACTAGGAATATTTTTATTGAAATTTATTGGGGCAATTAACATTTCGCCGAAAGGCAACGAAATATCTTGAACCGGACTATATCTCAACAGAGACTTCGGAATTTTTCCGTCGTTTTTTAATGACTTGACAGAATTTTTTTTATCACAAGTGTTATCTAGACACCCGCAATTTAATTACACAGGTAATGATTTTTGTGACATTGATGAGAATGTTCTTTTTGCGTTTCATTTAGGTAGTTATTAAAACTCCTTTTCACAGAAATGATCTAGCAGGTCCCATTTTCAAGTACCTGTTTCTCCTTTATATCATGGGATCATTGAAATTATTTGTACCTGACTTTGGATTGGACTTTGTAGGAAGACCATAGACGATGTATTTCCACAGTGTTTTTGAACCTCTAAGCGCAGTTTTATTATTTTATATAGTTAACGTAGTATCGTTTACAGTACAGTCAAGTGTTTAAGTCGATTTTATATATAATGGCAAGTTTTAATTGTTGATTTTGCGACATGAGTTAGATCTATATTCGAGGAAGTAAAAAAACCCTATCTTTTATATTTTAAGTGCCAAATTGGAGGTCAAGATAAAAGTTGGACTCCTTATATTCGCTCTGTGAGTTGTCACGTAAATTTAGCGGAGTGGATGCATGGCAAGAAAAATTATATGCCGTTTGGTTCCTATAGTCTGAAGAGAACCTACTGACCATGTAAGTGATTGCTACTTTTGTATCACTAAAACAGAAGGGATTTCAAAAAAGCAAAGGGACAAAATTCATTATACAAATTTGCCTTCTATACTTAGACCAGTTCCTCATAGCCAGGAACTACCCGTACCGATTACGCCTTTAAACCTGGACAATATGTTTCCCGGTGATTCTAATTCTTCATCAGGATTTGATCCACAACTTCCTGAGAACCCCATTTGTGATCCAACATTTTTAACTACCGGTGAACCTTACTTAATAACTCGGAATGAATTAAATGATTTGGTACGTGACCTGGGACTGTTAAAACAAAAATCGGAACTTCTTGCTTCCAGACTTCAACGGTGGAACCTGTTAGATAAAAATGCAAGTGTTTCACATTACCGAAAACCAAATGTGACATTTTCAAGGTTTTATAGGATCGCTATGGTGTCTGTTGTGATATTGATGATTTAATGAATGAGCTTAATATGGATCATGTACTTTCCGAGTAGCGTATTGTCCTAGTTTCGTCGAAACGCCGCCTAAAAGCAGTTTTGCTTCATAATGGAAACAAAAACCGATCTATTCATATAGCTCATTAAGTGATAATGAAAGAGTCCTGTGATAAGTGGATTAAATCGCGTTAAATATGAGTGTATTGATGTGTATGATAGTAGGGGAGCTGTGTATTATGAACAGCTGAAACCTGGTAACATGAACACTGGCGATCGATACCGACAAGAATTGATAAAACCAGACAAAGCATTGAAGGAAAAACGACCAAAATTTACCCAAAGATGTTGCAAAACGTGTAAAAAACTGTTTGAAAAACGTTAAGTGGGACGCCCTTCCTCACTCGCCGTATTTACCGGACTTAGCCCCTCCGGACCGCCACTTATTAACCGAAACACCTATTACTACTTCTGTTTTTATACTTTTTGGTACTTCTTCACCATATTCAACATTTTTCCTAATTTTCCCATTCTCCCATCCATTTATTTTTCTATTTTGCCGTTGTTTTCAATTACCGTTCCTAAATACTTACAATTCTTAACCTGTTGCATTTCTTTGTCTTTCAATCTTATTTGGTATATTTCCTGTTTTCTTAATAAAATCGTACTTTTTGTTTTATTTACATTTATTTTCACATTTATTTTTTCTACTTCTATATTATGGTGTAAATCTTTTTCATTTTCTAGTATAACAACTTCAAGGTTTTGATTTCTTTTTTCGATCCTTTTCATTGTTTTTATTACATTTCCATTGTCTTTAAACATATTCTTTCTTATTTCTATTGCCTGTTCATCTATTGCTTGTGTTTCGTTTTTTCAGTTATATCCAAGTATGACTAAACAAGTTCATTTGATGTAAGATTCGACAAACTTTGACTTTTACGAAAAATGGAAAACTTTTCCGCCCGATGGGTGACGCGTTTGTTAACAGCCAACCAAAGACGCATTCGAATTAACACTTCTCAATAATGTTTAGACTTACTTTAACGCGATTCTGCTGAGTTTCTTCAACGTCTTCAACATGAAACAAGGGTTTACCATTACATGCCAAAGACGAAGCAACAGTGCAAATAGTAAGTGGAAACAGGTGAAAGTGCACCAAATAAACCAAAACCTGTTCTATTTGCAGGAAAAAATTGCTTATTATTGTTTTCTGGGATTCTCGAGATGTGCTTTTGTTTTTTTTTTGATGCCGTAAATAAAGTTTTGTAACAGGAAGTTTTTTCTCAGTTTATTCTTTAGACTTGGTACCATTAGATTACCACATTTTCTTTCATGCTCTTGTTTTGACACACATTTTCCTTGTTCCGAAGAAGGTTCAAAATAAGTTAAAGAATGGATTCAATATAAAGGTAAGTGATTATTTTCCCGATGAATCCAACTTTGGCTGGAAGAATGAAAAAAGACATAAAGTTATGGAAACTGTTTATGTGAGAAGGGATGCTTCAGAAATAGTGCAAGTTAAATACTGGAAAGGGGCTGGTGGAGATCAATTCGGATGAAAGTGAAGAGTTGAAGGAGGTCAAGGCGCACTGACGGGCGGCACCACAGGAAGAAAAAGACGAAGAGGAAGTATCTTAAGAATAAAACATAGAAGCCAATACAATATCCTTAACAAAAATATCATACCACAATAAAACGGCAGGCAAAAATGATTTGGGAGAAAGTATGATACATTAAACAGAATTATTGTGTGCTATTATTCACGTATCTTTAAAGCATAAAACACTTTAAATTTATTCAACTTTCTTATTTAAAATTTCCTGGGATTTTTGCCTCTTGGAATTAACCACACTAGACACAATTCGCGACATCAGGGAAGAATGTTGAAGTGGCTTGATATGCGATATATCACGTAACAGATATCAACGTCTGTACGTTCCATTGAAAATATCCTTGTACGTGATGATGCACAAGAATACCCAAACATACTACTTCTTCGTGAGTATATCGCTATACGAGGGTAGAGTAAAAGTAAAATATTTTTTAAATAAAATCGATTTTTATCGAAAATCGATTCATTTTTAATCTCGATACACTTCGCCCAATAGTTTTCCCACTTTTGTATTACATTTCAAAAAATATGACTTCTCGAACTGTGATAGTGATATAAAATATTGACATTCGGCTTTGTTTCGGCGATAATAACTTGTGAATTTCTTTTCAGTCACCCATTTTTTCATATATGTCATATCGGCTTGAAATTCACGGAGCATGAGTAGAAAGGAAGCTAATTTCTAAAAAATGCAATCATCTTTGCGATCACACCTTAATCTATTAGAAAAGTTTGACTTTTCACGTTATTCTTGAACAGTGACTTCCTAGAAAATTTTATTGAGAAAAAAAATAGTGTTTTTGTCCTTGCATTTTCTGTTTTTTGTTAATAGGAGACATATTTGTCTATATTAACGGATTATTTATTAATTAAATTATTCTGAGGATTTAATAGCATAAAACAGTTGGTATTTATTACAGGTACATTAATTGGGGGTCGCACACATTTAATGTTTAAAATTAACTAACATTAATATTTCTAAAAACAATTGATATTTCTAAAAATACTCTCATTAATACTGATATTGTAAGACAATATTGCCGTAGTTCGTATTATATACTTATAGAACCAATGATGATTTTTTAATTATACGGGGTTGTACGAAAAACAGTTTAATTTTTATTACCATTGAAATAAAGTGAATTTCTTTAACCCTGGATTGTATTTTCAATACTCGTTTTTCATTATTTCAAAGTGATCAAACCTGGTCAGCATTGAAACCAAGGGACATCGCCGAAAGGTTACATTGGGGAAACTTTTGTCGAATTTATGACATCCAAGCTCTTACCGTGTGGGCTGTGACTCGTTCTTGTTGGAGCCACATTTTTTCCGTAAAGTAGAAGTGGACGGAAAAAACATTACAGTAACATGTCGACGTAGGGTTCTGAAGTTGCTATTTCTGTAACACCTTATTCCACAAAAAGGTTAAGTACTATGGAGAGGTTTCTGCTATCTATAATCGACATTGTTTATTCACACAACCATCCAAATGGAAATGCGCTTAGTCAAAAGCAATAATTTCAAGTATTCCTTCACAAAATAGTCTAAACTGGACATCATCTTTACACAATTTTTAAACAATCATGATTGTAGATGAATTCGCCGTGTAGAATGAGAAAGACAAGACTGGCTCAAACTTGGAGCCCCAAGGCCTCCGAAGCAACGACTTTCTCACTCTCCCAACATTTTCTGGACCATAACAACTTAATCGCTATTTCTAAAAATCCTGCTGAACGGCAAAACACGATGCTCTACGTTCCAATGCTACTAAAACTAAACTCTCTGAGCTACCCGGAAGCTGTCCGATCTCTCGCGCTTCCCTCTACTACCCACTTCAAAAGATGTTTTTTTTTTCGCCACCCTGTATATTGTTTTATCTTAAGGGGATACATGGGTTTTGAAATTTCAAAAATCCTTTTTTTATCTAATAGTACAACATATCAAGAATATTTTTTCAGTTTTAAGTCAACTGGAGTAAAACTCCAGAGAGAGCCTTTTGAAACTCCTCCCATTCGGCTCGACCGGCCGGTAGCATCGGAGGTGTATCGAGGCAACTGCTTAGCTATTGTTTCTCTCTCTTTCTCTAATCCCTAGGGCTTGCCTTTCATAAACACTTTTTAAAATAGTCAAAAAAGAAAAAAAATAAAGAATAAACGATTAGAAAAAAACCCTTTCTGCCAAAGGCAAGCTTACAGATAAAAGTGCAAAAAAGTGAAGGACCCTTTATGGGCAACTTACTTTCCTTATAGCTCAACGGACCAAAATTAATAAGGATGTGCTTTTAGAGCGATGTGTTGATGGCTTAATGAAAAATAATGAGTCTGAACCAGCTCGTTTGGAAAATCACTCCTGCAGGGTAAAAATACTTACTACAGGTTCAAAAATAGTTGAAATTTTTGCATTAATCGCTGCCTCTACTTTCAACAAAGGAATCTCACCTCTATTAATTTTTTTGCACGGTATGGATATCCAACTTGGCCGAAATATCCACAACTATGCATTAAAAGAAGATGCACCACGCATACTCACAGCCGAGAAAAGAGCTGAGGATGGGATTCTCAGGCAAGAGCAAAATGATACTCTGGACATTGCAGCTGTAGTGAGATGCAGATGAAATTTAAAAAAATCTCCGTTTTATTCTTATTTAAAACTTTAATCGCGTTTTTCTGGGAACTGTATTTTTGAAGATCTTCTTTAAATTTTGCACACAAATTGACTAGCGACTGAAGGATTTTTTCACAACTTATTTTACAAGGTAATACATGCTTTAGATTTTACCGAAAATTGTATTTTTTTACGATTATCCTTCGTTCCATCACGAGCTATACTAACCTACTAACAGAAAATATTTGGTTTTTTGATTTCGGATAAAGCTATTATGAGTTATCCTGACCACCGTGAGGATAGTTTTTTCAAAGGGGTCTAAGAAAATCAGTTCTCAACGGCTGAATTTTCGACATTTTTGGATGAAACTTTTATAAAATTTTGTTCTTTTATAGTTTAAGTTTGAATAAAATAATTCTTTTATTCTATTTAAAAAAAAATATCGAGAAAATATTTTTTTTGCCTTTCAAAACCCATGTAACCCCTTATTATAGTTTTAATGTATTAATACATAATGTGAGTTAAATTTCTTGAATTAAATTTTCAGTTTATATATTTGTTGATCTCCTAACTATCAAATGAACGATGAAATATTTCGACACCCCACTAAAGAAAACTGAACTAACGCCAAAGTAGCTGCACATTTTCGCGTTAATTAAACCAACAAGCAAGGCGTTTTCAAGTAATAGATACGAAAAAATCGACCAATCGAAGAAAAAAAGCGTCAAAAGTCGAGGACCGATACACTTTTGCTTTCACCGTTCGACGGAAAAACTATGGCGAATCGAGTGGCAAATCCGGTCAAGCGGTTCGAATTTGTGCTTACGTAATGCGGTATTGTCGCGGAATGTCTTGCGATATACCGATAGAGGTGTTAACAGGATGGGTTGTTTTTGCCCTAGTAACCTAGCTAATCGTTCAGGAAGTCGTATACAGCTACAATTTTCATATGGCAAAAGGTATCGCTCTAATTCCTTCGTGTACAGCGAAGACATACTACTATGATCAAAAAGTAAGGGGATTTTTAAAATAAAACACAAAGTATTTATTTAATATTATTATTCACGCATGGGCCCTGGTGGACCACGCGAAGTACAGTTAGAGGCGTTTATTGTTGTTAGCCTTCCTTTGCGTCCATACTAACTTCATTCTTTCGCTATGAGCTTATTTCCTGTCGTTAGACCAAGTTGTTCAAATCTTCCTACATTTTTCTCTCTGGCCAACCTTCCAAACGTTAACCTTGTGTCTGAAACACCCTCTATCCTGAATTTGACTTAGTGTAATATTTGCTGATCTTAGGTCCTCTTTAATTGCAGCAATCCATTTAATTATTTCTACTTTAGCTCTACTCGTATTTTCATAAAATTCGACCATTTGTTTAGTTAGTCTACTCCGATTCATCCGTTTTATGTATCCGTAAAATTGAAGTCTTCTTTTTCTCATATCGCTATGTATATCTATGTATTGTTTGATTTCTTAGTTTTCTCGAAGCCGGTATGTTGTGTTATTTATTTATTCGGGGCCTAATATTTTTCTTTCCTTCTTTTCAATATCCCCGATGTCTCTCCTTCTATTCAAAATGAGCGTTTCCAATTGCAAGATCTATGAAATGTAAAAAGAATCTAACGGGTCCCTCCCTTGTTTTTGCAGCAATTCTATAATACGCAATAAATCTGTCACACAGATCCACCCCTCCTATCGATTTGTTGTAACATGTAATGTAAGGACGGGGTACGTTAATATAAGAACATGTTTTATTCCATCTTCTAACTCCTACAATTGGATCAGAACCCTCGGAGGATGAAGCTATTAAGGTAGATCTGTTGTCAAACCATTTATTAACAGATAATCTTCAATCTTCTCTTATTAACCCATGAAAGCTTCCTTGTCCTATTTTGGACAACTCTTTGTGACTCTGAAGTTTGCTTTTCATATTTGAAGGTAATCTTGAACTAAGAATAGTTCCGGTGTAATAATTTTCTTTTTCGTATAGGAAATCTAAAAGTTTCAGACTAGTGAAGTAACGATCAATGTACACAGTGTGCCTTGCTGCTGAATTATTTGTTAAATTTTTAACAACCGTGCCTTCAATACCCAGTTCTGGCTCAGCAAATTCTCCAGACCATGTTATTGCTCCTTGTTATACAATAAAATCTAGAATTAACCCTTGAGGTGTCGCTAAAACAAAATTTTTTAATCCAACTGAGTTGGGTTCATTAAATGCATACAATTTCGCAGTTTAAAAAATCTATTTCTTAGCAAACAACTATTGGAATTTTTAAAGAACGTTCGTAATAAATTCTAATTATAGGAAGCCTCATACAGCCCATAATGATACAACTTTCTACTAGTTTTTTTTACTCATCGAAAGTGGAATTTTTAATTTATCCCATTTCTTCCAGAGCTCCGATGTTACTCTGTTCAGATAACATATAAAAAATGAAATATTGACAAAAGTAGTCAAAAGGTGAAAATGTTTTCTTATTACCTGTATACCAGTTTTCTTCTGCGATTTTACCAACATTTAGTTCGAATGTTCCTTCGTTCCATTGTAGTAAACCAGGGTTTGGGTTTTTCTTTCTGGTTGAGGTCTTATCAGTTGCCTTCGGAAATAGTACTGCAAGTGGTATTTCATACTCTGAAGAAAAATCTATATCTTTATCTATAATGCTGTTATCCAAGTTAGGTACAAGTGATGTATTCAAAACACCTTCGTCATTATTTTTATTATCTTCATCATCTGACGAATTATCTTCATTATCGATGGGTACTGGTAAAAAGGTAGGAATTGGATCTTCCTCATCGCTGGATGCCATAAAATCACTATTTTGTAAAATCTGCTCTAATTCGGCATCGCTTATGGGCCATTTTTTCTGATTTTTTTTTTATATATTATAGTAACTTATTCCCAATGTCCAGCAAAAATATTAGTTTCTATGAAAACAAATACATCATTCGATAGGGTGTGTGTTAAATGTATATACAGTGGCGGCTCGTAAGGGATGGCGTTGGGGCGCCGCCCCTCCAGCATTTATCACAGTAAACAATTTTTCAGAGCAAAACACCATATTTTATTTCCGTTCAGTTTCTTTCCTTTTACTCATTTTCCTAGTTCACCTCCTGAATAGGGTTTCAATAGCACGAAAAGTAAAAAGGAGGAAGGGGAGACAAAAAAAAGCTTTAGTAGCACTATTTTCTTCTACGCCCTCCCACTTTAAAATAACGTGTCCAGTAGGCAGCACATTTAGACGCACGCGGTTCTCAGTCAACTCTATAAGCATTTAAATACTGTTAAAAATATGTCCAGTCGGCTGTACCAGAGGATCGAAGAGTTTAAATGGCTTCTTCAATCGAGCGAACAGAAAGAAGTTATACGGTATCATATCTAGTGAATATGGTGTTTGTGGAACGGAATTTGTTTCACTTTTTTGGATCGGTTATGACGTGGTTTTTTCGGCTTAAACATATTTTAAATTCATATTTGAATGTGTAATGTTGTAGGGTTCTATGAAAATCGAAATTAGATGCAAGCGACAGCTACTTCTTTTTATAGACTCGCAAAGTTTTTGGAAGAAGTAAAAAGAAATTTAAAGCTCAATTTTGAATTGCATATTAAAAAAAAACTAAAAGCGATCATGGTTTTCAAATTTTTTCTAACGGTATGCATTCATGCCATAAAAACGTTTTACTAACTTCATTAATTTGCTAACTTTGTGTATCGGCGTAAAATTAAATAATTAGCATAAAAAAACATGTGGGAGTAATAATACTTTATGGAGGCTGAGGAGATAGCAAAAGAACCCTCATATCGACCATTCTAATTTGGCAAACGATGACACCAAACACCCTGTATATAAGCAATATAATTATAATATTTTGTATCGACAGTTCCTCAGCACATCAAAAATAACAAAAAAAACTCACAATAGAAAAATTGAGATTTCCGAGACGTGCCAAAAACTTCAAGCCAAATATTTCTTTGAAAATCAATCGTCCAAAATATCACCGGCTCAAAAAATATCTTTATTGAAATCGAATTTTTTGACGCATTAAAAAAAAATTCCGAAGTTGTCGGTCAGATTAAAAAAAAAACATACAAATCGAAGGTTAAGGTTAATTGATTTTACTCAGAATTTACGTCTTGAGTATATGTCGTGCATTGTTTTTTTACAAAATTTCAATTCGCTGGATGTTTCTTTCGTTTAAGGTCAAACCAAACGATGACTTGCTAGATATTTCGTTTGTAGCATGCATTATTCAGTAATCTATGACTAGCGTTTTTCTTCAATAACAATCATAAAGCACGGTACATATTACTTCCGCATTAGTACCACTTTTAATCGGTAAAAAACTTTCTTGTCTCTATTATTCAATAAATGTCGGTTCGTTATTCAAAACAACGAATGCAATGAGAAATTACGCATAATGAACCATACAACAATGTCAATTTCTTGTCGTAAAAATTACCAGAATAAAAAACGAGGGTCGTTCGATAAGTTCTCGTCCTGACACAGAGATGATGCAAGTATGACCAAATGACAATATTAGATAGCATGCCGCGAAGTTTCGGAATAATGTTTTTTTTTAATTATGGAGAAGTCTCGTAAGCCCGGATGGCTCCTAAAGCCGGACGGGATTTGAATCGGTGTAAAAAAGCGCGCCAATTTGTTACTTGTGTCGCGGTTAGGAACTTCCTCCAAAGTGAAGTACGGGGGGGGGTAGCGCTCGCCAGTCAGTGCGGCTTCGTTCGTCGTTGAGATTAGTGCAAATTTTGAGGTTTGTAAAAATTTTGTTCGAAGTAATTTTTTGGGGTCTGTGAACAGTAATTAAAAGAAGGGATTATATTGATTATTGTTGATAATTATTGCTATGTTATTAATCTGTCATAATTCACAAGATTTTTTACGATTCATAACACACAATGTGAATAAGGATTTTTCTTGCATGTACCTAACGTTCCCTAAGATCGGACACTCTAAAAGTCCCCTAATGGCGGACAGTTTTACAATTAGATTTTTATTGTTGTAGTAATTAATTCGTATTTTGTTTCTTAGATTCAATATGGGTAAACGTAAACCAAGCTGTAAGAATACTTCCAAATGCGAAATATCGACAAAAGCCATCGATAAGGTTATGGCAAAAAAATTGTCTATAAGGAAATCATCTGAAGTCTACAATGTGCCAAAAAGTACCCTATTCGACTACATTAAAAATTAAAACGAGGAGAAGAAATAACAATGCCATTCAAAAAAGGCCGATTTGACCTTTACCCAGGAGTACGAAGAAGCTTTAATTGCGCACGTGGTGGATATGTCAAATAGGTGCATGTCTTTGACTAGAAAAGAATTTCTAAAATTGGCATTCGATCTCGCTGAGAAATTAAAACTGAACCATCGATTTAACAGGGCAAAATAATCTGCTGGTAAGCATTTTTATTATGATTTTATCAAACGCCATCCTGAAATAAGCTTAATAAGGCCGGAGTCAACGAGTCTCATGAGAGCAATTGGTTTTTATAGGTCATAAGTTGACCGTTTCTTTAACAATTTGAAAGATATTTGGGAAAAATATCGTTTTGGCCCATCAGACATCCATAATTGCGATGAGACGGGGGTCAATAACACCAATACCTCCGGATTTGCCTCAAGACTTTTTTGAAAATTTTGAGACACAACCGTCAACAAGCAAAACTATTATTACGGTAATTCATTCGCCAGTCCCAAATGCTGCAGCGAAAGCGAGCCGTGAGTCGAAGACGAAAAGCTGAAAAAAGTGAGGTTTTAATATCCTCCCCCTATAAAAATGCGCTCTCTGAAAGTAAGCAGCGAAAGCAAAGGCTGCCATGGTCCAAATACAACATTTTAAAGGCTAGAAAACTAACGATCCGAAAAAAATAAAAAAGACAAAAAAACAGACTGCAACATTCAAGACAACAGCGATTCCGTCATCAAAATCAATGACCGAAAATGTAACAACTTTTGTTTTTAATTTGCCAAGAAAATAACGATGAAGATTGGATACGCTGCCAAGCTTGTAATCAGTGGGCATATGAAGCGTGTGCCTACGTTGAAGAAGACTCAGTAGCTATATCGGTGATTTTTGCCGACTATACAATTAAAATTTTGAAATTCTTAGAAAAAGTTCCTAGTTCTGACCAAAGTTCGTTAAGATTAAGTTTAATTTGCTTTATTAATGGTTGATTAGTTCTATTGGAATAACATTTTTTACGAATTTCTTGTGAACATATTTTTTAAGTTTAAATAATAAAGGAAAAGTCGACTATCCGATATTAGGGGACCTTTTTTCAAGTGTCATCTTAACTATATAAGTTGTTACTAACTACTACATCTAAAGTAATATTTGAGACCGATTACATATCTATGTAAGTTATAGGTATATAATAGAGAGTTATTTTAACATAATTAAACAAATTAAACTATCACAAGTTTTTTGTTATTGTTAAGATTATTTAAGTGTCCGGTACTCGGGGACTTCCCCGTACTTGTTTGTGACGATGGAGTAAAGCAAAATTGTAGTAAAATTGAAGAGACTTACCACTAAACACCAAATCACTTTTTTAAACATCTCGACACGCGTTTCGCTAACCATATTAACATCCTGAAACTACGCGGTCCAAGATTTTCGACGTCAGAAGAAGCGATTGATACATGTTTTGGAGATACCACAATTGGAATGGAAAAAGTGCTATGAAAATTGGTTCAAAGGTATGCAGAACTGTATCGATCATCGCGGAGAATATTTTGAAAAACAACAAAACTATTTTCAATGATAAATATTTGCTTTTATTTATTATTCCGGATACATATATCCTCGCTGCTTGTTTTTTCTTATTTTTTCAAAAACTTCTGGCAAATAGTTGTGTACCATTCAGAATAAACCGTCCTACGATTCTCTGATGGCACTGTAGCCACATGCCTAATTATCCCAAAAAAAAACTGGCGAGGCAAATAAAGAAGTATAACATTCGGTTTTCTCCATTAGTTGACGGACTATGAACAACTAATCTATAGCTGATCGTCTCCTTTTAAACTCCTTCCTTCCTTCGATATATGATACTATCCTCTGGCTTACTATATTTGTTAGAACTTTATAAGTTGTGCCAACCAATGAAAAAAACACATTTTGGATTGTTTTTATTTATTTTTAACCTTTCACAAACCATTAGTAGATCAAGACTCATTAAAAACTGGTCTACTTTACGAGAATAATTAATTCTAATTAGAAGACGAATAAAAAAAACAAAATTATATTATTCCAATAACCAATCAGCGGCCTATGCAGCGAGTTGCACGTTTAATTTCGTCACACAACGCATTCAGTTGGATTTCCTTAACGATTTCTAGCAATTCATGCTCCGTAATTTATCCAACAGCTGATCGATATAAAAAAAAAGTTCACACTGTCAGCTTCAGACCGTTCGAAGGAGTGGAAGGTAGAAAAAAAGAACTAAATATATCGTACGAGAATTGCAGAGTCCCTATCACACCACGGGTCCAAAGTACGGTCTGACTTAGATATTGTTTTTAATTTAAATCAAATAGCATAGACGCGTGTTCAACAATAATACTGCAATTAATTCCGTTTTTAATAGCTTATTTGAATTGCTAAGCAGTTAGGTTCAGATATTTATCGGGAGACATTTAAATGTTGCTGTTGCCTCTCGCTTTTTTTCCTACTCCGTTGAGGTCGAAGAGTTCAATAACTTTTTAATTTTCTCTTGTAACACTTACAATTCGTTTGTAGCATAACTTCTGCGAATTTTTTGCGTGAAGTATACATTCAGGTCAGCAAGAAAATTATTTAATATAATTTTAACATTTTCAATTGCCTTAGAAGGGTTTCCATGTTTGTAAGAAAAGTAGGATTCCAAGAAGAAAAAATGACTCATTTTCGAATTTCATAAATACACTTTGATTCATTTTATACGAGGGTAATCTAAAAAGTTTCCAGCCTAACAAATAAATAAGTATTTTTTTGTCATATTCAGTTTGATTTCTCAACAGCCTCGGCCTATACGTTTTTCCCAGTGATGCTTCTATCACCTTAATCCGTCCAGATAATAGTTGAGATCTTGTTCTGCAAAACTGTCGTTTACGAATGTGATGAACTCCTACGGTGTGAACTCCTCCTGAATACGGTGTGAATACAATTCGAATCCCAATTGACGGACGGTGAGACGGTGCTTTGTCTTGGTGGAATAAAACTTTCTTTTTCTTCAAATGCGACCGTTTTTCCGCAATATCTGTTTATTGTTTTTCCTCTTTCAAGATAGGCGATTAACACTTCTCCATGACTATCTCAAAAAACAGTCACCATCACTGTTCCGGCCGATGAAATGTCTTTGCCTTTTTTGGAGTCGATCCCCCCTTCGTAGTCTAATGTTTTGACTGTGCCTTGGTGTCACGGGTGTAGTGGCACATCCAAATTTCATCTACAGATATTAATCAACTCCAAATCCCCAACTTTTTTCGCTTAAACTGCTTCGACATGGCCTCGGAAATGTTAATTCGAATGCTTTTTTGGACCTAGATGAGCAATAGGAGAGCACCTAACGCGCTGTTTGCTTTTTCGATAAATTCTGTGCATCAACCGTTTCAGGACTTCTAGTAGGCGACGACCTCTCTGGAATGATTGACTTTACACACCTTTGTTTTACCCAAGTCCTTGTGAAGAATGAGTCGAATCGTTTTTTTGCCGATATTGAAAGCCTCTTCCATCATTTTTAGTGAAACATTGCGGTCATTTGCTACAAAATCTCAAACTTTTTCGATCATTTCGGGAGTGCGAGCTGAAATTGGTCTCCCGTCACGTTTGTCATCCTCTAGCGACACTGTGCCATCCAAAAAAACGTTTATGCCACAGAAAAAACATTTGTTGTGTTTAAACAATCATCGCCGTACACTTGCTACATCAACCGGAATGTTTCCGACGTAGTTTTACTGAGTTTTGCGTTAAATTTAATAACAGCTCTTTGTTCCATGATTTTATTTGTACATCAAACTTTTCCAGCTTGTAAACAAGACGTTATAAAATCTACAAATATCAACCGATCGTGGTAAAGTAGGTTTAGTTAGATCCAGGAATGTTTAAGCTTTGAAACTATTTATCCCACAGCTTTGGGGAAAAAAAATTGTACAAAAAATGATCATGAGAAATTCACCAAAAATATTTTAAGCTTCTAATACGACCGCAAGAGGGCGTGACGAGCTAAACATTTTTAAAAATCATTTTTTTTGTGTATTTTCAAGTGTTAACCGAGTAAGAAAAATTCTCAGTTATAATTAGCAAACTGTCTCCTACAACTTTGTTTTATGACATTTTGTCGTAATTTCACGAATAGAGGGATGGGGGGGGAGTTTTACCTATTGAGGTAAAAAGTCGTCTAATGTCCGTTTGCCTCAACCGATTTTTCTCAATTTGGATTCATTTAAAAGGCAATTGCTGGGACAATCAGATAATCTGGGAGATAAATTATTTAATTTATAAATGAAACCGCGAGGTGGCGTTACATTCAACAATAGTTTTTTTGAAGTTTTGTTCAGTTTTTTCAAATGGAATGGTACAGCTTTTACTAAATAGCAAGAAAGGTAATTTAAAGAGGAATCGTCCAGTGAAAACCCGAAATCGATATCTCTGACATGTCAAAAGATATTTCGATTTTTCTGAAAAAAATCAGTTAGTTTTAATTTTTACCGTAATATTATAAGTTAAAAATTGGTCTTAATATTTAGGTCGCAATCGCAACCGCAACAATTTTATTTAAAAAATAAAATTATCTATTCAGTATCAATCATTATAAATGTTCTAATCCTGACCTTGATAATATTTTCTAATTTAATTACATAAGCGGAAAAAATGCCTTTCCCTAATTGTTACATTTTCTCTTTTGTGATGCTTAAATACTACTTGACAGAGTATTGAAATCAGTCATTAATAAATATACCTACTCTTTCTTTTAAACTAAATGAATGGATGAATGAAATTATGCGTTTTCGGGTTTCCAAATAAATGCATGCAATCCTTAGGTATATTACACAAAGTGTGTAAGAAGGGAACCATGGAAACAAACAAAAACAGTCAAATTAACTTGTCAGTTTTGAAATGCATTACATTTTCAACATTGCATTTATTGATTATTAATAATTATTATAATAATATCTAACAATGCATTTTACGAATAACGAGGCCCAATGACATGTTGGCGGTGTATTTCCAATGTTTTGAAAATGCATGTATTGCAGAGCGGCAATATGCAAGTCAATATCCCGAAAGAAGGCATTATTCGAAAAAGGTGTTTACACGTCTAGCAAGACGCTTACGAGAAACAGGAATTGTGCATCCAGATCCAGTCCGCACCATGTTACGTTCGATTCGTAATGGAGATAATGTCGTAAATGTTCTGGCTTATATTGAAACCAACCCCCATTTAAGTATCAGACAAATATCTGAAGAATTAGGTGTTAGCAAGACATCCGTTCATCGAATCTTAAGAGATAACAAGCTGCACCCCTATCATGTTGTCTTACACCAAGCCCTCTTGGATAACGATTTCGACAGACGGTTAGACTATTGTCACTGGTTAAAAAATATGTGTAGTGGAAATAAACAATTCTTAAAACGCATACTATGGACTGAAGCTATGATGAAGCTACTTTTAGCAGTGATGGAGGCGTTAACTTACATAATATGCACTACTGGGCAGTTGCTAATCCACACTGGATGTTAAAAATCAACCATCAAAATAGATGGAGTGTGAACGTATGGTGTGGTGTTTTGGGAGACAAAATTATTGGTCCCTTTATTTTTAATGGACATTTGAATAGTGAAACATATTTAAATTTTTTACAAAATGGACTGCCAGAACTAATGGAAGATGTTTCGTTGGAAACAAGAAGACAAATGTGGTACCAGCATGATGGATGCCCTGCCCACTTCTCGCAGGTGGTTCGAAACTTCTTGGATGCTTCGTTTCCAAATCGTTGGATAGGATGGGGTAGTTTATTTTCGTGGCCGGCGCGCTCACCGGATTTGACATTCCTCGATTTTTACTTGTGGGGAAGACTAAAAGACCTTGTTTTTCAAAAGCGTCCTACCACACGAGAAAACATGATTGAAATAATTCAAAATTCAATAACCAGCATTTCAAGAGCGGAAATTGAAGCTGCCGTTTTTAGTACTCGTCGAAAAATAAATCTTTGCATTTCTAAGGATGGAAGGCATTTTGAACATTTAGAAAGGCGTTAAAGTTCAGATTCTGTTAATTATTAGACTGTTGTGCTGTTAATTTTATTTGACTGTTATTATTATTATCTTCGTTGTTGGCCCATTGGCCTTTAAACACGCTCCAAATTAATATGGCACGAAGAATTTGGACCAGTCCTAAGCCTTGGTAAAGTGTGAAGGAAGGCAAACATTAGGTTAATATTTTTTTAACTTAATGCAGGTAGTAGTGAAATAATAACTGATTTTTTCAGAAAAATCGAAATATCTCTTGACATGTCAGAGATATCGATTTCGGGTTTTCACTGGATGATTCCTCTTTAAATTACCTTTCTAGCCATGTAATAAAAGCTGTATCATTCCATTTGAAAAAGCTGAACTTCAAAAAAACTATTGTTGAATGTAACGCCACCTCGCGGTTTCATTTATAAACTAAATAATTTATCTCCCAGATTATCTGATTGTCCCAGCAATTGCCTTTTAAATGAATCCAAATTGAGGAAAATCGGTTTAGGCAAACGGACATTAGACGACTTTTTATCTAAATAGGTAAAACTCCCCCCACCCCCCCCCCCACTTCTTTATTCGCGAAGTTACGACAAAATGTCATAAAACAAAGTTGTAGGAGACAGTTTGCTAATTATAAGTGAGAATTTTTCTTACTCGGTTAACACTTGAAAATACACAAAAAAAATTATTTTTAAAAATGTTTAGCTCGTCACGCCCTCTTGCGGTCGTTTTAGAAGCTTAAAAATATTTTTGGTGAATTTCTCATGATCATTTTAGTACAATTTTTTTTCCCCAAAACGGTGGGATAAATAGTTTTCAAGATACGGCCGCGATACATCCTTAATGGGACACCTGGTATATATATATATATATATATATATATATATATATATATATATATATATATATATATATATATATATATGTATATATATATATATATATATATATATATATATATATATATATATATATATATATATATATATATATATATATATATATATATATATATATATATGTATATATATATATATATATATATATATATATATATATATATATATATATATATATATATATATGTATATATATATATATATGAGCAATGGTTAGTTGCCTGACCGGGAGGAAGCCCCACCAATCCCCTCCCGGTCAGGCAACTAACCATTGCTCATTATGGCGGAGACGTAGGTTGTTGTACGTTCCACATGAGATTGTGGAACCCAACGGTCGGGGATGTATAACTCCTGACTATTGTTGTCTAGTTGGGCACAGTCCAAAGAAGTCAAAAACTGCATAAATATATATGACAGTCATAATAATTTAAAAAAGAGGTTGTATTGATACGTAAAATGCACAAATTTTCACGAAAAAACCACCAAGATCTTTTAATATTATAATTCCTGATTTTAGGAAATTATTATATTATATATAACACTGTCTTAATACATTAACATTAATAATAATTCAATTAAAATCATTTCTAAAAACTCCAGGAATTTTTCTACGTGTGGTAATTCTACATGTATTGAGAGATGTGAGAATAAATTTTCATACAAATATTAAATTCAGACATTTACTGTTCAGATTGAATCATTTCCCGATGATGGTTAGCGAAACGCGCGTCGATAAGTTTAAAACAATTTATTTGATGTTTAGTGATAAATTAGATTAGTGATAAATGTCTTTGAGTTTAGTGTTTCACACTAAAGGTTCCAATAGAGGCATTGAAATAAAAATCTCACCTATGTTTTCACTATATTATTCACGAAGCTTTAATTTACCTTTTAATTACCTTACTACAAGATTTCCACCTCACAAACTGCTTGGATCAGCACTGCACCAAACAACTTTTGTATTCGTTAAATGGTCCCTTCCGCGTTTACAAAACCACCAACCGAGAAAAAGAACTTAAGTGAACCATACCCGGCCTGTACAAAATATTCACTTCCTATTTAACTTTTTTACGATGCATAAACGCGAACGAATTGCACAACTTCGCGCGGTGCTACTACTTAACGCTGTCTTCGAGTTAGAAACGATACTTGCTGAACTTCTAATAAACGAAAACCGAACGATTAAATACCGGTAGATCGGGAAAGTCAACTGTCGCTGATGCACACGGCGAAAAATTCATAGAAGCGTATTTTGATTGGTCGAAATATTATGAAAGTGGACCACAATACCCTAATACCTAGAAAAAAACTTTTAGGTCTCTGTTCTTTTCTATATTATTAGGGTATAATTAAAGTTTTAGCGCTTTTGAGATACTTAGTTATTCACTATTTAAGAAATGTGCATATATCATTTTTACCATTCCTATGCCTATAAAATGCCGCTTGAGAGTATTGTGGGACACCTCTAATTACTCTACATATTTTCTAGTGTTTATTTTAGGATTTCTGGTCACTCGCCAGTCGGTAGGTTTCCTGATAGACTTATGGGTAGGCACATAACCGAGGGTTTATAGCCCGAGGGGGGTGCTGGCCTGGGTTTGTCGGAAGCTGATGACCGTGGTTCGGAACCCACGTTAAGCTGTAGGTCCAGTCGCTAAATATCCTAGTTGCTGATGCGCCTCTAACCCAAACACTTTACTTTATTTTAGGATTTCCAGCCACGGCTCGATAATTGATTGAATATTCCGGTAATATATACATTGTCAATAATAGTTAATCCGCCATTACTCAATACAAAATCCTTGGTTGACGTGAAAGGTCATCCTGGACGAAATATATCTTCAACTGTTGCTCTACCACCACTAAAGTCCTTACACCACTTGTAAACATTTTCGAGATAGCAGTATCGCCATAAACTTAAGATTTTTAATACATAACCACAAGAAAAGTAGTTTTTTTATAAAAAATCGATAATCTATTTCTATAACTAAAAATCAATTGCCGCATGTATGACGGAGTAAATGATATGTATAGAGCGCTTGCTCTCTAATAATTTCCCACACGGTATTTTTAGGAATATATAATAAATGGTATATTCGCCATTTCTTCGAAGGCATTTTGCCAGTTTGCAGTTTAAAAATTAAAAAACTAGACTTTATTGCGTAAATGATTCAGTTTTACGAAACGTCAAAGAAAAAGGTTAACAGTGACAGCCGCCTACTTAACTTAATAAGATACATTTCGAGATCCATTAATTGTGCATCGATTTAGAAAGTCAGTTTTCTGGAAAACGGTCCATCCTAACGATATGAAATAAGAGAACCTTTTTTACCTAAAAATCTGTGCGATTCAATAATTTGATTTAAAAAATAAAAAAATATTACAAACAAAAAAGTTATGGCAGCATTTACCAAGTAGACGCCTCTGACTAATTTTCCGTTCCAACTTAATGTTTCCAAAATATTGCGAAAAACCATCTTCAGAGTTCTACTTTTAAGGGGCTCTAGCCCCTTTAAGAAACAATTTTTGGAGTATGTTAATAGAAATTTTTTTCTGGGGAGTCTAACCTCCCAAAATATTTCGACGTTATTTCAGGAACACACACACCCACGCACATCCTCATCCACATCCATACCCACACCCATATATATATATATATATATATATATATATATATATATATATATATATATATATATATATATATATATATATATATATAAATGGATGTTGGTATATATGAGATCCGCTTTTGACCAATCACCATAAAATAAATATCCATTTTGTTGTAACTCGCCACTAGCTGGCGCTGCAGGACATCAACTTCTACGAGGTATAACCGATCGCTATGGAAATTGGTATAAACAGATATTTGAACGCGATCAATATGTTTGCGCTATCCACTTCATTGTACCTCGCCACTCGATGGGGCTATAGCGCATCAACGTCTACACCTTAACTACATCTTTCCTGGCTTAGAGTATTTGCATAGTAAAATGCTACCGAAGGATAGACAATTTGACTCAACAGATATAGATAAAAGTGAAAGGAAATTTGTATAGGGCGGGTAGCTTAACTGGACACAGCTCTCGACATGTAATCGAACGATCTGGATTCGTTGATCATCGAAAAGTCAACTACATGTCGCTTGCTCCAGAGTAGGAACTCAAAAAACTCTGTACATCTATACACCCAATCAGAAAACCAAAAATATTGTTTATCCACTTACTTTACGCTAGATGTTAGCATTAGTTTGAATTACTTTAAATTGGTTTGATTATATATCGAATAGAATAGTTAAAAATATTGTTCGTTCACGTAAATTATTAATAAAAAAATGTATATAATGTAAAATTAAAATAATGGAATCTTATCAATATGAGGAATCTTTCATTTTTCCACAATTTTCTACAACGCTTTATAGATTCTATATTACATACAGTCACTGGCAGGACAAAGTCTGCCGAGTTCTGCTAGTAAAATATATAATTTAAAAATGCAATAATTTATAACTTAACAAGAGAAATGACATAAAACGTATGTTAGATGTCAAAGATAGTCATACCAACCTAAAAAAATAACTAGTACTGTCGATGTAAAGCACGCAATTTTGTTTTTAAACAGAAGTCACTTTACTTTATGATTATAGCAGTATAACCTTTGTCCATCAATTTTGCTTATCTTAACGCAAGCCATCTAAATATCACTTCTTCGACTTTAAAGGGCACGTAGGTTAATGTTATCTTAGTTCTACACAATTTGGACAGACAATGGAATAAACGTAAATGGAAAGAAACTAAGGTACCTGAGATATGATGACAATGAACTTAAAAAAAATTCTTGAATGAACAACACAAGATTGAACAATTCTCAAAAATGTTTGAAAAAAATAGGTCTCACTATGAACACCAGTAAAATAAAGATAACGACAATACAGGTGATGTTATAAATGTGTCTCTTACACATCGTATCTGCAAATGTAACCATATTTTTCCGATGGTCAAAAACGATCAATATGCCAATATTTCACTTATCTAATTACTCAAAAACCGTGATGCGTGGATTATCGGCTATTATGGTTTTCATTTCCGGGGTATCAATGCTTGAAGAGAATACCGCATTATACAAGAGAACCTGGAAATACCCATTCATAACGATATACGTATCTTACGACAAAATAGACTTCAATCAAGAAACCCGCCAGTACGATATGCTGAACAACTTATCACAGGTAACACCAAATTAAGAGATCTTTGGAACCAAAATTGCAAAAACATTGAAAATCACTAAGAGCGGGAGTGGTTTGAGAGATACAACTGTGATACTGCGTGCATCAGACTTAACAAAAAACTGTGGGTCAAATAGAATCTGCATTGAATGTGGTCGATGTGTCCTCGAGTTGTGACTATGGTATACTGAAACAATCTATCAGACATATTAGTGATGAGTGCCCCCTACGATTCTATCAGGGATGCTGGATTGAAAACCTAGATATTAAGGTTTAGTTCGTCTGCGTGTTGTTTGTGCATTGTTTGTTTTCTTCTTTTTCCGTTTTTTTGTATACACTTATTGGATTATACATTCTGCCAAAAAAGTACATTTTTGCCTTTGCGAAAATTCAGATCTTTCGGCACTAGTCGAGCGGCAACACCCTAACAATCGCTCAAAATGGTACGAATTGATTCGTGAAACACAGAAAGATCTCTCTCAAATTTAAATAACGATTTTCCATTTCCTTCCCTTTAGCGATGTTAACTTCAGTTGAAGACGTTGATGGCCGACCATAGCGAGGCCAATCTTCCACCACATCTCGACCGTTTTTGAATGCACTGTACTACTCATATGCACGTGTTTTCGACACGATTCAAGTCGATTCACCGTAAGCCTTCTGCAACAGATTTTCACTTATGGAGATTTCAGATTTTCAGAGACTTTCAGATTTTTTACTTATGGATACACAAAATGAAAAGTATTATATGACTCCAATGAGCAAATGAGTACATTATAGAAAATGGAAAAAAACTGTTGAAAACTGCCCTTTATAATGAATCTAGCAAAAATAAATATCAGACTCTCTTAAATAATTTAAACCAATTCAATCATTAACAAAAATCTAACCCACAATTTCACTATATCACCCACTACGAATCCACCCACAAAAACCATGTTTGTCCAGTTCTCAATTCTAAAGTATAAAGCAATTAGAAAGCCTCCACCTGCAAAAAAGAAATTTGATGGATATTCACAAAATATGCAAGTTCTAAGAAAGGGAAAGAATTGCACAATTTCATGCTGTTACATCTCAATGATGCCTTCAAGTTCGAAACGGTACGTGTTGAAGTTCTAGCGAGTGAAAACTGAAGATCAGAGACCATTAGATCGGGAAAGTTTACTGTCGCTCAACTACCAGATGTCCAGAAATGTCATTCATATTTAATTACTTCTTTGCTCCTAGCTGGCGCAGAACGCGCTAGTCGTGTTAACTTTACATCGAAGTTTGGTTCAGAGAAAATTAGTTGCGTTGGAGCGTTTCACCGGAAAACAACATGGTTTCTGTGTTCGCGCGTAATATTAAAACAATAATTCGCTTAAAACGGAATAAAACAATTTTTTAATTTGTTATCTATCACTTTTATTTTTAAACAAAATTGTGTGACTATAGCTTTGTAAAACGATTTTACATTCTCAAACACTACTTTAAAACTACTTAAAAAAAGTTTTAAAGTAGTAGATGAAAAATCGTTTTATGAAACTATAGTCACACAAATTTTGTTTAAAAATAAAAGTGACAGATAACAAAGTAAAAAATTGTTTTATTCCTTTTGAAAAAATGAACTATCACAAAGTAACGGACAAATCAATCAATAACAATTCGCTTATTACGGCTCGTCGTCTTTATAGGGCCGAGTATAATTTACGTGACATAAACGCGGCACCAACTGTTAATTTAATAAAGAAATGGATAGAAAAGTTTGAAACTACAGGTTTAACTCTAAATTTACCGTCTACGGGTCGTCCAAGGTCAAGCAGAGGTGCAAATAACATTGAACATGTTCGTGAATCGGTTAGAGAAAAATCCATCCCAATTTGTACGGACGCAAAGTACCCAGGTACACATTAAGAAATCTTCACTGCATGTCATATTAAAAAAAGATCTTCGTCTTCATCCCTATAAAATTCAAATTGTCGATATCCAGACATGTGTGGCAGGGTGGTAGCACATTTTCGATCATGCTTTCAAGAATACCAGTGCCGCGATGGCCGACATCTCGACAGTATTATTTTTGCTAAATAAATTTCCAAACACTGTACTATAATGATATAATAATAAAATTATTATACCTTAAATCGACTTTTATTAATTGTACCTACAAAAATGAACAACAATATTGGACACCTTGTATATACTACGTAAGATTCGTAAAAGTACAATATATTTTGTATTTACTAAGTAGAATATCCTCAATATTTGTAACGTTTTCTGCATTGGTTGACGTAAAACGCCTTCCTGTAACATGTTTAATGTATCCTCACAAAAAAAATCGTTTTTTAGACACTTACTGCAAATTCTTTCCTCAATAAATGTATCCATTCTGAAAAATTGCCGACAAAATTCACAGAACTGAAGAACAACAGACTGAATAACTTAATAACGCATTGGAGAACTTGGTGGGTGAAAAGGACGAGATGACATGGAGCCATAGAACATAAGTAGGTGGAATGTCTTGAGAAGGACGTATGTCCAAAGTTAAGATATCACAAAGCGCAGAAGAACAAGTTCAATACAAATAGTACTTTCTTATAACACAATTGGGATAGTTTACCTAGAAAGTTTCAACTGAACCCATACGAAATTGAACGATAAAGATTACACCAGATTTTTCACATATGGTAATTTAAAACAATTAAGAAATGGAAAAAAAACAGAAAAACAATAAAAATATGCATTCTGCAATGCATCAACTAAAAATAAATATTAATAAATCCAATCAACAAAAATCTCACCTACAATTTCGCTATATCACCCACTACGAATCCACCCACAAAACCACACTAAAAGTTTCAAGCACCACTGCAGTAGATCTTCACTTCCCCCAAAACAACATTGCACCGAAAACAATCTTGTTTTTGTCCAGTTTTCAAAGCACCTATAAAGCCACCACCTCCGAAAAAGAAATTTGATGAACATACACAAGATATGCACGTTCTAAGAAAGCGAAAGAATTGCGTAATTTGACGATAGTTACATCTCAACGCTGCCTTCAAGTTCGAAACGGTACGTGTTGAAGTTCTAGTGAGTGAAAACTGGACGATCAAGTACCGTTAGATCGGGAAAGTTCGCTGTCGCTCATCTACATACGACGAAAGATTCGTAAAAGTATATTTTGGTTGGTCGAAA
This sequence comes from Cosmopolites sordidus, assembly GCA_031761425.1. Taxonomy (NCBI): domain Eukaryota; kingdom Metazoa; phylum Arthropoda; class Insecta; order Coleoptera; family Curculionidae; genus Cosmopolites; species Cosmopolites sordidus. Next base: position 774,843 of record JARFXV010000913.1, read on the forward strand.
AATAATGAAAGTAGAACGTCGGCCTGAAATTCGTCACACAATACCACCAAAAATCCTTTTAGATATCACCGTCTCTCTTTCTCCTTTCTCTTTCTCTTTCACTCCCACTCTCTCTCCACATCGGTTTTTGCTGATCAGGTTTTTGGTATTAACGATGCCCGATTTTTATCTGGGTCAAAAAATAAGATTGGCATGTTTGTTTTTCTCAGGATTACGAAAAAAGAAATGTGTTATAAAGCAAAAAATACTTGCACTCAATCGACAAATGTATGTGTCCCCTTTGTTTTGCTGTTCGGTCTCATTGCCTAAAAATAACGAGTAAAAGTTTATGTTACTTTCCCGACATTGTATCAAGTTGGAGCATATCTACATACATTCTGTCAAATAATGGTTTGTTCTACGAGGGTTGCTATTTATATATCCGGAATTGGTAACAATGGTGTTGCTAGGCGCTCTGACATATATATCGTAAATTTTGACATTGTTGACTGTATATGTAAAGTCCGTTTCAAGATATTTCGTTGCCCTTCGGTAAAATGATAATTGCCCTAATAAATCTCAATAAAAATATTCCTAGTTTCTTAAAAGGCGCCAGAGCTGGAGTGGTTTAACTTCTTAATAATTTTGAGAAAAATAAAATGATAATTAATTTATGCTTAAATTATTATTATTATGTATGACTAAAACATTGTTTATTGGTTTGTGTATATTGAATTTATTAGCACAATAAAAATATATAAATAAATAAATTACTATATTAGTATAATACAAATTATAACTTAAATTTAATTATATATTTAATTGGGTTTCACTCCCACTGTCAGTTTGATCTACATTAATAATAAGTGGTTCTATATTATAACACATGGGCTGAAAAGTCCCGGGCCTAACACATAGATGGTGCTAGTTTTATTGCAGTCACCTTTTTTTCAGTTAATACTAACCTTCAAAAGACAGCTGTTAAAATTTCATGATATTCTATTCATTAGTTTGTGAGTTATTGTGCCAAGAGTGACGCTACTTTTGTTATTTTCGAAACAATGGATCAAAAACAATTTCGTGTTTTAATTTTACACTGCTTCTTGATGAGAAAAAATACCGTTCAAGCGAAGCAATGGCTTGAAAACTGTTATGGGGACTCCGCTCCATCAGAAACAACAATAAAACGTTGGTTTGCTGACTTCAAACGTGGTCGTAGAGACACCGATGATGCAGAACGCAGTGGACGTCCAAATGAGGCGGTAACACCAGAAAACATAAAAAAAAATCCACAAAATCGTTTTGAATAATCGAAAAGTGAAGTTGCGTGAGTTAGCTGACATCGTAAAGATATCAAAAGAACGTGTTGGCTTTATATTGCATAAGCATTTGACTATGAGAAAGCTCTGTTCAAAGTGGGTGCCGCGTTTGCTCACTGTTGACCAAAAACGAGAACGTGTTGATGATTCTGAGCAGTGTTTGGCCATGTTTAAACGTAACAAACCGGAATTTTTGCGTCGATATGTGACAATGGATGAAACATGGATCCATCACTTCACTTCGGAATCAAAACGATCGTCATCTGAGTGGACAGCAACTGGTGAACCTCGTCCAAAGCGCCCGAAAGCACAACAATCGGCTGGAAAGGTTATGGCCTCGATATTTTGAGATGTGCGTGGTGTAATATTCATCGACTATCTTGAGAAAGGAAATACCATTAACAGTGAATATTATATAGCGTTATTGGAGCGTTTGAAGGCCGAAATTGCAAAGAAACGACCGCATATGGCAAAGAAAAAAAAATTGTTTCATCAAGACAACGCACCGCGTCACAAGTCAATCAAAACAATGGCAAAACTACATCAATTAAACTTCGAATTGCTCCCACATCCACCGTATTCGCCAGATTTGGCTCCCAGCGACTACTGGCTATTCGCAGACCTGAAAAAAATGCTCGCCGGTTAGAAATTTCGCACGAATGAAGAGGTTATCGTTGAAACTGAGGCCTATTTTGAGGCAAAAGATAAATCATTCTACAAAAGTGGTATTGAAATGTTAGAGCGGCGCTGGAATGATTGCGTTGCTCTTGATGGAGATTACGTTGATGAATAAAGCTAATTTTGAACCAAAAAAACTGTCTTTTCTTTGTTAGGCCCGGGACTTTTCAGCCCATGTGTTAAGTAAATGATACATATGAATCTTCTATTTTAATAACATGGTTAATCGAATTTATCCCACTTTTTTGGGAATACTATCTACAACCTTCCGAAATAATGTTACAGCACTTGCATTTAGAGTCGGAGAAATGTTTTCTGCTCTAACATTGGATTTTACCTGATGCTCATTTTGATTAGAAATACAGTAATACGGGGGAAGGCGTAAAACTGTATGTCTCATATCGGCAGCAATGTTATCACATACATATTCCATTTTAATAATTATTTAAATGTCGTTTAAGACTTCTAGATCAGATTTTGTATATTTTGTATTTTCGAAGTATATATCGTTTCGAATATATAGTTCTGAATTTCCAATTTAGGGTTATTTGCATTAGGAACTTTATTTTTTTGGCGGTTATGATAACTAGCATTGTTCATTACGCTTTCGCTTTCCTTAGGCACGTTGGGCAAAAGTCTATTTATAAACCAATTTTCAAAAAGTTCTGCTGTGGTGTCGTCATGGTAGGCTAAAGATGAATGTTTAATATTTTTGGACAACCGTAAACAATTTGGAACCCGTCCATTCTCGCAACCAGCATGTTAAATGGTGATTAGTTTTCTCTTGTTCGCTGGGACTTTGGTTTAGCATTTTCTTCGTGTATCTACCCATCATTTTGCTCGTGTGTCATGTTTCATCAAGGTAGATAATGGGACAATTTTCTAATCTGTATTTTTTTATAGTTTAAGTAATCAAACAGCCATAGTCGCAATCGTTGTGATTTGATAATACTTTCTTTTATTTAATGGTCCGATATGCAACACCCATTTGAGATAATATTCTCCGGAGCAACATTAACCAAGCTGGGTAAGACCGGACACTTTTTGGGAGACCTATGTAGATCATTATCAATTCGGTAGGATTGGTCTACACGAATAGCTTGGAAGAGACATCCTATTCCAGTGACCATAAAAAAATCTAGTTTTTCTAAAGAAAATATTTCCATTGAGTTATTAAGTCTTCGCAGAAAATTATCTATGCACAGTAACAAGAACATCGTGAGGACAAACAATGAGAAATCGATTGAATTTACGGCAACTAACGGAGTAAAACAAGGATGTATGTTGGATCCATTGTTATTCTCGATTGCAGTAGACGAAGCGTTAAAAGAGGCAAAGAAAAGGATGAAAACAAATTGAACTGACCGAATTGATATTGGTCATAGTAGCGGATACATAAATGAACACTCCAAGACACATTGAACGAAGAGTTGATAAAAATAAGCATGGAAATTAATATATATGAGAGAAAAAGTATGATCATATCCAAAACAAAACAATGAGCATAACATACATTTAAATGGAAATCTAATAGAACAAGTGAAGAGCTATAAATACCTGTGATTGACAATCAAGCGTAAAGGAAGAATGCAAGGAGAAATAAACGATAGACTGGGAAAAACCGGAAACATGTTTCACATGATGAAGAAAACCTTCCTTGGAAGCAAAGAACCTTGGAAAGAAAACCGAATAAGAAAAAAACGGTAGTAATTAAAAACGTAATCCGACCAACAATAATGTACAGCAGCGAGTACATGGACTCTAACAGAAAAAGATAAGACACGTATAAATGCAATGGAAATGAGATTCCTGAGGAAAATAAGGAACAAACAAAAAGGGGCAGAATCAGAAATGAAATAATTAGAGAAAACTTACAGATTGAACCCATACGTGATAAAATAGCAGAAGGACAACTAAGGTGGTTCGGACATGTGTGTCGCTTGCCGGAAAACAGACTCACAGATAAGAGAAGAGACTGGAAAAGGGGTATAATATGGGATGAAAGGATTAAGGAACGACACCGGGTAGGGAGAAATGGAGAGAGATGTAGAGAAGACAACCTCAACTCCACACGCCTGACATCTAATGGTATAAAGGCATAGTAACTAAGTGTATTACGAACTACTGAAACTTGAAGTGAGCACTAAAGAAAAATGACCAGAATACACACAAAGACACGATAAAGTCATTTTTCGACATGACAATGCTCGACCCTATGTTGCAAAATATGCAAAACACTATTTGAAAAACGTTAAATGGAACGACTTACCCCACCCGCCATATTCACCGGACTTAGCCCCTTCAGACTACCATTTATTTCGATCGATGCAGCACCGACTTTCAGAAAAACACTTACATTCTCACAAAGTGAAAATTTTCGAAGGTAAGAGAAGAAGTAAAGGAAGGGGCATAATATGGGGAGAAATTAAGAAGCTGACACAACATATGAAGAAAAGGAGATGATGAGAGATGTATACAAGATAACCTCAACTCCACATGTTTGACATGTAACGGTATAAAGACAGAGGATTAAGTAATTAAGTAACAAAATTATCTGTCACAGCATTTCAGCGAAGAAAAATAAGTAGAAATATACTGATATCGCAACAGGTAAATATGGATCTTATGAAATGATACTGAAACATTTTCATTATCATTTTCGTTTAATTTCTTTAATATAATTAAAGCACAATTTTTAAGAGAACTACGCGTCTTTTTAAGAGAACTATATGTCTCCACAACGCTTTGATTTGCTTTATGAATATATTAGGTCCTCAACTACATTCTCAGCGTTTTTTGTAGCTACCCCATTTATTAACGCCGAATGAGTCAAGTCCGAACAATACGGCGGGTGTGATAACATCTCCAAGCCTAACTCAGTGGTTGTTTCCAGAGTCACTTTTGATGTACGTGACGTAAAAACATTCTAATTCGAATAGGTTCAGCAGCTGAAAAGTAGGGACCAAAAATTTATTTGAAAAACTAATATTAAATTAAAAGAATTGAAAAGTAAAAAAAAAACCTCTAAAAAAATTAATTTGTTTAGAGAACCCTGAGAATGACTTTTTGCTGTTTGTTATTTACATTATTATGACAGTGCTAATTATAAAATATACAATGTCGAGATAAAAAAATCATTGAAAAATCCCCGAAGAACAAATGTATTTTACGACTCGGTGTTAAAATCTCTCTCCGAAATCACTGCGTTAGTTGATGTTCATTCTGACATTATACAGTATAAACTTTTGTAGTGACCGTGACCTAACATCGCTATAAAAAAAACACTTACTATCGCTTTTTCTAGGTAGTCATACATACAAAACGATCATCGCTTCAGTCGAAACGACTTCTCTGTTAAATCAAATTTCGAATCGTGATCTCCGAGAAATCAAAAGTTAATTTTTTTTTTATCTTGATTAACAAACTGATAGGCGATGGTTAGTAAGATTGAATGTCTTCATGGAAGAACGAAGAAAAAACACTGCTAGACCTTTATTGGATATTGGAGAATAGTGTTTATACAATTTTTTTAACAATAGGGTTGTCAGGATAGTTTGTAATGATTTTCCATTAGTTGAGCCGTTATTTTTGAAAGTGATATAAGTCCTTTTTTTTCATATTTCGAGATATTTAAGGGTTTGAGTTTGAATCAGTTTAAATATATTAGCAAACGTTAATTAACTCAGGTGGTGTTTTTAACATTATAAACCTGTTATATTTTGTTATGCAATAATAATTATTAATATTGTTAAGGAAAATAAATGATGTTTTAGCTCCAAGCGGACTTATACCACTTTCAATAATATATAATAAAAAATAAAAACAAGAGGAAATTTAAGCCAATATTTTAGACATTGGCTTTACAGAAACTGTAAGATTACATTACAGAACATTACAGAAAATTTTTTATGTAAAAAATAATCATAAAATCGACATGTAAGAACCCGAATAATGAAGTTTATTATGAATTAATTTCGCTAACATTAAAAAATAAATAAAAATAAACAAATGTAAAAACTAAATTACTTCGTTAAGGCAAGTAAGAATAAAAAAAAAACCTTTTTATAATATAAATGTATTATATGTATAAATATAAGATCAAATAAGTATAAATGTAAGATCAGCAAATATTACACAAAGTGAAATTCAGGATAGAGGTTGTTTCAGACACAAGGTTAACGTTTGGAAGGTTGGCCAGAGAGAAAAATGTAGGAAGACTGGAACAACTTGGTCTGACGAAAGGAAAAAAGCTCATAGCGAAAGAATGAAATTAGTATGGGCTCAAAGGAAGGCTAACAACAACAAACGCCTCTAATTGTACTTCGCGTGGTCCACCAGGGCCCATACGTGAATAATAATAATAAATGTATTTCTCCTTTACAGTTAGCATAGTGAAGTATTAATGGTATAGTCCGTTTCAAGATATTTCGTTGCCCTTCGGCAAGATGTTAATTGCCCCAATAAATCTCAATAAAAATATTCCTAGTTTCTTAAAAGGCGCCAGAGATGGAGTGATTTAACTTCTGAATAATTTTGGGAAAAATAAAATACTGTTACACTATGATTAAATTATTATTATTATTATTGTGTATAACTAAAACATTGTTTATTGGTTTGTGTATTTTGAATGTATTAGTACTATTTATTAGTTAATATATTAGTATCTATTAGTACAATAAAAATTATAACTTAAATTTAATTCGGTTTCTCTCTAATTCTACATTAATTATAAGTGGTTCTATATTATTAGTAAAAGTAAAGTTTTGGGGTTAGAGATCAGATCAGACACGGTCATCAGCTACCGAAAACCCCGGTCAGCACCCCCCTCTGGCTATCAACCCTTGGTTTTGTGCTTAACCAAAATTATCTCGAGAGGCCTACCGACTGGCGAGTGACCAACGTAGAAAACCTCTCAGAAGGCATCCGGCCTTACCCAGCCTCGAACTGGCGTGACTGAGGGGTGATTCCTTGTCAGATTTTACACTCTTACCTAGAAACATTCACAAGAATTTTAGAAATACTTTTTTACCTATTACGGGATTCGAACCCGGTCCACATTAACTGCCGTAACGTAAGGCTGATGCCTTAGACACCACAGCTAACGTGGCTCCCTATATTATTAGTAAATGATACATAGAAAACTTCTATTTTAATATCATGGTTAATCGAATTTATCCAGCTTTCTTTGGGAATACTATCTACAACCTTCCTAATTAATGTTGCAGTACTTGCACTTTGAGTCGGAGAAATGTTTTATGCTCTAACATTGGATTTTACCTGATGCCACCTATGCTCAATTGGATTAAAAATACATCAATACGGGGGAAGGCGTAAAACCGTCTGTCCCATATCGGCAGCAATGGTATTACATATTCCTTTTTAATATTAAATGTCTTTAATATTTCTTTAATCTCTAATATTCACATTTTTTATTTGTATTTTCGAAGTATATATCGATTGTTAACATATAGATCTAAATTTCCAATTTAGGGTTATGATAACTAGCATTGTCCATTACAATTACGCTTTCCTTGGACACATTCGGCAAAAGTCTATTTATAAACCAATCTTCAAAAAGTTCTGCTGTGGTATCGTCATGATGAATGTTTAATGTTTTGTGGCTTTCCTCAACACATTTGCTTTTACCAGAATCACTACGGACTTTTTTGGCTTTAATTGGCTTCGTCACAATATCTTTAACTGTAGACAACGGAGTTTTCGTTAATGAAGACGTTTCTGCTGCGGCTGCATTCACATTAAGTCTCCTATTCAATAAAGAAATATACACATTTTTAACAATTTGTTTAGCATCGGGCGATAAATGTTTTCTTTTAAAATTAGCATTACCGGAGGCACAATGATCTTAATCTTGCCAAGAACGCCACATTTTTAGCACGTTTGGAATAACAAAAAATAGGATCAAAATTCTAGAACTGCACTGTGCGAACTAAACTAAAATATTTTGAAACTACTAAACCAAGTATACAATTAATTCTATAATTTTACCTGTTGTTTTATTAGGCCCGGCCCTGTTTACGTTTCTTGCAACTTTGTAGGGGTTTTGCCAACCATACCCTGCGGTAACGAAACCAGGTTTCGTTACGGCAGGGGTTGTAAAGAGTTTATTGCAGTCAATCGGTCGATATATCTTGAAACGCATTATAAATAGGTGGTATATAGGTCTATTTTGTCTATAAATAGGTCTCTTTTGTTATAGGTCCTGGAGTTTTAGACAGTGGCAAAAATAGTAAAATTACTATTTTGATTATTCAGCAAATGAAATTCAGCAAAATTGTTGAGATGCTTAGGTCATAGCATCTTAGGTCATATTAGTTTTGTAAAAAAAAATCAACGGTTCATCTCTTTTAAATCTCATCCAGCATATTTTCAGCCAATTTATAATTTCTCCGTCTGCATTTTTTTTCCTGTTTGATATTGCCTCTTCTAGAGATTTAGTTGAGACTTCTCGTTTCATTTCATACAAAATAAAACTGATCAGTATATAAATGATCATTTTTCTTTAATGCTGCTTCCACCACTCTAAAATGTGACGTTTGGAAGAAATGAATGACCCGATAATAGAAATTTGGAGTCAATGACATTTCTATTATTTTCAACTGATTGATCAAGGATTGTTCAATCAATCACCAAACCACATTAATGCGAGCTTTATATTTCGGTTTTGTCCGGTACACATATCACTGTATGCTATAATATGGTCTTGAGTTGTAACATTCTGAATATATTTCAGGCAGCAAGATGCTACTTCTTAAGCACCTCTAGATGCTACAGTTTCCTGTCATACATACATATAAATCTGCTTTGCCGAATCCGCGCTGGAGCGGTAGCTGGTTCGATTCCAGCGCTCGGATGGTTATTTTTCTTTCTTCTGTCCGTTTATATTTCCTAAATGTTTGTGATTGTTTCTAGGCAAGAGTGTAAAATCCGACTACGAATTACCCCTCAGTCACGCCAGTTAAAGGCTGGGTAAGGCCCGATGCCTTCTGAGAAGTGTTCTACGTTGGTCACTCGCCAGTCGGTAGGTTTCCTGATAGACTTATGGGTAGGCACATAACCAAGGGTTTATAGCCCGAGGGGGGTGCTGGCCTGGGTTTGTCGGAAGCTGATGACCGTGGTTCGGAACCCACGTTAAGCTGTAGGTCCAGTCGCTAAATAGCCTAGTTGCTGATGCGCCTCTAACCCAAACACTTTACTTTACTTTAGTTTACATTTTGGACAGGTATCCTTATGTGGGTGAAATCTTAAATTAAAATCTTTTTAAAACATTTTCTTATATATTTGCTAGCTCAGAAATGTTATATTGTTCCCTATACACTTTTCGACATACAGGTTGTACATTTTCTCTGTCTCAATACGGCTTGATTTGTAGATTTTTCAAGACGAGTGATTTACTCTTTAAAAAAAATGATAACATCTAAGGCAATAGTCATCTAAGGCAATGAATCCATATTTTAAATATGTTTCATTCTACAATATGGTGTTTTTCTTTACTGTTTCACCAGATGTAGACGGTGCATTTGGTTTTATCACAAATTTGTCCATTTTATTTAATATTATTAGTTTATTTTATTACCACACTGTTATTAACACTGAGTGAGAGAAGAAATCGCAGTGTTTAACACTGGGTAAGAGAAGAAATCGTAGTCCTTGTAATTAACAACTCTTCGTTTCGTTTTTATATTTTTATTACCATAGCGCATAGCTTGTACGAACCTGTCTAAGCGCGCTTGGGACGAAAAATCCGTTTTGCATGCGCAGGCATATAATTTTACAAGTGCGTGCGTGCCGGATTCGAACTGGTAAAAGTGAAATAAGAACAAGGGGTTATACAAGCCTTGTAGTTCGGTATTTGTGGATGTGTGCGGTATTTCGATATAAATTGTTGAGGATTAAAATATTGACGATTTGTCATTTAATACAAAGACAAATAGATGATTCGTAAGCGTGGAACACTCTCGTAGCAGTATATAAGTCATTTAAAAATAAAAATGATTCTTCATAAATCACGATATTCAAAAAAGGACGAATCGTCGCCGTGTTAACCAGCAGATGTAAAAGTTTGATACACGTCAAATTAACATATTGTAGTAAGGGGGTCGCAACGTTTTTTACTTAACTTTTTGGATATCTAGTGGGTATTGTTTAATAAACACATTTATTTTTGTTGTTTTTTGGGTTTTTCGACACGAATTAAAACTCAAAAATATCTGTTCTTATGTAAATAAAGAATCACTGGGTAAAAAAACAAAACGGAGACAAATTTCTCAGTGATTATAAATGATTTCTCAGTTTTGTTTTTTACCCAATGATTCTTTTATTTGCATAAGAACAGATATTCTTGATTATTTTTTTGAGTTTTAGTTCGTGGCAAAAACAAACCAAAAAAGGGAAAAAAATATATGAACACGCCATAGCCATCTAGACAATAATAAACACATTGTTGCTATTATTGTTCCTAATGACGCAAATCAATCTACTGATTCTAGAATTTCTTTCTTTCACCTTCCAAGATAAAATTCAATTTTGTTAAAACTCAATATTAAAAGCATGAATCAGAAATAAAAGAATATATTCTTTTTTCTGTCTAATTTTATCAACTGGAGTTTTGCGAATGTTTCCTAAAGTAAACGCACGCCCCGATTTTGCAATAAATAGTGAAATGTTGTCTCTAAATTCAGTTATTTATTTTAGTTTTGTCTAATAATTATTCCAGCTATTTCATGTGCGTTTGAAGTTTATTTTTCTTTACGTTATGTTGTAATTTCGATATGTCACTTATTTTAATAATTGGCTGTTAAGCTATTATGAGAGATTTCGCGTTTATATGTTTTAATTGGACTTTTGCCTTGTACCAGTTGAAAATTGCTTTGTAGTTTTTTTTCCACATTCTAACATCAAACTATAGCAACATAATAATTTTATTGTGGTAATTATATTATATATCTTACATCTTTGACCTACATTAGTGCTATATAATTTTACAATCTTAAAATAGTAAAAAAAAATGTTTTAGCATTGAAGAACATGTTAACCGAAGGTTGTTTGTTTTTGAAGCAACATTTTTTCGCTTTTTGACAACATACATATTTCTTGGCTACTTCGTTGTAAGTATTGGATGGGTCTGCTTTTATTTTTAATGTTTCCTATGTCATGTAACCAGGAACCAGTTACTTACTGTACAACACTTGATACTGTTGCAAAAAACTTCCTCCAATCTTATTAAATATATATATATATATATATATATATATATATATATATATATATATATATATATATATATATATATATATATATATATATATATAGGAAAGGATAGTGTAAATGTCGAAATGCTAAAAGCTGGTGGTCCGACGTTACATAAAACACTGGCAAAATTATACTCAAAATGCCTCAAAGAACAAAAAGTACCTGACTTATGGAAAAATGCAGAAGTGATCCTTTTACATAAAAAAGGAGCACAGGAAGATTTAAAGAACTACCGTCCAATAAGCCTCCTATCAGTGATGTACAAAGTTTTCACTAAGATAATTTCTAAAAGAATATTAAAAAAACTGAATGACGCACAACCAAGAGAACAAGCAGGATTCAGAAGTGGATTCAGTACAATGGATCACATCCAGGTTGTACAGCAGGTCATAGAAAGGCACAACGAATACACCATGCCACTGTGCTTGGCTTTTATCGACTACGAAAAAGCATTTGATTCAATCTCAAAGCATGCGATAATGGATGCACTGCTTAGCCAAGGTGTAGAGAGAGCCTATGTAAACCTATTAGAATCGATATATGATGGAGCTACAGCCACAATTCACCTTGATGATCTTGAAGTGGGAATTAATATAGAACGAGGTGTACGGCAGGGTGACGCAATATCGCCTATTCTTTTCTCGGCTGGCCTTGAAGAAGTATTCCGTAAACTGGATTGGGAACAGGATGGGGTAAAGATCAATGGTGCAAACTTACACCATCTTAGATTTGCAGATGATATTATTCTCATTTCACAAGACCCAGAGGAGCTGCAAAGACGCATACAAGAACTGCAAAGGGCTGGCGAACCATTTGGCTTGAAAATAAACCTGAAAAAGAGTCAGGTTATGTTCAATAACTTCGCTCAGGACAGAAGAATTTCAGTTTTAGGAAGGGATTTAGAGATTGTGGACAGCTTTGTATATCTTGGGCAGAGGATTTCCATGGAGGAGTATACCGCCCGGGAGGTGGAACGGCGTGTTAAATGTGGCTGGCAGGCATTTGGTAGGCTCAACATAGTGTTTAAGAGCAGACTCCCACTTTGCCTGAAAAGAAAAGTATTCGATCAGTGCGTTCTACCCGTTATGACATACGGAAGTGAAACCTGGACACTCACATCGCAATCAATTCAAAAACTTCGGGTGGCACAGAGGGGAATGGAAAGATGTATGCTTGGCATTACAAGACGAGACAGAAAGTCCTGCGCATGGATCAGGGAACACACAAAAGTCTGTGACATCATTGGAAGAGTAAAACAGTTGAAATGGAGATGGGCAGGCCATATAGCGAGGCGATGGGACGACAGATGGACCAAGGCAATCCTGGAGTGGATACCGCTTGATCGCAAACGTCCGCGAAGAAGACCAAAAGCACGATGGACTGATGACATCGTTAAGTATATTGGACCCGAGTGGCAGAGGAAAGCCCAGGACCGTGAAGGTTGGAAGCATGCTGAAGAGGCCTTCATCCTGCAGTGGATCGATACGGGCTGATGATGATGATGATTGATGATATATATATATATATATATATATATATATATATATATATATATATATATATATATATATATATATATATATATATATATATATATATATATATAACGCCATCCGACGGGAAGTCGGCGAAAGTATGGGTGGTTCACTGTGGATAGGGTCCCCCTATTCCTGACGAGAGACCATATGCATATAGAATAATATATAGAATATAGAGATATAGAAGAAAATATAGATATATAGAATGTAGAGAATATAGAGAATATATATATATAATAAAATTTGAGTAAATAATATTTTTGAGTATGATAATTGAGTGTGATAATATATTTGAGTAAATAAAATTTGAGTAAAGGAATATTCCTACAATAAGAGGATTATATAGCTCATTCAAATAAACAATAGTTGTACCTCATCAATCTAGACAAATCTATTGCCAATTTAAATCCATAAGAAAAAATCATTTAAAGTTCAAACCACTCTGTTTCCTTCTTCCTCTAATCATATTAGAATAGGATGAAAATACGGTGAGCCGGCGGATTACATTGTGTGAATTCGCTGTCAAGATAACATTTAGGTTTGTGGTTCTGGACAGTGTTGCCGACCTTACACAAGTTTTTCGTAGAATCTGTCATTTTCATGTTTTGGTCGTTTTTGAGTTGTGCCTGTTTTTGAGTTGTGTTTAGTTTCGGTTTTTGTGAGTTCTGTAGTAAAAAACCTGCGATTATAATTGCAAAAAATGCCAAAACCTTTAAGCGATCAGTGTAAGCAGCTTGTCTCGTCACTTATCAGTTATTTTGAACAGGAACAAGATAATGAGGCTCCTCTGTTGACATTAAACGCTGTGAGAGAGGTATGTATTAATAACTTAGTAGGTCTCATGGATAATTGGATTTTTTTTAGCAAGTTTCAGCTGCACTAAATATTAGTATTGATACAGTTAGTGCAATTTCGACAAAGTTGAAGGATAACGAAATGTTAAAATCACCGAAGAAAAAACTTCAACATCCAAAACGAGTAACTAATCTAGATCTTGGTGTGGGCTCAATCCGCAATCAAATCTATGAAATGTATGAAAAAAGTGAGTAGATTTACATGGTAATATTGTATTTTTATCAAATTTTATTAAACTATTTCAGAACAAACGGTTAATCTTGAAAGTATTCATGAAAAACTAAAGAACATGCAGCTCTTTGACGGATGAAAAACTTTGCTTCATACACTTCTAAAAGAAATTGGTTTCAAATGGAGTAAAGATAATCCACGTAGGGGCCTGATGGAACTTCCAGATATTGCCTTTAAACGAATTCAATTTTTGAAGATGTTTCAAAATATCAAAGACGAATCTCTGTTTGATTTTGTTTATTTGGATGAAACATGGATATTTCAAAATGGTACCTTGAGTCACTCATGGCAAGATGATAATAAGAGGAGTGTAAAGACTACGATTTGATAACTGTTTGATAACTGTTTGGATATGTGGAAAGAAGCTTTGTCAACAGTTACACCACCGATCTGGATAAATAGCATCAGACATACAGAAGAAGAAATTCAAAGATGGTCGAATCGCGAAAGAGTATTTGATAGACTAGAAGTTAATCCTTTAATAATTTACTTGAACAGCGATTCAGATGCTGAATAATTAAACTTTGTGTGAATTAAATGAAAAGCCCCTACGTTGACAAGCAGAAGTTTCGAAACATATTTTTGATTAAAACTTTTAAACAACAAACTTATCGTGTTACTTTTTCATTTACAGTTTTATCAATCATACAAATGCCAAAGTCTGGATATTTTGGTGTTGATGTGGCAACATTATAACGTGAGTGCGTCATAGATTTTGATGGCGTGCAATTACTGTTTCCCTGAATGAGCTTTATGTATATACTACGCTATTTAAAAAGTTCGCGGAGCGGAAAGGATGAAGTTTACACTTGAAAAAATGTCTTTATTCTTCCGTACATTCTCCCTTAAGCTCAATACCTTTTTTCCAGTGATTCTTCAATTCATTTATTCCATCTCTAAAGTGATTTTCTGGAAGTCCTTCAAAATACTAATCTTCGGCTGCTATAACTTCTTCATTTGTCCTTTCTCATGAATTTTTGCATCCAATTGGACCAAAAGGTTTAAAAAGTACGGCCCTGTTATTGTTTTGCCGATCTGGAGGTAATCAATTAACAATATGCATCATAAAAAATATACCAATATATATACCAATATATCAATAAAAAATTAACCTTTTGCATCATAAAAAATTGATGCCATAATCTTTTTCACTTTGGCTGCTTCGGAGCTGAACAACCGGGCTCAGTTCACTCTGCGGTTTGTCACAGTTCATGATCATAGTGATAAACCCAAGTATCATCCATAGTTACAAAACGAAGGTTAAAATCTATTTTATTCTTTCGAAAAAGATCCAAATGTTGGTTAGAAAGTTTTACTCGAAGTCATTTTTGATCAGGAATTAACGACTGCGAAGCCCAACTGCTTTTTCAAAATATGAAATACCCGTTCAGTTGGGATGTCCATGGCCTTAGCAATATCACTCAAAATCAATTATCTGTCATCCATAACCATATCATGTATAGAATTAATTATTTGTTCAGTAGTTGCACTTATTGGACGTCCAGAACGAGGATCATCATCCACATTGAAACTCAGCTACTCACTTACAAACCATGGTTTTTGAAGGAGCAAACTCTCCTAATGCATTTACCATTTCACTATGAATTTCCATTGCCTTTAAACCTTTTTTTACAAAGAATTCAATCAATGCATAATATTTTCTATTTTAAAAAACAACACTGATACGTTTACTTTAAGCTGCTATTTCTGTACGAATGAACTGACAGATCGACTTGAAATTTCACATATGTTCATATAAAGCATGAAACCTCAACATTTTGTAGATTATATAGTTCTTTTACTGCTCTCTAGGTGTCACTTCGCCAACTTCAATAAAAATTTAAAATTTGCACAAAAAAAAAAAGTTAACTAAAACAACGCAAATATAAAAATTATAGTAGGCCAACAAATATTGCAAGACTAACGATATCAGACAGTGATTCGCCATATATGTTGAAAATATATAGTGTTATAACAGACCGAAATTGATAGTGATTTTAGCAATAAATAAAAATTAAATAATATAATTATAGAAATAAATGACCCAATTGGAAATTTAGATACGTCCTGTAATAACAAACAAGCGAAACGGGAGATAATACTATTGATGTAATAGAACTCTATGATAATATAGTTGATAAGACCAAAAATGATGTTATTTAAAATTTAAAAGATAATATTATGATATAAGATGAATCGCAATGTGATCCTACAAATACTACAGATTTAATTAACAATAATATTACAGCTGATGAGGCTCAATGTAATGAAATGCTTGACTTATTTCTGAGTGATCGTAAAAGCCGCTCTAAAAGCCTGAAATATTTCTTATCATAACCAGCAACGCCTAAACGTAAAGAAAACAGATTTACTGAACGCAAAATCATATATTCTTTCCTCCTTAACATTTAAATTAGAGGAAGAAAAAAAAATGAACCGAATGAAAAAAATGGATCCTAAGAAACAACAAATTTTAGAATGAAGTTGGCGGAAAAAATGGACGAATAAAAGTTTATAGACTTTACAAAAGCAGCACGAAAAGATGCAGAAAAACATATAAAAAAAAAATAAAAAGGAATAAATTGATAGAAAATATAGATGATAACGAACAAATAAAAATAAGAAGAAAAAAAGATCTGAATGATTTTAAAACTATGTTTTTTTATCTATCATAAAAATTACTAATTCTAAATTTGATTGGCTTCTTTTATTGATAAGAATATGTTTGTATTCTGTTTGATAAGTGAATAATAATTTATTATATTTTTAAATTAATTATTTGTTTTTTTATGATAATTGTTCTTTCTTCATTCATTTTTACTTTCTAATTACTTACATTGATTACAACATATCCAATCACTGTCAATTTACTGGACCAATAACGGTTTTTTGATAGAATCAATATTTTTTATTGAAATGTTCATGAATTTTTAAATTTTTGCTTTAAATTTTAATTTAATAAAAGAAAATATAGTTTTTTAAAGCTACTGATACTGTCTATTTTCATTCATTTAATAAAAAAAAATGTAATACATTATTAAAATTGTTGTTTCTAAATCGGCCAATCACTGTACCTATTTACCCTTGCGCAACGTCATACAAAATTAGGTTTTAGTTCAGAAAAGCACGCAAGAAACCATACATATCAAAAAACAACACATTTAAAAGAGCTTTTGTGAAATCATATGTCAATAAGCCACACTCCTTTTTAAAACGTGTGATTTACGGCGACAAATTCAGATTCAATGTTTTTACAATTGACGGTAACTTGAATTATGGACCAACATGTTTTCTTGGATATTTTGAGAAATAATTTGCATCCAAGTACCGAAAAACTTGAGCCCAACTTGGACTGGATAATCAATGACCTGAAACATAAACCACGTGAAACCGAAGAATAGTTACTCTACAATGCCCCAAAAAAGCCAAGAACTCATCCACAATCATCAGATTTAAACATAATAAAACATCTTTGGCGAGAAGTGACAAGTAAGCTGAAGCAACACTGCATAACAACTAAATCTCAACTGCGAAAAGCCCTGGAAGAGAGGTGATCTCTATTGGATCCTAATGCCACAACAAATTTAGTTTCTTCCATGGAACAAATACTCTGTAAAGTTATTAAAATCAAAGATAGGCCTGTAGGCCAAGTTAATATAACTTTAAATTGTATTTTGCCAATTTGTTTATAAAATAAACTTAAGATTTATGTATGCTTGATGAAAAAGTATTAGAATAATGAAAGTGTACTCTCTACTATTATTTGCAATGAATTTCCATCAAATATCGGCTATCTTACTTAAAAAAAGAACATTTCGGTTACACAAAGCGAAAAAAGATCAAGAAACTACTATTATATCCTTACAAAAGCATAGTGACCGTTCAACAAGCAACAAATAATAAAATTAAAACAAAACTTCTAATTGAAAGGCCTCTAACTTAAAATTACAAAGTGTTTACCTCATATAATATTCACTCTCACTGCACACCAAAACATTATGGTTGTCACTAAGAGTATTTAAGGAAAGTGCACAAAATTAATGCAGCTATACGACTGTTGGGGCAGGTCAGGTATTAAAGGTTTCTTTCTGTTTGTATCATCCACTTAGAATAGATTTAAACATGAATGTGGGTCAGAAAGTGCAATGCATGTCACCTATTCATGTTCTACTACACCAGTTTCATGGCATTAATAGGTTTTTTTTGTTATCACTTCCGATATAGTTAAAAATTAATAGAATATGTACAGTCAAAACAGCGACAGTTCACTTTTAACTTCAACCAAAATAAAACTGATAAAATATTAATAAACAACTGGTCCATTAGGGTCAGTGTTTCGTCTCAGATGTGACAATGACAGTTGCATGCCCAGAATAATTCGCCAGCATAGAAGCTAAAATATCCGAACTAATTCCGTATCTATTTCTATAAATAAAAGACAGTATATGCATTTACGTTCCCAAAGGGGTCAGCGAAGTAAAAAAAAAAACATACAATGGAGATTTTAAATTCAATGTGAACTTTATGCACTGACTGATTTGGTGCGATCCAAAGGAAAGAAAACCGAGTTAAAAATCAAGATACTTAATTTACCTTTAGTCTATTTAGGTTGCCATCTCTAGCGGCATTGTATACCACACTTTTATAATCCATTTTTCTCCACTTTCGTGTACTACCCGTAACGTAATAAATGGCCGAATTATTAACGATCGACAGACTAAGCCGTCATGTTGCTAAAACGCGCCACAATTATCCTGCGGTTGAATACAGACTGAATTTTTCTCGACAAGCCACGAAATATACTCATGAAATGAGATTATATTATCATTTCAGTTGAAGGACGAAGGTGGATGACAACCGACAGCTGTGAGATTGCCTACATTGCCAACTTGTGTGTTTTATCCACCATATATTAATTTTATCACATCAAAATAATACGTAAATTTTAAAAAATATCCACGAAATACCTAAAACAACCATATGGTGAGATAATTTAATTCATTTTATGTTATATTTAGAATATATAATATGAATGTATCAAAAATGCAACTATTCAGCGTTGCCAGTTTGTAGTCAACAATATTACCATAATTTATTTTAATTTTTAAGCAATACCATAATTATTACATCCTCAAAATATATTTAAAAGGTTTAGAAATCTTCCGTTTAACATTATTCTATACTTTAAATAATTATAATTTCATATTTCATACATTGGCGCCATCTAGTTCGTTTTACTAGTAGTGCCGATTTTTATGGGAGAAAGAAATCTTTAATATTATAGGCCTTCACTCTAGTTTTTTGTTTTGAGCTTTTCAGATAATTTTGTAATTTACATAATTTTATATGAATATGGAAGATAAATAGACGATGTATAGATTTATTTTTATTTGTATTCGATGTATTTTTATATTTAACTGAGATAGCCGATAGTTGATAAATCATTGTTCAAATGTTCAATTCCTTTTAAATAAACAAACTAAAACGTTTTCAAAGATGTTGCCAATAATTCCAATCATATATACAAAATCGTATAAATAAGATATAACTCTGGTTAGGAAAACGAGGAAAAGTCAGATGGTGCTATATAGGCAGAATGGTATTTATTAAAAATATAGTCAAAAGTAGTAAATAAAAAAAAGGGAAATTGTGTAAAATACATATTTATATTTTTAATTTGTCCAAGCCTGCAAACTTTTTAAGACACGAAACACAAAACGGAAACTGTATATAGAATGTTAGTTTCTAAAAACCGATAATAGATGGCACCATATATCAATATGTATACCTGTGATTTTCTATAGAGTATTCAATGTTTAATTCTTTAACAAGTTAAAGACACTTATTTATGTTCATAGATACTGTAGGAATAGATCTAAAGGATTGTAAAAATAGCAATCCTTTTCAAGAAAAGATCCTCTTTTTTGTGTTTTTACGAAAGGAAGTTCCCTTAATCTCATGACATCCTATTATACCGTCGAGATATCTTAAGGAACAAACTTTGCATACAACCGAGGCAGGCAAAATTACAGTAATATTCCCAGTCCGTCGGAGCAATTACACTTTTTATTTTATTGCTTTACGGGGTAAAAAGGTTAATTAGCGCCGTGACGTGCCGCCTCTGCCTCGACCCTCTCCGTCTCACTCTTGCCATCCCTCTCAACCGCTCTCTTTCTCTTGCCCAGTTCGACCCGAAATTATTTGTAGGTAAATTTTTTGTAGAGAGGGGCATCGCCGCAGTCAACGTGGACTTGACAAACTTGTCGAGGCATACGAAGGCGGAGCGAGACAATTGCGACCAATTGGATGCGGCGTTAAGCTGTGACGTATGGTACGAATTAGGAATGGGACAATGTTGTAAAACGTCGATGTTAACAACGGTAGTTACGGATTGTACAAGAAAATATCGATGTTAGTATAAATAGGAATTGTAAATATTATATTGTTTAACAAGAATTAATGGAACTGTCAAAAAGTAATGTTAAAAGTGACATGTAGATGTCATGTCATGTTGTGACATGTAGATATTTGCGAGTTTCTGGGCCAACTCTCCATATTTCTCCTCTTATTCTGTTTATTATTTTGGAATGCTTTAATTCCCGTTCCCAAGGACCTCTTTATTTTCCACGTACAGAATCACCCTACGTGTTGTGAAGTTTATGCGTAAATTTATTGGGTGATAATGTTAAGTCTTCAAAAGTGACTAGACACTAAATCTGTGCAAGGTGATTACAAAAGTCTAGGACTGCCAGATTATGAATAGGAGACAGTGTCACTTGAAAATAATGCGGTTTTTACTGCACTGGAAGGCTTGAACAGGCTTCACTGAGCAGAGTTATAAACTAGGCCAAAACTGGGAAACTTCTTCCGTGAGGAGAGACTGAAAATGGAAACTAGGTCTCTGGGGACCTAAAGTTTCGTCAATATAAAATTACTTGTTAACTATCTAATTTCTTGAAAAGGTTTTTAATATTTCTTACATTATTCTGCCGTGTCTTTGATCTACCGCTCTTTCTGCTACCTCCTATTCCTCAGCCCATGATTCTCCGTGGCAAACGGTTTTCTAGCATTCTCGCCACTTATTCTCCAAGTCTTGGTCATTGAACCCTCACATACTCTAAAATACATTTTATTACCCTTCATAAATCAATTTCTAATTTCTCCGGTAATATTGTTTTCGCCTAAATTGTTTTCCACGTAAATTCCTTTACAATTCACCGAACATACGGTTCTGTTTCTGTTTCTTTTCAATCACCTTAATTTTAAACTCAAAGAGATTTACCATTAATCAAAAATCACTTTTTTAAACGTTTCGCTAACCATGTTAGCATCATCAGGAGATTATTTAATCTATGATTTATTAAAAATAATAACATTTTTAATTTAATTAGAGATTAAATCATCTCCGGATTATGCTAACATGGTTAGCGAAACGTGCGTTAAGAACTTTTAAATAGTTATTTGGTTTTTAGTGGTAACTATCTTTGAGTTTAGTGTTTCACACCGAAGGTTCCAATAGAATTCACCTTAATTTTGTCTATACTTATTCTTTTATTATATTTATTCTTTTAGATTTTACCTTTACTTCATTATGAGCCTCTCCTAATAATTGTTTCTAACGTTTTTAACGTCTTGCCTTGGTCACCTGCATACCATATTACCTATTTCCCTTTAACTAAGATCAACTTGTATGTCAATCTAAGAAAAGAGGAGCTTCAAAGGGGACCCGCATCAAGTCGAACATGGGTTCTGGATAACTGAAGTTAAGCGCCGTCGGTCACGGTTGATATCTGGAAGGGTAACCGTAATATAGGTTACCCAATAATTCAACACTTAGCGATGTAAGGATATTAAAATGCCAAGGCCTGCAGCGCTGAATAGTAATAATAATACTAATAATAATAAGAAAACAATGATGAAACAATGCGTACGTATACGACATAGCTGATAAAAGAAAATAGCTCCATAATAGCTTAATAATGTTTGTTTTCAACTTTCAAAAACCTGTAAGATTATTGAACACGAGAAAATTAACTACAAACAAGATTTTTAGATCATTGACACTGGGTAGCCGTGATTTAAAACTTTGATATAAATTAACTGAAAAACCGATCCAATTTTCCAAATTCGATAGATAACTATCGACATTTCACTAGAGATCGATAGTCCCCTCCCATTTCTAGTACGGCCAACCACGTGGCTTTGCCATTCCCGCCGCCCGTTATTGAAACAGTCGAGTCGCGGTTCAAGAGAGACGAGATGAGGGATGAGGTAAAATATTACAGAATGGATAGTGCGTATTTGTGTCGTTTTGTCGGAAAATGGATTGTGCGCGCGACGGAAAAATAATCCTTTGAAATTTTCCGCGAAAAGAAGAACGGACAGACGGCGGCCCGGGAACGCTCGATTTCTAGGTTAGGCGAGGGACGGGTGTGCGTCCTTTCGATTGTGAGGTTAGGGACGATTATTTTGTTTTGATTTTACGGGAAACGCTTACCAGACTTTTATCAGCTTCCATATGATTCGGTGTTAAGAAACAACAAAATAGGACACACAATAATAACAAAACTTTGAACAATGTATCCAACTCCTAGTCGACATCCTTCTTCAGCGGTAAGTACTCAAACGACTCTATTTAGGTTTCGCTACACTGTTGTCCTATTTAACTCACCTTTCCGAAAAAAAAGCCCTTCAAATAACTAAACCGTTTTTTTTTTTACATAATTCAAAGCAAAGAATAAAAACAAACCATCTGAAAAACGCTGTCTGCGCTGTTGCCGATGTGACAGCAGCGATGTGCGGTAGTGCGGCGATGTTGTCGACATGTGACCGAATTCTTTAACTCGTACCAGTGTCATTGTTACGTAATATGTTGATTAATTCACGTTTGTACTAAATCTGAAAGTTATAATTATCGGCTGTTGTTGTATTCGGACATAAATGTCTTTGTTAATGTGAAAATTAAACATTAATTAGCTGACTGTAGATTTGAATTAATGAGCGAGACTTATAATTTAAGTGGATATACTGCTATGATCAAAAAGTAAGGTGACTTGTTTTTAAAAATTCGCGCGCTTTACGTATCGTTGAAACCATTTTTCTTTTAAGTTGGCAGGACTGTTCTTGATATCTGATAGAAGTAAAATTGTAGTGTTTTGTGTAATTGTTAATTTGTAACTTGAAAAATTTTGTTGGCAATTTTTTTAAAAAGGATAAATTTATCTAGCAAAGAATTTACATTGATTTTTTGTTTAAAAAAGGAAATTTCTTTCTGCTTATGTATTGCGAATGTTAAAAAAGTGGTTCCAGGACCTTAGAGATAGTTGCATGATAACGCATCATCGCACACCGCAATTATTTTGCGTCATATCTTCTCTAAAAATTAAACAAATACTGCTTCACAGGCACCATATTCACCAGATATGACACCATGTGACTTTTTCCCGTTTTCTCGATTGAAGGGACCACTTCGTCTCCGCCGTTTTGAGTTCATAGATACCATACAAGTCAGTTCGCAGGCCGCATTGAAGGAAATACCAGAGGTCTAGTTTAAAAACTGTTTCGAAGACTGAATAGAACGTTGATATAACTGTATTGCAGTGAGAGAGGATCAGTTTGAAGGTGACAAAATCAATTTGGATGAATAAATAAGATCCAGATTAAATCATCTCTTGATGATGCTAACATGGTTGGCGAAACGCGCGTCGAGAAGTTTAAAAAAAGTGATTTGGTGTCTAGTGATGAATCTCTTCTAGTTTAAATGAATACCTATTAAAAACTCACCTTACTTTTTTATTGGAGTAGTATGGTTGAAATAATTTAACGAGAAAAAAAATGAAGGAATCTCAAACGACGAAATGCTTAATTTTTTTGGGCGAGATAAGATAGTGTAAATGTGAAAAAATAAAAAAATGGATTACGCACACTCGAAAAATAAAAACAATGGCTTGAAGGTTTATATCTTGTTTTAATAATTAAGCTCCTGCTTCTTCAAATTTCATCTTTCGACATACGATTTTTTTTTTAAACTAGTAGAAGTAGCTAATACCATTAGCTACCGTGAACAAATCATCAATTTAAAAATGGGCTACAAGACATGGAAACCTGATTTTCAAGCACAACGCTCCGCCACACACGGCGAAAGCAGTCAGAGACACCATTTTGGCACTCGGCTGGGAACCCTTGCCCCACCCGCAAGACTTGGCCCCTTCCGCTTCTACTTGTTTTCATCTATTCATCTATGTCTCATGCACTTTCTAGGAAGCACTTCAACAATTACTGAGATATCGAAAAATGGCTTGATGACTGGACCACCTCAAAAGATGTACGGTTTTTTTCTGAGAGCGCATCCACAAATTGCCACAGAGATGGGTAAATGTGCGGCTAGCACAATTTTGGCGGTTACATTGAATAAACTATTTTTTACCTTTCTCCCAAATTAGAAATGTTTTTCTTAAAGAAAAAATTAAGAGCTATTAATCCCCACACCGGCTAGATTATAGATAGATTAAAACAAGATTAATTTTTGAAATAGAACAGAAGTAAAAAAGAAATTGATTAATGCGAAATTCGTTCATCTGTAAATATGGACAACAACATGTTTGCTGAGGAATGACGGCGTATACTGACTGCAGAACCAGCAGATCAAAAATGTTAATGCATCTCTTTTGGCAGAAAATTTATAAAACACTAATCCAGCCTGTGTTAATATATACGAGTGAAGCATGGACCCATATCCAAAAAAGACCAAAATGATCTAGACGTCTTTGAAAGAAAAGTCTTGAGCAAGCTCTATGGGCTAATTATTCTAATAGTGTAGCAAAACAAATTAAGTATTTTCTAAGGCCAGGGGCGGCTCTTGGGTTTTTAAAGTGGGAGAGCATAGAAGAAAATAGTGCTGCAGAAGATTTTTTTTACATTCCCCTTCCTCCTTTTTACTTTTCGTACTATTGTGAAACCCTATACAGGAAGGTGAACCAGGAGAATTAGCTAAAGGAAAGAAAAACTGAACTGAAGAAGAAACTGAACGGAAATAAAATATGGTGTTTAGCTCTGAAAAATTGTTTACTGTGATAAATGCTGGAGGGTCGGCGCCCCAACGCTCACCCCCTCACGAGCCGCCACTGTCTAAAGCCCATACATTTTCTAAGTTTTGTTAACCGTCCTTGAATATTTTTTTTCTTTTCTTTTCTTAATTGTGAAGGTGTCCTTTAAAAAGGAGTTTGCCACAGGGGGATGGATTGGCACCAGTTCTATTTCACATAGTATTCAATAAAACCATCAGCGAAATAGACATAGACGTAGGTGGTACAATGATAAATAAAGAAAAACATTTCGTGGTAGACGCAAAAGACCTAAACGCAATTGGATCGAAAAAATTATTCAGAGGGACTTGATGAAATAAACGTGTCGGAAATTGTGGATTGGTTCATATAAACCATTCAATCCGCAACAACCTGTGGTCAGGGGTTTCCACTATTGGAATCCGAATGGGAGGTTCGTCCATATCCATCCTATTTTCCAGATTTGGCACCATCGAAATAACACCTATTCACATCGATGCAACGCACTGGTGGAATATTTTGAAACATTATAAAAATAAGACAAATTTGAAATATCTCTCAATCATGTAAAAATCTCTCAAAATGTAAAAAAAAATAGAAGAACATACAAAATTCGACTAAAGACTAAATTTGTTGTGAAATTCTCTTACTTTATCGTAAAATAAATACAACGTGGCAACGACGGGCTAGATCGCATCCGTTCGTGATTCATAGGCGGAGGGGTCACGTGACCTGACGGCGTTTTAACACACCGACACCGTTCTGTTGTTTTTGGGTGGCGTTTTGGCGGCTTAAAGGCCTCGTCGCGCACCGAGCGCCGCCGATTACCACTTACGTAACCGTCCTATTGGGTACCGAAAATTATAAGGATCGCTTTTTTTTTTGTTCACCCAGGTGTCCGTCTATTTTAATCAGGTTGGCGTTACGGTCGACTGTTGGCCATCAGGCAATTCCTAATAAATCGTAATTAGTGCTCTTTGTTACGCCACTGACAAGAGAACTGTCAAATTTGATTAAACGGCAAAATAGAACCGTCGTATTTTTTTCATGGCTACTTTAATTTTAAGGCCAGTTGTTACATTCATATTTGAGAGATGTTTAAGAATATTATTTTAATAGGAATATATATATATATATATATATATATATATATATATATATATATATATATATATATATATATATATATATATATATATATATATGCCAATTGCTTCAAAATATGAGATGAGTCTTCATCCAATAATGCTAGCAAATCTGCATCTTCAAACTTTTTCGACTGTCTTGGACGCTCGTTTCCAAACTTTCTGTTAAAATGTGTATCTACAAGAATCATGTGGAAGAGTTTCGGGCACTTTTTGGAAGTTTTCATGAAAATTGATACTTTATTCAAAGATGGCATTACTGGTAATGAGAAACTTCAACCAGCTACTTTGTTTATTGGTTTGGGTGCCTAGTTTAGTGGAGGACAACGAATGTGCGAGAAAATGGTTTTTTTATGTATTGTTCAGTGGCGGCTCGTGAGTTTTTAAAGTGGGAGGACGTAGAAGAAAATAGTGCTGCTGAAGATTTTTTTTTGCTTTCCTCTGCCTCCTTACTTTTCTTGCTATTAAAACCCTATACAGGAGGTGAACCAGTAAAACATTAAAATGTTGTATTTTTGCTATTTGCAAGGACATTGGAGGATGGATTATATGAGTCGAGTCACTCATATGTTTTTCTAAAATTTAATCAATTTTTGTACTGTACTTTATTAATCATACAATCACATCCCTATTTAACGAATCATTTTTTTCGTCCTGCCCTCGAAAGGAAGGTTATGTTGACTACAAAATTTCAAAATGTCAATGATCTTCGAAAGTATCAAGCGGTTTTTTTTTTACATTTTCATTATGCTCGCTTATTGTTTTCGCATATGCAAAACTTAATGAACCAATGTTTACTTTACCCAACACCTGGAAACTCACTCGGTTGCTTTTATGTTTAGGTAAATTCTCGTGCTTTTTAATTTTGTCTAACAAATGTTTTAGATTCCTCACTCCTTCGCGAGTCCATTGCTGCTCACCACCAAACAATAAATGCATGAAACAAAACAGAGAATTAGTGTTTTCACAACCACGTAACCACAAAATACTATGTATGTTGCCCTATTTTTACATTCTTTTTGATCTTGACTCAAATTCAACACGGGCGTGGGACGACCGTTAATTTTTAATTCAACTTTCTCCTCCAAACTCAAATTAGTCATTAATAACTGTTTTAAATTAGACATCTTCATGTTTGCAATTAAAAGTTGATTATTTTTATTTTAATAGTACTACTCCAAACCTACAGTTTACAGAAAACCGACAAACAGATAGGTTAGGTTTGGTTTGGTTTGGTTTGAAAAGAAACATCACATCAAAGACATTTTAATAAAAAAACAATTACCCAAAAAAAATGATAGATAAATTGTTTAAAACTGTTGATACCAGACAAAACAGACAAGTTGTTAATAACAATAATAATAACTCTAAAACAATTAACCTCACAATTCCTTACATCCGCGGTATTTCTGACACAATTAAAAGAGTAGGAAATAAATACAACACAAGAACTACATTTAAAACAAAAAATACTCTTAGATCTATATTAACAAAAACCAAACTAACAGAATAACAAAAATGTGCGAAAAACCCAAAAAAAAAGTATATATATATATGAACACGCCACAATCATTCAGGCATTACTTAACTAAAATGCTTCATCAATAAATTGAGTTTCCTTTTGATATAAAGACATCAAATCATAGTGCTTCTGTACACAATCTTATAATGTATATAAAAAATTCTGAAATTAATCAAAATCAATGATGATCAATAATATCTTGTAGGATGCATCGAAAATGTTAAAAAAAATTAATGTTTCACTTACGCAATTTGAAACATCAAGGGGTGAGACAGAGGTAACAGCAACAGGATATATTTCACAATTACCATGCACTAGCACGGTCCTACTTAAGTCTTTGAAGTGATTTCGTAATATTCCTGGTATATTTCTATCCATGTTCAAAAAGAAAAATCCAGAGTCCTTTTTTATCAAATGCCCCGATTCATTGAAGAATTTTCTCGAGGTGTGCTGAAAGATCAAATAAAAAATTCCAATATAATGAAGAACTTGATAAGCGAATTAAAACGTATAATTTGATTGGATTGGCTGTTTTGTTTGTGACGTCAGAATATTAAAGTGTTTTCACGTCAGTACTCTCAACGGCTTTTATTCGCATACATACTGTCAAAATTATTACACACAACCAAGTGCAAAATAAAATTGTTGATTACTAATTTAGTTCAGTAATGTGTGACAAAGGGTTCATAAAGGCTAATTCTGATAATATACCTGCTGTGGATATTTTTATGGTCACATATTTTCTGAAAAATGACATTCGGTTCACTTCAACTGAAGTTTGAGCTGCTAAAGCATCGATATAAGTTTAAAAAAAAAGTAATATAAATGTAAATAAGAAACAAAACATTTCTATTAAATATAATTAAACTATTTGTAGGGTGTCACGAGAAAGTTACGGTGACAAGGCTATGGGTTTTGTTCAACTTAACCTCAAAAATGGTATTTGCACTGTAAAAGCACGTGTATGTCCAGAACACAAAATTCGGAGTAAAGCTTATACATTTGCCTTGATTATTAATGAAAAATTAAAAAAAGTTCAAGACACTCAATGTCATGATTGTGCAGCTTCAGCAGATAATAAATATTTAAACAAAAAAGTTATATAATGTTACATATTTATAATATTGGTTTTCAAAAATAATGAAAAATGTTAACTAAAAGATATTTTCTAGTTTTGTAATTATTTTTTGAGCGAATAAACGAAATTGTATGTCTATTTTTCTCTAATTCTTGAATATTATTATTCGTATTCTACAAAATAGACGATCCTGTAGGGCTTTCTCATTGATACTACCCTCGGTTGTGTTGCTACTTGTAGATGCTTTGCGGACACGCAGGAATATTCCTTATAAAATTGGCACGTTAATTTGATTTGTCTACATGAATTAAATAATATAAATAAAAGTTATAAAAACGAATACAAAAAACAAAAGGAATCCTAATCTGATTTCATTCTGAACTTACCTTTGAGCCTAAATAATAATTAAAAGCAAGTATATTTTCAGATCGTTAGCAAACCAACAAATGCAGTCAAAAATATAGGTTAAACCTATAGAACAAGGACTAAGATCGATAAATTGTTTTGTTTACCCGACACTCCGATTCTTTCCGAACGTCGTTTCAGAAAGAGCGCTAAAGAAAATTCCGAATTGCTCCGAGCCGAACCGATGTTGGTGATATTAGCCTTCGGTACAATTGTGAGGTCACAATGGTTTCGTTTTTTTCGGGAATTGTCGGCTTGTCATCGGTACTAAGTTTAAAAATGTATTTTCAATTTGATATAACTTTTTAATTATAAGGAATAAAATAAAAATAAAAATAGTTTTGTTATAAACATTTATGACAAAAAAAAATTGTTCAAAAGCCCAGTTGACCTGAGTCCATCAAAAAATGAAATCGTCGACATTTGTGATAAAAGAGTTCATGGTTTTTACGCCACGATAGCGGACTATTGTAGTAATTATTTTTTGCTAAAATTTAAACAAATATCGTTCCACAAGCATCATATCCACCAGATATGGCACAATGTGACTTCGTCCTGTTCCCTCGATTGAGTGTTCGAAAAACCACTTCGTGAACGCCGTTTTGAGTCCGTGAAGGTCATTCAAGAGTATTCGCTAGGTGCTTTGACGAAAATACGACAGGTCGAGCATAAAAACTGTTTCAGACTGGAAAAAAACATCGAAATAAATGTATTGCAGTGGGAGAGGATTACTTTGAAGGAGACAAGATACATTTTTATGATTAAATAAATATTTTGCGGTTTATTTATAAAGTCACCTTTCTTTTTGATCATTAGTATATATCTGTATAAAATGAGGTAATAATAAAATGTTGGATATACCTTACGACACGCCACTGTTTTACCAAAATTAAAACGATATTTTACGTCGTCGGTGGATCGCCCTGCGGGGACAGCGGGGGTGGCTGGGTGACGGTGAAACGACGAAGGGACCAGGGCGGCGGAGGGAAGCAGCAGGGGTTGGAGGCGGTTTGTTCGACGCTATGCCGCTCGCGAATCAATAAAAAGTGACAAGTTTTTTTCAAATACACACAAGCCAGCGATACGAGCGACTCTGGTCCGCCCGCTTATTGCCAACGGATAGAGTGGCGCGCGGGGGAGGGGGAGAGGTCGTCATCGTCAACATCGTCTTTTCGACGTTTAAGTAACCATTCAGTCGGACAAGAACCGGAAGCGATTAAATGGCGTTTAGAAAGCGGTAGGGACTGTAGGGTGTACTAGATGAGTCAGTGCTAAATGGGGACGTTGAAGTGGATGGTGAAGTCATATTGTTATAACGCTCTATCCGTTTTATACAGGGTGTTCTAAATATCATGGATAATATTTTTGATAGCAAACGAGTATGATCCGTACGTTTATTGCCGCTAGAAGGACAGTGAACCAGGGAGAGAATGGGTCGTCATCTTCGGACCTTTAAATATCAGGTGTGGCGGTTAATAATTCTTAATTTTCTTCCAAACCCTGTACAATAATGTTATTTATAATAATACAATTATTATACCTTAAATCGACTTCTGTTAATTATACCTACACAAATTAACTACAATATTGGACACAATGTACAAAGCGACACCTACCAGGGCGCCTAAATGAATTTTGTACGGTTCATTCTATTTTGACGTTCGAATGTTACTATGGCTTGGTTAAATGCGGACCTAGAAGTAGATGGAAAACATGTTATTGTTGAATCTTCGTAAAATATAATATTTCACCAACGAGTTTTATACTTAGAATACAGTTCTACTGTTTACAGCTTCTCAATTTTTTGTCACCAAGCTGTAAAACAACCTATTAGGTTTTCACGTGATTTGTGCGGTTTTGGAAGGGATATACTGACTTAAATGGCGCAGAATGTTCCACTGCCCGGAATAACCAAAAAAGTGGATGATGAAGAACTCGAAGCACGGTGCTCGCAAAGCACAGAACTCGAAGCACAGAACTCGAAACTCGGTAATCGGAGTAAGATCGCAAGCTTTTTCTAAACGTTTACACGAGCAAGTGATAATTCAAAAGGACGGTCTTTGGGATTCTGGTTCACTCACAACTGAGAATAAGAGTAGAGGCGTTGATGTTGTTGTCATTGCTCTCCAGATTTTAAAAAAAATTAAAAAATCTGCATAGAAATGTGACCTGTAATAAAAATGGACCTTCTACGATAATCCAAAGAAGGGAAAATCGTGGGTTAGGCCAGGTGAGGCGTCGTTGTGCATTGTGAGTTTCTCCATTCTGGTCAAACGGTCAATGTTGACCGTTATCAGCGGAAACTGCTTCATGTTCGTGATGTTCTGAAGAAAAAAAAAGGCCTTATACTGCCGAGAGAAGAACTAGTTTTGCTTAAGGACAACACACGATCATCTCTCTTCTCAATCCTTAACCTTATAAGTGTGTAGTGACATTATGTTGTCGATAGTTGCACTGTTTGTCGCCATACCTCCCTATCTTGTGCCAGTTAGCCTTTTTTCTTGGAACGTTGGAAAAAATAGAGCAAGGGGGTACAAACATTTTCATTCTGCTATCTAAAGTAATGTTAAAATTACTTTAATTTTTAATTAATTTTATTAAAATTAAAATTTTCAAAAGTCCAAGACCATATTGTCCGCGATCTAAAACGATGGCAATTTGCCTGTTTCTGCCAATAAAAGCGTTTTAGTCGAGAGGTTGGTTAAATTTTCGCCGGAATGGTAAATGTTTAGAAGAATTTCAACCGCCCCAGATTCTACCTGAGTTAAATTAATTATTAACTAATTTTTTTTTTTTCATTTAAAACTAATCTTTCATCAGTACTAAAATCATAATTATCATAATTAATAGGTTATAAAGTATCCCACATGGAATTATTTTTCTTTTTAGATTGAATTATTTAAATGAGCCTAGAAGTAAACTAGTTTTTATCATAAACATCATTTACTTTGTTTTTTTTTTGGGTTAAAATTTATATTCGATTTCTTCGGATGTATACGTTTAGTAGTCTAATTAGCTCTTAAAATATTATCGGGATTATTGTTTGAGTTTTTACCCTTGTTCCATTCTTTTAAGTTTTAGGTACATGTAAGAGTATCATAAGCGTAGCCTACTGTACTAATCCTCAAGTTTATATAATAAAGTAACAATATGGGTTTAGAACAACAGTTTTTTGAAGCAGATGCTGGACATTGGTATTGGGCATCCATAATTTTGCTACTGCTATAATCCAGAGCTATATTAGTCTTATAGGAAACACTTGCTCGAAAAGATTTGACATCTGATCTTAAATGATATAACACATCATTAGTATTGTTTTCCAGGTTTAAGACAAAATTACGCAAACAATATTGCTTTCCTCTTTTGAGTGCTTTTGAATTTCCACAGTTAGGAAATAGTTCATCAATAGATTGAGAATCATTAACAATTGTACTTATATCAACAGGAATAGTGGTTATATAATTATACATTGTTTCCTGGCTTAAAATAAACGAAATACTGGACTTTGTATAGATGGATAGAGTGATATGCATTTTTATTTCTCTTCTAAAGATTTACCATTATCAACTCCAATATTTTTTTATCGTTACCATTTAAGAATAAAAAAAACATAAATAATAAAATTTATGCAAAATATTGAAATAATTGTGACAGTATACGTCCTGTCAACAAAAAAATATCAACAACTAACTTCAAAACCTTTAAAAAGTGATTTGGTTTTTAGTGGTAAATCTCTTCGAGTTTAGTGTTTCACACTGAAGGTTCCACTAGAACAATTGAACAACTAACCTCTCGACTAAAACGCTTTTATTACCAGAAACAGGCAAATTGGACCTTTGAAAATTTTAAATTAGCAAGAGGTATATCATCTTCTGTTAATATTCCACTTTGAAAATATACTTTTAACATTACTTTAGATTAAACTAAACTCGAAGAGATTTACCACAAAACACCAAATCACTTTTTTGAACTTCTTGACGCACGTTTTGCTAACTATGTTAGCATCATCAAGAGATTATTTAATCTAGTCTTAAAACTAAACTATGTTCTATTTATATGAAAACCCTACCTAATGAAGCGTGTAAAAATCATGAACCGTGAAGTTTACTAAGCCTTACAATTTTTCTTTTTGAATGCTTTCATATGCATCCAAAGCCCTATTGTTATTAACACTTTTAATTAGACTTAAATTACTAATATCTATATTGTGGATATGTTCGATTGCATGATGGGCAACAAAGATTTTTCATTTCTCCCATATCTAATGTGGGCAATATGTTCTTTATATCTTGTCAATATCGATCATTTCGTGGGCCCAATATACCTTCGATCACAACCTTAATTTCCACTTTTTTGAAAATGTTGTGCTCTTGTTAATTGGGCTTCAAATGGTATTACCATGAATTTATTTGTGTTCTGATTCTTTTGAAAAGTCGTTCTTTCAATAATTTTCTGAACTTATGTTTTCTAATTAATTTATCAACAATGTTCTTATTATAACCGTTCCCTTCAGATACCTCCCTAATTAATTTTAATTATTTGTTATAATTATGTTTATTTAAAGGAAAATTAATTAATCTACTTACCATAAAATTTAAACTAGCCATCTTATTTTGGAATGTATGTCGACGTGGTGGTGTTGTTTTTAAAAATATCAAAATCTAACCTATTTTTATTATTTCTACTGACTAAAACATCCAGAAATGGTAAACTGTCGTTGTTTTCGAGTTCATGCGTGAATAGTATATTTTGGGATTTACTATTTAAGTTATTAATAAAATCATCTAAATTTCCATTTTTCCAATCGAAAATGACAAAAACGTCATCCACATATCCACTATACCTTCGGAAAGTAACTGAATTCATCTTTTGCCTCGGTTTCAAATTTACTCATGAATAAGTTGGCTAAGAACGATGACAGAGGATTGCCCATTGCGGTTCCTTCTTGTTCGTAAAACCTGTTATTAAGTTGAAAACAATTTTGCTTCATACATAATCTTGTTTAGGAGATAAGGAGAAATAATATTGTTATTAAAACCGTTTAACTCGAGTAACTCTATCAGGTATTTTCATTCCCACGCTTCATTAGGTAGGCTTTTCATATAAATAGAACATAGTTTAGTTTCAGAATTAGATTAAAGTATCTCCTGATGATGCTAACATGGTTAGCGAAACGTGCGTCGAGAAGTCCTTCCCATGTCTGCAACATATATCTGGTTGATAACCACTTCACATCTCTTGAAGAAATCTCGAAAAGTTGAATCAAAATTACTACATTTTTTTTGGATCTGAGATTCGACAGTTGCCTGAGGGATGACGAAAGTGTATAGAATGTGAGGGAGATAACTTCGAGACGTTTTCTTTAAGTTTGTATCACTTTTTCATAAATAAATATCAAAGATAGCCAAAAATGACCAAGAATAAAGTTGAGGATCTAATAAATTATTTCAAGGTTTGTTGCTTTTCATTCATCATTTCTGTAAGTTCGTCTTTTTTCAATTAAAAAAAAAATGCAACACTGTAATAAAATATAAATCTTTTTAAACAGTATTAATTATTAGTTGCACTCTGTAACTCTGCGAGCTATACAGCAACCGAATTAGAACAATTCACAAAATTTACTAAATAGCCGACAAAAATTTATTTGTATCATTGTTTATGTAAAGTGCTTAAAAACATCACCTACTGACTGACCCCTTTTTGATGAAGCCGTCTTGCTTTATCGTTGGTTTATTTATTATAGGATGTTAAAGATTTTACGAAAAAAATCAGTATCAAGGTTGCATAAAAATAGGTCATGTCGTGGCGAAGGATCAAGCCTGCGGTATTGGAGGCCTTGAACCCAGCGTTGTGTTTGTAAAAGGGGATAATAATCTACCCTGCTCGGTGTAATTCTTTTCCATTTCGTTTTGCCGCCGAACTATCTGAAAAAGGTGATGGCCGACGAATTTTGGGATTGCACAGAGGCGTCTCAACAAATATTTATTGTTGTTTTTGCACTATAAAAATGGCTGCTGTAGTGTGCAATCTTTTCGTATTTCCGCAATGAATTAACTATGGAACGAAAGTCAATGAAAATTATTTGAAGGTTAGATTATTGGGCTCACTTACGCGTTCTTGAGAATCGATTTTCCATAATTGAATCATTTTCTGAAAACCCTCTGTTGTGTATTTGTATTTTGGAGATCCTGATCTCTTGATCAGGTATAACTAGTGTAGATGTTATAGACTATGTGAAGGGTCAGCTGACTCGGATAACTAAGAGGTAGACCAAAAAAATGGTGGTAGACTAAAAACACTTTTGGGTCGTCGTGACTTGAGCATTCCTTCCTAACATTTCAAAAGCTCGAGTCTCGCATATCATCATCAGAAGTCTGATAGATACTATTGCTCGAAGAAAACTGAAGATCAATTCCAATATTATTTGGAGTAATATTTTTGTAAACACGATATATAATAATATAAGAAAAAAACGATATATAATAATATAAAAAAAAAAGATATATAATATTTTATATATAATTTTGCCCAATTTAACCCAATGCATATAGATATACAACCAGATATACAGATATGTATAGATACTCAACCAGATATTATATTTTTTAGGATTCGTCAGTGTAATCGTAAAAAAATATAGTCCTTTTTAACACATGTGCCATAATCGAAAAATTGTAGGAACGTGTCGGTTAAAATCCCTGTAAAGGCCGGCTTTATTTATCACCCTCGAAATGTCACAATTAGGGACAAAGAGAAAAAATCGCAGAAGCTACAACTGCCGAAATTAATTAATCATTAACACGCGAGACGAACCTAACCGAAACGCCTGCTTGTGCCGACCTGCCCTCCTCTCTTCTCCCCTCCCGCGCCACTACCACTTTGCCACTCTTTTCGCCCCTCCTCCTGCGGATTCCTGCCACTCTTTGTTCGCCCTTAAAAACGACCAACACAGAGGCGTAGCAAAAAAATTCAATGATTTGACGTGTCTTTCAACTAAGAGTGGAGATAAGATACTTATCTATTGTTTTTCTTCAGACATACACAGTTCATGCTTATTGGGGGCCTCACGTGCAGTGATGACCAATAAAGTAAACGTGGCGGAGCCTTATTAATAGAGACCGGACTTGTCAAAAGAGATAAGTGAATAAATCGTTTCATGCAATGATGTGCGCCATCACATGAATTTAATTTCTGAATCACTTCAATTTATGAAAATATCTATGTACGTGGGTTGCTATTTATGTATCCGGAATTGGTAACAATGGTGTTGCTGGGTGACATCTAAATCGTAAAGTTCGACATTGTTGACTGTATTCGTATTCAAAACGTTTTCTCATATGGACGCTATGTCTTGTTAGTGACTTTAAAATCTCATCTCGGTCAAAAAATGGAATTAACTTATGAGAATTTTCGCGCCATGATTTACTACGACTTTCGACGTGAATTATCACAACAACAGTGCATCGATCAACTCACTTCGACTTGAACTGATAAAGTAAGATCATGTGAAATACCGTGAGATTGAAGCATCTCTGAGCATTAGTATGACAAGCATATACAAAATTAAACTTGAAGAGATTTACCACTAAACACCAAATCACTTTTTTTGAATTGCTCGACGCATGTTCACTAACCATGTTAGCATCATCAGGAGATGATTTAATCTTGATCAGGAGATGATTAAATCATCTCCCCATTGATGACCGTAGTTCGAAGCCCACATTAAGGTACAGGTCCATTTGCTAAATAACCACGGTGATTAATGTATCCCTATCTTAACATGGCATCAGATGTATCAGTCACGTTTCCTAAGGATATACTGTGAAAATAAAAAAACCATGACTGGAGGCCAAATCTGGAGAACTCGGTACTAAGATAAAACAAAAATAGAAGCTCCTTTTTTCTTTTATTGTTTCACGAATTTTCGATGTAAGAACATCATGCTACAGCCCTTCACTGAGCTTTGACTTCCTTCAACCTTCGCCTCCATGCGGATCAATCTCCAGTAGCCCCTTACTAGTTTTTGATGTGTAGTAGTTCTTCAGTCTTTCTTTCACACCTTTCTGCCACCATGTTCCTTATCCTCGGTCTATTGTTTTTGTTTAGGTTTTTTGATGAACTCTATGTGAACCCTATAGTGAACCCTCATATAATCTGGTGAATAGTGAACCCTCATATAAGTGTACAGATATTTATATAAGATTGCTTGAGCTGGACGTTATATCTTATCCTCAATGAAGCCAGTGTGTCACTATTGTCACTATTGGTCACTGTTTTAGAATCGTGTCACTTTTTCCACTATTTTCGAAATGTGGCCACTATTGTCACTATTTCAGATCTTAGAAGTGATTAGAATAGGGAACAAATTTGTACTCGCTTACTACGGTAAACTCGCCTAGGTAGGGGACAAATTTGTCCCGCGCGGAATCACTTTCAATATATGGTGTGCGAGATCTAGTTTGGCCTTAGACTATTACAAATCTATGGTAAATGTGTACAATAAATTTTAGAAGGAATTTTAGAAGGAATACGACCAGTGTAAGTGGAAGTGGATATTCTTCACTTTGAGTTAGATGCGTAGAAGCACTACAAAGCTGCCGCGAGACACTTACTCAAGAACTCAGTGTTGGGTAAATGGCCTGATGGGAAACACTTGAGATGCCTTCAGCCTGATCACATCAAGAATCCCGGTAGCCCACGCAGTAGTATCGGCCTTGTTTACAAGATGTTGCGCCTCGACTTGGGTGCCGACGTAGACTTTCTGAAGGACGAGTGGCGATTCCTGCAGCTTGAAGTCCCAGCTTCTGACCCCGACATGAGCATAGGCCATTACTAGTGGCAGATATTTTCCATGACTGGACCTAACAATGAGCCGAAGTTTCCCAACATTTCCAAAGTAGTAAAGGCTACTTTGCCCATTGCCCATGGTTAAGAGAGGCTTCTCGGACGGACGGTCGTTTCGGAGAGGCGTCCCTTCAATGTGAAACTCTCGGTTCCAGATGGGCTTAAAATATACGACGATCGGCCAGATTTTGTCTCCATGACAATGAAGGTTCTATCAGCTGGCCGCAGTGCGTATCGGAAGTATGAAGATTACCTACAAGAGCAGTGCGATGAAGAGGCGGCACGAGCCAGAAAACAGACGGATGATGAAGAAGAACGCCGTCAAAGGGAGGCGAATGAGCAGCAACAACGAGCAGACAGAGAAACAATCGAGAATCTCGAAAAGAAACTCAAAGAGAAGCAGGAGGCAGAGAGAGAGAACAGAGCAAAGCCGCCGACCAATGATTAGAAGATGCAACCAAAAAGCTTGAAAATATATTGAAGAAGAACGAGCAGACAGAGAAACAATCGAGAATCTCGAAAAGAAACTCAAAGAGAAGCAGGAGGCAGAGAGAGAACAGAGCAAAGCCGCCGACCAACGATTAGAACACGCAACCAAAAAGCTTGAAAATACATTGAAGAAGAACGACATGACAACGGCGAAGGTGGCTCAAGGAATGCTAGCAGGGGCGAAGGCTATGAGAGAGAGGTCTGAGAAGTACTAGCAAGGAAAGTGCGCCACTGCAGAAGAAAGTAAAGAGAAAATCAACAACTTTACTTCCAACAAAATCACCCCGGCAAGAGGACAAAGGGCCCTGAAGACCATGAAAATCCTGACGACCCTGACCCGACCCCTCTGTCTTAATTCTATAATATAATAATAATAATAATTGTCATAATCATCATTATTGTTAATAATATAATAATAATGATATACAAATAATATAATAATAATGATATACAAATAATATAATAATAATGATAATATACAAATAATATAATAATAATAGTACAAATTACTTTAATTTTAATCTTAATAACTATTCTTATCCTTTTATTGTAGCATTTGTCTTGTCTTCCCATATCCTACAAATTTCGAATGGAAATACTGCAGATGAGCTCTGAAATGGTGAAAAAAATTTCGACTAGCTTTCACAACAGTTTCTAAATTGGTTAGGAAAATGTCACTATTTCTGTGAAAGATAAGTCACTATTCTACTATTTTTGACCCTCTAAAGCGCTGGTAACTTTGCTTATCCTCCAATATCCATTATAATTGACAACACCAAACACACTTCTATGTACTCTTCGTTTAAATACTGCAAGCATTTTTTTTGTTTTCTTTGAGGGTCCACGTCTCGCAATGTTTTATAGATCTTAACTTTCGAGGCTTAGTATGCTTTTAGATCTTAGGACAGACTCCCGAGATGTTGCTTTTCAAATAAGTAGATTCCTCCACAATTCCATTGTTGTCATCATAATATCGGCTAATGGTGTCCCAAAATATTGTTGCCTTGATCATCCCGGCGGTAAAATTCCTCCTAATCCTGAAGAGGATTAGAGGCTCGGAGACAGTGCGTAGGAATTAGTGGATTCTCACGAGGGACTAGACATGTTATTTATATACAGTGTCTGTCGAAAGGAAAAGATAATTGACTTATTGTATGTATAAAGGTTTGAAGCATTCCTGCTGCACTTGCCAAAAGTAGCACTGATCCAAATCAGGTACCAGGTATGTAAATATGAAATCGGAATGTTTGTATAGAAAATACACGTCTATTGTGATAAAAATGATAAAAAATATCTTCTTCGCAATATTTCCCATCGCTAGCTATACATTTTTCCCACCTGTTTGATAATTTGTGGATGCCACGCCAAAAAATACTTGAGGTAAACCAGCCATCGAACCATTTTCGTACATTTTCGTAAGAAGCGAAGCGCTGCTCAGCAAGTGCGTGTC
The DNA here is from genome assembly GCA_031761425.1 of Cosmopolites sordidus. Taxonomy (NCBI): domain Eukaryota; kingdom Metazoa; phylum Arthropoda; class Insecta; order Coleoptera; family Curculionidae; genus Cosmopolites; species Cosmopolites sordidus. Next base: position 814,709 of record JARFXV010000913.1, read on the forward strand.
CCATCGATGCAAGTAAGTAGTAAACGGACGGAACCAAGTCTGGCGAGTAAGCCGAATGCGAAAGTATTTCCCAACTAAACGCCCCAATGGTTTCTTATACCTGTTTTGCTGTTTGTGATGGTGCATTATTATGCAGCTAAATCACTTTCTGTTGCCTTTTTTTGTCATTGTAGTCGATTTTCACACAAAGCTTGATTCAGATCGATCATTTGTTGTAGGTAGCGTTTAGTATTAACTGTTTCGCCAGATTTTAGCAGCTCATAATAGATCACACCCTTCTGATCCCACCAAACAGAGCATTGTGTTCCGTCCATAGCGATTTGGCCTAGCAGTCGACATCTATTTGATCCGCGAGTTGCGTTTGAGCGTCATTCTCATCCAACAATGCTTGCAATTCACTGTCTTCTAACTTTTTCGGTGGTCTTCCAGGTTCTTCGTTTGTCAAAATCGCCAGTTTTGAATTTTTTAAACCACTCAAAGCACGGTGATTTATCAAGAGCATGCTCATCGACAAGCATTCGATGCGATTCTGCAGCAGTTTTCTTCAAATAATAACAGAAAGTTAATGTCCGCAAATCGTAGTTTCTAGGCACACATTTCGACATGTTCAACGCTATTACCAACTATGCTGTTGTATACTTGTATTGCTGCGAGTTGAAAATCTTTGTCAGATGTCAACAAGGAAATGGCGCCATGGGGAAATTTCGGTTTCATATTTACAGACCTAGTAAATATGGAGGATAGTCGAGCACACGATATTATTTTGAAGAATCAAAAAATAATTGCTATACTTTCGACAGATGCTCTGAGTCAATTAATTCATTAAAAATTAATACCTTCATCTCCCTCGTTATGGTTTTTTACAAAAGTCTTTGTTATCAATACATATTTTCCTTTTAAATAATGAAAATAATATCCCAGTAAGGAGAAAAAAAAAACAATTTTCCTCTCCCGAAAAACGAAAACCTCCCTAATAACGACTCCGTAATCTTATCACCCGAAAATAAATGTTGCCCTCGCACACCCCATCAAAAATATCTTAAACACTCTCAGCACCAACAAAAACCGTATTACTTTTTTTTCTTTCTCACTTTCTGCGTCTCTTTCTCTCTCTTGCTCTGTTTCTCTCGCTCTCCTTGGTTCTTTGAGGGTTGCCCGCCCCATTCTCATTTTAAACCCGAAATGGGGGTAGCGAGGTGACAAAAGTCTGCGGCTTGACAACATAGGCGTACCTTTATCCCACGTAATTTTTAATATCGGCATTATAAAAAATATTTTGTATGTACATCCCTTTTCTTTTTGAATTTTAATAATTTTTGTTTTTAACCTTAAATAAGTAAATTTTTTTCACTGATGTTAAATTGTCATCATTAAGCCCTTATCTCAGAGTTATGTTATATATAAGGTAACTGCGGCATATAAGTATTTCGTGATATTGAACTATAAAAACAGGTTTTCAATGAATTCTTTTTATTTGCACAACTAAAAAAATAGAAAAAGTAACACCAAATTGAGTATTTAAAAAAGTACTTTAGTTTTTTAAAACCCTTTCCGTGGGCCTTATTAAACTACCATATTTTAATAAGATCCTAACACAAAAATACACTTTCTAAAAAACTAATCATAGGAATGTTTTCCTTTAGACTTGCTTAAACTAAGAAAGTCAACAATATTAGATATGTTTTTAATAAAAATTCAATAAAACTATACTGGACCTTTTTTACCATCTGGTGATAATAAGGCCTCCATACAAGTTCAGTTATACATTTCTTAATTAGAACAGAGTAAATTTAAACAGTCTTCATTCTTTATAACAAAAATCAAATAATCGTATACTATCTAGGAATATTCTAGGAAGTCTTAAGTAGTCTAATCACAATTAGGGCAAAAAAATACTTCTTTATTTTCTTTTGTTAGTCCCATACACTCCTCGTGGTACCATCTACTACATTTGCCACACAGTCGGATGTCTGATAAACGTCTCCCTTGTATGCATGACAATACCAAGCAGCTTCTGCCAAGATTTTAGCCCTCTTCCCTTTTCCTTTACCTTCATAAGATCCCAGTCTTTTCTTTAATTTTTTAATATTCTTGTTTGCTACTTTATGAGCAGTTTTTCCTGTTATCTTTGATTTTTTATTTTCTTTCGCTTTTTCCTTTAGCATCAAAAATGTCCTTAGTAATTCTTTAGCCTTTGTAATTAAATGCCTTTTTTCTTTAGCATAGTTAGGTGTCGGTAAAAGCTTTTGAAAAGCAGACTTGTATTCTTTACTTTTAAGATTGGCCAGTGGTATGTCATCATGTGGACCAGATACGATATATTTTTCCTCTTCAAAAGAATATATAATACTTTGGGTGTAAGAAGATGCTCTCAACAGTAGCTGAGTTGTCTATTGATCAGTTTTTGTCTCTATATATGTCGCAGATTCTGAGCTATAAAATATTGAACATTTACTGGCAACTGGCGTAAGAAGTGGACGGTTTTGGAGAGACGGACTTTCTATGTACTACTTATAACTCCTTTAATTGTTTATAGTCTTTATTGCAGTGCAGCCTGCATTATCCGCAAACTGTTCAAAAGTTGTGACGATGTTATTATGTTTTCAGAATTTGCGACCGTTCTAGAGAAGTATTAATAAAGCAGTGTGGACTGACTACGTACAGAATCATCGTCATTTCTTACCAATGCTGAATCTGGCTCATTTAATCTGGATTTAATGGATATAAGCCTGTAGCACTAAATCCGTAGACTATGTTTTCATCATTTAAACATTTTGAGCAACTTTGGTGAAGCTGGCATTAAAACTAGTTTTCGTCAAGCGTCTGTCAGACTTTTGGTTCATGTATGTTATAACTGCCCACTCAGCTAACCGTTTTATTGCAGCCATAGCTGCATTTAAGCTTTCTTCGGACCACCTAGCATGCTTTGGAGGCCTTTTAATCGAGCCTGTGAGTAAAATAAAAAAGGTTCAAACAGACTAGAATACTTCATGTCGTGTTATTGGTTATGAGGGAAAATAAGGTCCATGGATTTTTTAGTGGGCCTTATTAGCCCTATGACACGATCTTATAAAATTACTCATTAATCAAAATACACATAATTCTAGATGAAGATAAACACCGAAATAATAAACTACATTACCTAAAGTTTAAACTAAACAAGTTATTATATATGAAAACGGCAATTTAACAACAAAATTTACTGTTTTGTGTCTCAAAAATTATAAATCCACGACATCGCATTCCTTTCAGCGATGCACCTTTCACTACTGACAATATAACCGCCCGAGCAGCCCCGCGTTTTCGCGTGGTCGTTAGTGTCAGCTTAATGCATGTATATATATATATATATATATATATATATATATATATATATATATATATATATATATATATATATCGGATGTAGACACCCCCCCCCCCCCCGCCGTTGTTCCTAACGGTACTACTGTCTGAAATCGTTCATGACCCGTCCCAGGACTCATTCAGGCATCAGGTTGTATGAAAAATTTACTCAGCCGGTTCGTAGATAATAATTAAAATACTTTGAACTATGTGCAATCTTTCATGTAACTATATAAATTTGATTTCAATGGTCCTAGGGGATTCCTTCTACATTATCTACGTACTTTCCAGAAAACTCAATACATTTTCTGTTGTAATTAACAATTAAATTCATATTGATGTAAATAATTATCATCGATTATCCCCGCCACTGGAACCAGTTGACAACAACTGAAGAATCAACGAGAATCCGGATCGCCGCTACGACGAATTGAATACCGGGGGCAAATTACAAGGGGGAAGCGAGCCCCTATTATGTTATACGAAATCATGCCAATTACCGTCCGAACGATGGGTAGCGTTGGGGGACGAGGAGCGGTGGAGGGGGGCCGAAGAGGAGGGTTGTGGAGGTTGTTCGGTTTCCGTCGTCCCCTCGCCATTAGGGGTTAATTTTAACGATGGACGAAAAATGACGTGTCGTTAGACGTTAGCCCGAAAGGATTTGCGGAATTTGATTGCGTTTAATGGGCTACTGGAGGGAAATCGTAAGGATGGGAAGGGAGGGGTTATAAGGTCGGGGAGAGAGTGACTGTTTAAAAATATTTCCATATAAATGTCACTGGTTTGGGGTGAGAGGGAGAAAGATGAGCGGTAACCGCGATGATGTGGTGTAAGGGGATATGTTTTAATGTGATTGCTATCGAGAATTGATCATATTATTTATAAAGAGAATCAGCAGATAGTATAGAAAATTATCGGTGTTTAAAGTTCTTTTCTTTTATTTGTATGAATTTCTGAAACAAGTTGACAACAAAATAACAGTCTATTTGTTCATTTATTCCTTTGATTATATAGCATTTTGTCAAACTCTTGCACGAGTTTTTTTTTCATTATGGAAATAGAAAATTTTCGCTAGAACTCAAGTCTGGAAGCCTGGGTCTGGACTCAAGCCTGGAAGTCAAAGTGGACGCACTAAATTATTAGAATAATTATTCAATCTCTGCAGGTAATTCACACTATAACTTTTAATTGATTTTCTTACACTCACTACTCTGAGGTCGTGGTGAAGCCTTTGTTAGGAGCATCCTGGGGCATCTGCAATTAATCGTAAGACTAGACTGAATGCGTTCCGGGATATCGGTATTCGAATTCAAGTTTTTAATTTTATTTTTTCATCCGTCGTTCATTGGTCAAATTTTGATGAATGACTTGTGCGAGTCAAATTCAACTCTTCTCATCATTCCGACAGTCGATCGACGATCAGGACATACAAGATCCCCTATTCTGTGGATATTTTCATCATTTCTTACAATTGAATGCCATCCGCTGCGAGGTTCATCTTCAATTGAGTCTTGGCCTTTTGGGAATACCTTAAACCACCTGAAAACCTGGATCCTTGACAAAACATTGTTTCTATAGACCAAAAATTGTTTCCATAAAATTTTGCAAAATTATTCGTTGCTTGAAAGCACCGTTGCTTGAAATTGTTAGCATTCATTGTCAGAACGCACTAGAAAAAAATCTAGGGGGCCAAACTCGTCTTGAAGAGGTATCAGATGTTGGCTTGTTTCCCCTCCAAAATTAAAGCAAACAGTGTTTTTAGATCGAAAGCTTCATCGCCAGTCCCATTACCTTATTTATATACCTAATAGACTGTCCAAAGGAACTTATGTCAGCTTTCACCCTGTGTAAAAGCGTTATAAAAACTTTAAGCAGTGATGATCCACAACCAGGTGCATTACTAACAATTTGAAGTAAAGAAAAATAGAGCAATATTCTTCTTTAAGTACTAATATAAAAAAAAACAGCAACATATGTCAGGGGTCTTCAACCTTTTGTTAAGGGTCAGATTTGGGTATCCCTATCGATCGACGGGGCGCAAAATAAATTTTTTGTAATAAGTTTTATATATATATATATATATATATATATATATATATATATATATATATATATATATATATATATATATATATATATATATATATATATATATATATATATATATATATATATATATATATATATATATATATATATATATATATATATATATATATACATATATACATATATATATATATATATATATATATATATATATATATATATATATATATATATATATATATATATATATATATATTGGTTAGTTGCTTGATCGGGAGGAAGCCCCACCCTTCCCTTACATTGGAGGGCACATGTTTCGTTTGTTGGTGGTTAGACTCATCAGGGTACCGACATATGCTCTCTCGCCAAAAAGATTGTGGCGGAGACGCAGGTTGTGCGTTCTACATGAGATTGTGGAATCCAACGGTCGGGAATGTATAACTCCTGACTACCGTTGTCTCGTTGGACGCAGTCCAAAGAAGTCAAAAACTCCATTTATAAGCCATCCGACGAGAAGTCAGCGAAAATATGGGTTGTTTGATTGTGAAGAGGAACTTCCTATTCTTGGCGAGAGAACATATGTCAGTACCCTGATGAGTCTAACCACCAACAGACGAAACATGTGTCCTCCAATGTAAGGGATGGGTGGAGCTTCTTCCCGATCAAGCAACTAACCGTTGCTCATTATGGCGGAGACGCATATATTACGCAAAGACGCAACATTTATAATTAAAGGTAGCTTAAGACTTAAGTAGAAAATAAATGTAACACATGTTTTTAAAGACGTTTAGGTAAAAAAAAACACAAGAGCGGGCCGCGGTTGAAGACCCTTGACATAAGTTATTCAGTGCTTGCTATGGAGTCTCTTTAACTTTTAACTAAACTCAAAGAGATTTGTCACGAAACACAAAATCACTTGTTTCTAATTGCTCAACGTTCATTTCCCTAACCATGTTGGCATTATCGGGATGGTTCAGTCTTCTTCTTATTCTCTTCCTCTTCCTTCCTTCTTCAGAGTCCCTCAATTTCTAGATTGAATCATTTCTTGAAGACGTTAACATGGCTAGCGGATCGTCAGTTGACAAATTAAAAGCAAATAATTTGATATTTAGTGGTAAATCTCATTGAGTTTCGTGTTTTACGAATTTGAGTCTTTTGATAGCAGTTGATTTCGATGGCAGAAATTCCAATACAGCAAATTTAAGTAGTTATATGGAAAAACGAGGACAGTACAGAAAAACTAAGCAAAAAAACAAATCCGCCGGATAGCTGAATCCGAAATATTTTCGGTGCCGGTGCAAAGTAAACGAAAAACAACAAAACGGAAATATATGGATGTCTGTTCCAAGCACCGAGCGATGCATTCCGTCAGAAAAAGCGGCAAGTGTCAAAAATCCTAAAAAAAAGGACACGATACTCCCAATCCACCCCATAGATCATCATCCGAAATATTTCGTTTTTTGAGCTTCGTTCTCTCTGGCGTCCACACACACACATAGAGACACACACGTATATGAAACAATACATCATTTAAAAGTATTACGAGAGAGGGCGCTGGCGCATAGCAATGACGGGACCCGTACGGGCTTCAATCTTCATTCTTTCCGATAACAATTATTCGGCAGCCGAGAGCTTTTCGTTCTCCTTTTTTTTATTTTATTTCTAGCTCCACAGAGAATAAAAATTAGACAACCTCACGCAGCGCTCGGCGTACCATCGACGGTATAAACGGACGTATATTAAATGTTTAAAATACTGAGTCATAATTTAATCCCGAAGCTCACGTGACCTATAAATGTTGACAACCAACTTGACAAGTTCTTAATGATTAACACGAAATCACAATTTTTTCTAAAACTACTTTCTTCAGTTTGTATAAGTAATATTTTTCTTTAAATTGTTTATACTGTTTAACACTAATAAAGAAAATAAACATAAAATTTGACCAGTCCAATATTATTTTGAACTTAAATAAAAAAAATATTAAATTAACTCCATCGGAACAGATGCCATGTCGTAGATTTTTTATGGAAAATATTATTGATGAAATGCAAACTACGAAAAATATTTCTTTTAACTAATGAAATGTGTTGTTAAAGTTGTTTATATTTTTTTTTTCTCGGGAAACGTAAAAAGCTTACACGTTGTTTTCTTACACTAGGTACACACTTACACTACACTTACACTTCTTAGATCTAGGAGAAATTTTAGTAATGTTTTTGGTGACAAATAATACCATCTTTATCCCAAAACGTCCGGGATAACCAAAAAATGTGGAGGATGTGAAAGGTTGGATGCATTGCTGCGAGAAAATTCTTAACGACTGCTAGAGGTCGGAAACACAACCGCTTTTTCACGGCGACAAACCATTTCAACAGCGAAATGGGTCAATTTGTGCTATGAATTGATTCGGCATCCACCACGTTCATCTGCACGTTCGAGGACTTCAAGAAAGCATACGATTGCATCGACCGAAAATCTTTGTTCAACATCCTAGAAGAACAAGGACTCGACCCCAAAACATTACGATTGATCAAGCAGACACTGACCGACACAACCCCAAAAGTGAAATTTATGGGAGAAATACCCGAACCCTTCCTGGTTAAAACCGGAGTACGGCAAGGAGATGGGTTATCCCCACTCCTCTTCAACCTGGTCCTGGACAAAGTCATAAAGGAATGGGAAAAAGAACTGAAAAATCAAGAACACTGGAAACCAATACGACTCGGATGACCCAAAAACAGTCTTCGCAGATGACCTAGCCAGACAATGAAAAAAGGGCAACCAAACAGATAAGTCCTCAAAGAATGTGCAGAGAAAATCGGCTTACAAATCTCCTTTCAAAAAGCCGAATTCTTCTGCTCAAAATTGTCCAAAATTTGAACACCAAATACGGCAAAATAATTAGGGTCACTCACTTCAAATACCTGGGCGAGATCCTCGAACACACAGGAGGAGAGAAGATAGCACAGAAGGCTCGATTACAGAAGATGAAGAGGGCAAGACACATAATATCTACAATAAGAAATGCATATCCCACACACGTAAAAATAAGACACTACAACATAGTAATCAAACCAGAGGTACTATACGTAAGTGAGACACGCTTCACAAAAAAGGGGCATAGAAAACATACTAAAACAAGAATTTACTGGTACTAAATTACTGGGTGTCCCAGATATTTGTGCTATTTTTTTTTTAATTTAAATTTTTTCTAATAATTACATGTACTTTCTGTTATTAAAACTATATTATGTCATGGAAATCAAAAATTGTAAAATAATTAACAAATGTCACTTTGACTGATTAAGTTGTGTTGTAGTGATTTCAGATGGCAATAATGATTTATTCTTTAGAAGAAAAAGTAGAAATTATAAGATTAGTTGGTGATGGCGCGTGAAATTTTCGTAAAACAGCAAAACAATTTAATAGAAGACATCCAGAACGGAACATCAATCATATTACAGTTAATATACTTAATATACTTCCTGTTAATATACTTCCTAATCAGCATCGTTCTCGAGAATTTCGAGTAACTCAATTAGTTCTTGATTATTTTAATGAGAGTCCACACTCAAGCGTTAGGGACGCTAGTAGGTTTTGCTTGAAGAAACATAACAGGAAACCTTTTAAACAAAAATTTCTTCAAACACTTGAAGTTGGTGACACTGAAAGTAGAATGGAATACTGTTTATGGTTACAAGACATGTACGTACAAGATCCTACATTTCTAAATAATATTTGATACACAGATTAAGCCACATTTATGGCAAATGGTATCGTATCATCACAAAATATTAGATTATGGGCTCAAGATAACCCACATTGAGTGATATAATGTAAGAGGCAATATTCTACTAAGGTGAACGTTTGGTGCGGTATTTTAAATGACATTATTACTGGACCATATTTTTTTGATGGAAATTTGAATGCAGCTGGATTTCTTAGATTTTTACAAAATGAATTTGGATGATGAAATCGATGCGTTGCTTCTTAATTATCGATACAATTTACACTTACAATTTGAAGGGTCACCCATTCATCATGCAATTAACGTGATAAACTGTTTAAACAATAATTTCCCAAATCGTTGGATTGGGTGAAACAGTCCTGTAATTAATTAGCCGGCGAGATCCCCGGACCTCGCGCCTCTTGATTTTTTCTCTGGTGAACAATTAAAAATAAGATTTATGTTTCGAGGCTACAAACTCGAGACGATCGTTGTGATCGTATTAGACAGGCTTACCGTAGCATTACCAAACAACAATTGAGAAAAGTAGGTGAACGATACCCGACGACGTGCCCGAAAAGTGCGGAAGAAAATGGCGGAATGATAGAAATGTCTAGTATTGTGTATAATGTAATTTAAGTATAAGTTGTATAATGTCAATTTAGATCGACCTGTAAATAAAGGAAGTTTTTTGTTAAAAAAAAGTTTGTAATTATTAGAAAAAATATTAATTATTATTGCAAAAATGTCATAAAATAATATTTGGGACACCCAGTAATTTAGAACAATAAAAATCGGTACATTTTCGTTTAAGGTGGTGCTGGTCAAGAATCCGTTGTTAATTAGTTTGCCTCTAAAAAAAGCCTTCATAGTACTTCTCAAAAATGGGAGCCATAAAAGTTGACGCAGTTGGCCATGATATTAACAAAAAAAAAACGTGGTACATTTTCTTAATGCTGTTTTCCTAGACCTATCCAACAAAAGAAAGTTTATGAAAATCGGCCAGAAATAAACATTTTGAGAACATTTTGAAAATATACAATAAAATACTATATACATCATTGTGTACCTATAAATTTTGATTGACTTTGACGGCATTAAATAAAACGTCGCTCCGTCCATCTTCCGCCGTCGATGATATTTCTCTCCGAACCTCTGATCCGGATTTTATTCGTGAACATTTTATCTCTGGCGTGTCGGGAAACAATGATGGATTGTAAATTGAAGCGAATTTAAGGGGTAGCCGGGTTCTACTAGTCGAACAAAGGATTTCATAGAAGTTTCATACGGGAAACTATACGCGAACCCAAAAAGGAAAAAGACGAACGGAGATTCGGAACGAGCGACCGTGCACGGCTGATTTGGTCTTTCTGTTTTGGACGCGGCCAGATTGAGGTTAGATTTCTATTATGGTCGGCATTAGAACCATTAAACTGCAACGCAATAAGACCAGTTCGACGGTAGTCGTGAATTTAGTTTGTTGTATTCGAACTTTTAATGTGAAAACTAATTTTACGAGATTTTGAAGTTGGTCTCATCAGGAGATAATTAAGGAATGTGTACGAGGGTACTCTGAAAAGTTTCCAACCTAACACAGAAACGAGTATTTTTTTGTTAACTTCAGTTTTATTTCTTCTTGCAATTCTATACACCTTTCCCAATGATGCTACCATCTCTTTAATCCGTCCAAATAGTAACACATCACTCGATAAGTTCGTAAGATAGCATTCAGATGGCTCCACTCCACAAATCCATATGATTTTTAGGAAGTACTAACCTTCAAATGATACGTGGCAAAGTTTTATGACAATCTGAGGTTTAGTTTATAAATTACAGTGGTTTTAATGGCGCTACTCTTGTAATTTTGAAAACGTTGGAAATATTTGAGTTTCATGTGTAAATAAAACATTGCTTTTTAATGAAAAAAAAATACCGTTCAAGCAAAGCAATGGCTTGACAAGTGTTATTCGGACTCTGCTCCATCGAGACAAATGGCAGAGACGTGGTTTGCTGATTTTAAACGCGGGCGTTCAAATACCGATGACGCTGTTCGGCAGCTGGTTCAGAAAACATAAAAACAATCCACAAAATAGTTTTGGCCAATCGTATATTGAAGTTACGTGAGATAGCTGACACTTTAAAGATATCAGAAGGCAGTATATTCACCATTTTTCATGAACATTTTTCCATGAGAAAGCTCTGCTCGAAGTGAATACAGCGTTTGCTCACAGTCGATCTAAAACGTCAACGCGTCGACGATTCAGCGCACTGTTTGGAGTTGTTTCAGCGCAATAAAAAGGATTTTTTCTTGCGGTATGTGACAATGGATGAAACATGGATCCATCACTACACTCCACAGTCAAATCTGTAGTCAGGTGAGTGGACAGCACCTGGCGAAAGCCGCCCAAAGCGACCTAAAACGCAAACGTCAGCTGATAAGGTTTTGGCATCCGTATTTTGGGATGCACAAGGTATTTTATTTATTGATTACCTTGACAAAGGAAGAACCATCAATAGCGAATATTATATGGCGTTATTGGTGCGTTTGAAGGAAGAAATTGCTAAAAAAGACCCCAAATGAAGAAGAAAAAAGCGCTCTTTCATCACGATAATGCACAGGGTCACAAGTCGCTCGCAATAATAGAAAAATAGCATGAATTGCATCCTCATCAACCGTATTCTCCGGATCTGGCTCCAATGAAGAAGTGATTGCCGAAACTAAAGCCTATTTTGATTCCAAAGATAAATCGTTTCATTAAAAAAGGCAAAAATTTGTTAGAGAAGCCTTGGAGTCGACGTATCACTCAATAAAGTCAAATTTTACCTAAAAGTTGTTGTTTTATGTTATTAGTCATCCTAGGAACATATTCAGTGATGTGCTAGTTAACATCTTGTTCTGCAAAATAGTCCTTTACGAATGTAATGGCCTTCTCATTCGGTGAAAATCTCTGTCCTCCGAGCGAAATTTTGAGCCTAGGAAAGAAACACATTTAAATTCAGCTGCCCAAAATTTCACGGTGACAAATGATGGTGCAGAGTCCCCGTAACGGGCATCCATCTCGGCTTTAGTTTGAGGCGTATTGCCTTTCAAATGCAAGAATTTAATGACAGCTCTATATTCGATTTTTTCGATCTGTACAGAAGCACTGACTAACATAAATGACTATTAAACAATAACTGAGCACCTAATATAATTATTATATTGCATTATTTGATGACAATATATATATATATATATATATATATATATATATATATATATATATATATATATATATATATATATATATATATATATATACATACATATATATATATATATATATATATATATATATATATATATATATATATATATATACATACATATATATATATATATATATATATATATATATATATATATATATATATATATATATATATATATATATATATATAAATATATATATTATATATATATATATATATATATATATATATATATATATATATATATATATATATATATATATATATATATATATATAAATGACTATTAAACAATAACTGAGCACCTAATATAATTATTATATTGCATTATTTGATGACAATATATATATATATATATATATATATATATATATATATATATATATATATATATATATATATATATATATATATATATATATATATATATATATATATATATATATATATATATATATATATATATATATATATATATATAGTGTGTCCCAGATAAGAATGCACTCAACAGGGATCTCCGAAACCATAAGATATACAGAGATGATTGAATTTTAAATTAGAAAAAAGTTGCCAAGAAGCAAAGTATGACATATTCGGAATTTATAAGGACGGTATCCTTCTTTGTGCCACTGATTTAGGAACAGCATGTTCATTTTCAATATCACAATTCACTTTCTCACATACAGATTGATATTTTTCTACAGCAAGCAAAACCGTCATTACCTGTTCAGAGTGAAATTTTTATTGACACGTCTTCGGAATATATAAAATTTGAAAACGTGACGATGCAGGGTTCAGTGAGGTGCAACTTTTTTTTCTAATTTAATCATCTCTGCATCTCTTATGGTTTCTGAGATCTCTGTAGATCTTTTTAGAATGTCTCCCAGACATACTTGTCTGGGATACATTATTATTTATATATATATATATATATATATATATATATATATATATATATATATATATATTACATTATATTATTATATTATAATACAAAGGAATTAACAAAGCTAAACAGAAGCTGAGAAACAAAAGAACGCAAATATATGCTTTAAAGCGTGAGGATGGCACAGTGTGCAGGACGCGTACCCAAATGTTAGAGATTGTCAGAAGGTTTTATTCCCAGTTATATGAAGATCAGGGCCAGTCAGGGACAGCAATACCCACGGAAGAACAATATATAATACCAGATATCCTAGTGGAGGAAGTAACAAATGCTATAGAATTGATGAAGAACGGCAAGGCTCCAGGAAAGGATAGTGTAACTGTCGAAATGCTAAAAGCTGGTGGTCGGACGTTACATAAAACACTGGCAAAATTATACTCAAAATGCCTCAAAGAACAAAAAGTACCTGACTTATGGAAAAATGCAGAAGTGATCCTTTTACATAAAAAAGGAGCACAGGAAGATTTAAAGAACTACCGTCCAATAAGCCTCCTATCAGTGATGTACAAAGTTTTCACTAAGATAATTTCTAAAAGAATATTAAAAAAACTGAATGACGCACAACCAAGAGAACAAGCAGGATTCAGAAGTGGATTCAGTACAATGGATCACATCCAGGTTGTACAGCAGGTCATAGAAAGGCACAACGAATACACCATGCCACTGTGCTTGGCTTTTATCGACTACGAAAAATCATTTGATTCCATCTCAAAGCATGCGATAATGGATGCACTGCTTAGCCAAGGTGTAGAGAAAGCCTATGTAAACCTATTAGAATCGATATATGATGGAGCTACAGCCACAATTCACCTTGATGATCTTGAAGTGGGAATTAATATAGAACGAGGTGTACGGCAGGGTGACGCAATATCGCCTATTCTTTTCTCGGCTGGCCTTGAAGAAGTATTCCGTAAACTGGATTGGGAACAGGATGGGGTAAAGATCAATGGTGCAAACTTAAACCATCTTAGATTTGCAGATGATATTATTCTCATTTCACAAGACCCAGAGGAGCTGCAAAGACGCATACAAGAACTGCAAAGGGCTAGCGAACCATTTGGCTTGAAAATAAACCTGAAAAAGAGTCAGGTTATGTTCAATAACTTCGCTCAGGACAGAAGAATTTCAGTTTTAGGAAGGGATTTAGAGATTGTGGACAGCTTTGTATATCTTGGGCAGAGGATTTCCATGGAGGGGAATACCGCCCGGGAGGTGGAACGGCGTGTTAAATGTGGCTGGCAGGCATTTGGTAGGCTCAACATAGTGTTTAAGAGCAGACTCCCACTTTGCCTGAAAAGAAAAGTATTCGATCAGTGCGTTCTACCCGTTATGACATACGGAAGTGAAACCTGGACACTCACATCGCAATCAATTCAAAAACTTCGGGTGGCACAGAGGGGAATGGAAAGATGTATGCTTGGCATTACAAGACGAGACAGAAAGTCCTGCGCATGGATCAGGGAACAAACAAAAGTCTCTGACATCATTGGAAGAGTAAAACAGTTGAAATGGAGATGGGCAGGCCATATAGCGAGGCGATGGGACGACAGATGGACCAAGGCAATCCTGGAGTGGATACCGCTTGATCGCAAACGTCCGCGAAGAAGACCGAAAGCACGATGGACTGATGACATCGTTAAGTATATTGGACCCGAGTGGCAGAGGAAAGCCCAGGACCGTGAAGGTTGGAAGCATGCTGAAGAGGCCTTCATCCTGCAGTGGATCGATACGGGCTGATGATGATGATGATGATATATATATATATATATATATATATATATATATATATATATATATATATATATATATATATATATATATATATATATATTATTATTATTATTATTATTCACGTATGGGCCCTGGTGGACCACGCGAAGTACAATTAGAGGCGTTTGTTGTTGTTAGCCTTCCTTTGTGCCCATACTGATTTCATTCTTTCGCTATGAGCTTGTTTCCTTTCGTCAGACCAAGTTGTTCCAGTTTTCCTACATTTTTCTCTCTGGCCAACCTTCCAAACGTTAACCTTGTGTCTGAAACAGCCTCTATCCTGAATTTCACTTTGTGTAATATTTGCTGATCTTAGGTCCTCTTTAATTGCAGCAATCCATTTAATTATTTCTACTTTAGCTTTACTCCTATTTTCATAAAATTCGACTATTTGTCTAGTTAACCTACTCGGATTCATCCGTTTTATGTGTCCGTAAAACTTAAGTCTTCTTTTTCTCATATCGCTATGTATATCTGTGTATTGTTCGATTTCTTGGTTTTCTCGAAGTCGGTATGTTGTGCTATTTATTTGTTTGGGCCCTAGGATTTTTCTTATGATTTTTCTTTCCTTATTTTCAATGTCCTCGATGTCCCTCTTTCTGTTCAAAATGAGCGTTTCCGCAGCATATAGACATTCTGGCTTAATAACTGTGTTGTAATGTCTCAGTTTTGTGTTTTTAGATAGGCATTTTTTGTTGTAAATGTTTTGTGTAAGTCTCAATGCCGTTTCCATTTTTTGACATCTACCCTTATTGGCCGCTTTTTCCAACCCATTTTCCATGATTATTTCACCCAAATATTTGAATTGAGAGACTGGTCTGATGTTACCATATTTTGTTTTTAGAAATGGCGTTCTTAGTCTGTTGCAAGTCATGTATTGTGTCTTTTCAAAGGAAATTTGGAGTCCTACATTTTCTGCTGTTTCTTTTAGGATTTCAATCTGTTTCTGTGCCGTTAATACATCTTGAGCTAAAATTGTTAGATCATCAGCAAATGCCAGACAATCAATTTTGATGTTGGTTCTCCCCAGTTTAATGGGCTGGTCAATATTCAGGGCCGACTTTTTTTCACACCACTCCTGTATTACTTTTTCTAGAACACAGTTAAATAAGAGTATATATATATACGTTTTATTTTAATGTGTTTAACGAATTTATTACAGAATTATTATTATATTATTAACGTATCCTGATACAAAAAATATTGATAAAACAAAACATTATCCTAGTGTTAAAAAAGTTATTACAACTATCAAACAATATGTGCTTTTTTTCTGGTCATCTGGTCATAGTATATCGCTTATAGCCTTAAATTGTGAAAACTAACAAACAAACTTAACAAAAAAACTTAACAAACTTAATAAACATAAAATATTAGTATTTAGTAGAATATCCTTTCTGTTTAATCACAGCTGAGCATCTTCTTGGAATAGAGTCTATTAAGTTCTGAAAAGTTTCAACCTGTATAGAATGCCTAGTTTTTTTGACTTCTTCCCACAACATATTTTTGTTTAATGTTTTTTTATTAGCAATGCCTTTTTTAAATGTTGCCAAAGATTTTCTATTGAATTTAAATCCGGAGATTGCGACGGCCAGGACAACACTTAAATCGTTTCACTATTTTCGCGATATGTTTCGGATCGTTATCCTGCTGCTAGATCCACTTTAGCGGCATATTCATTTCATAATTTTTTCTAATATTTCCATGTAGGTTTCTTTGGTCATGGTACATTTCATCCAATATAGTAGACCTACACCATTATAGGAAAAGCAACCCCACAGATTAATATTTCCTTCTCCATGCTTTACTGTTCCTAATGTATTTCGCGGATTTAGTTTTTCCTTCTTATATCGCCTAACGTACCGTTTACCATCTGATCCAAAGATATTTATTTTTGTTTCATCACTAAATAAAATATTTTTTCAATTATGGCTGTAGTTTTCGTTTAAGTTAAGTCTGACCAAACTTAATCTATGCTGAATATTTTTTTTACTTAAATGTGGTACCTTTCTTGCAATTCTTCCATGAAGATCCATCTCTACCAATCGTTGTCCGTGTACTGATTTGTAGACCCATTTTCCGTTTAATGTCAAACGACGTAGAAAATGGGTGTTTCTGCGCCTCTAGTACAATACATTTATCCAATCTTTTGCTTGTTTTTCTTAGGCGACCTCTGGTTTCTGGTGATATCTTTATTAATTTTTGCTTCTTTAAAACCTTACCAATAATGCATTGAGATCGCTTTAGTAGATGAGAAATAAATTTATAAGTCTTGTTTTGACTCCGTAACTGTAATATTAGACGCCTCTCTTCGGGAGTACAATGCTTTGCGCGATCCAAGTAACATTTAAAATTGTATGGATGCATGGACAATGTATACCAAAGATATTAAAATACTTTCGATAACAATGAACGAACAGCAAAAACATTTAAAGCCACTCTTATTTTTTTGTCACCTAAAGTTTTTATTATCGTCAAAAAATATTAACCTGATAAAATAAAACAAACAAATAAGTCTCCAGTGTTATTTATATTCAACTGGTAAATGACAAGACATTGTACTAATAAAAATATAAGATATTTGAATTCGTACAGTAATGTTACATTAAATAATGGTATTTTTTCGGTGATACTTGATACTCCTATGATTTTGATCACAACTGTATATAAGAACAAATCATGGAAATCATCCTCAAATCGCTCAGCGAACTCTCTTGCATGACTTCTATAGACGCCAAATAGCGCCCTTCAATCAAAGAAACAGAAAAAGCCATACGGTGCCATATCTGGTGAATATGGCACTAGTGGAACGGTATTTGATTTTAAGTGAAAAACTGAGCAGTAATTATTACGGTGTGCGATGGTCCGTGGAAAATTTAAAGCAAATTATCCGCTGTAAAAAAAACTTAAACATTTCTGTCATGTCAAGAATGATCATACCAACTTAAAAAACAAGTGGTTTTATCCACAATTTTTAACTTACTCTTTGATTATAGTCGTATATCTCGAAAAGAACAAGTACCACACAAAACACCACAAACAAAATGGGCAACCAAAAATAACTAACAAGGCAACCAAATCAAACTTTATATCAAAAATCGAATTTCGAAAAATTAACTACAAAATAACAAAGAGTCGATTCTATTCGATCCCCTCCCTTGACCCGAAACGATCCTCAATTATTTTCGCGCCGCCATCTATCGGACCGAACATTAAATTGACCACATTAACACCTCATCCCTCGCCGATATTATTTAATTATGTATTAAAACGGTCAGTTAAAATCGCCGATCGTAATTCACGTTTAATATTTAATCGCCGCTTACGGAACAAATGAAATTCGCCTTTTTCCATTCGGCTATGTTGCCAGTTTGACACAAATTTCTGAATTCAGTATTATTCGATATGTGCAAGTAAATACTTGATATTTAAAATTTTTCTTATTCAATTGAAATTACAACTCTACATTATCTTCTTCAAAATAGTTGACTTACCACTGGAGACGGTTTGTACACCTTTCATAGCAATGCTGGAACTCAGATACTGGAATCGCCTTCAGCTTATCGGTTCCGTCCTTCAGTGTTCTTCATTGGTCCAAAAGTTATCATTTTCGTTGAATTTTTGAATTTTAGGAAAAGAAAAAAGTCACTAGGACTCAAGATTGGCGAATACGCGGGCCGAGTAGTCTATAGTGATGATTTTACTTGGCAAAAACTCGTTAGTTGAAATCGATGCTTTTGAAGCAAGTTTTTTCGATGCTTTTCAAGAAATTCTCAGTAAAACAGCTGATTTATCGTTTGGTCTTGAAACACAAATTCCTTATGGACAATCCCCTAGCTATTAAAATATTCATTCAGTCAAAACGTTAAACACACCTGGACAATTATTTTTAAAACTTTCAGCGCAAGCCATTCGTGCTAATTTGTAGCAAGTATTTAATGCTGGTTTCCTTTTCAGTTATTTTCTTACAATATTTGCAGACTTCTATAGTACTCATTGGGCATTCCTAACTCTTGTTTACACTTTAGCTTTCTCAGCAATTACAGTCTGACATAAATTCATTGCAGTTCTCAGAATGTGTCCCAGTAATTAAGCTGAATTATATTTATATTTTTTGAAATTTCTGTGGTGTACCTACATTTTGACAATGAGTATAGAATAACTGAACTGGTATGGCAGTCATTTATTCTAAAAAATGCGTTAGTGATAGAAGAACCACAATATTTTTGTCGAATAAGTACCATAAAGATATCACAAATTAACAAAATTTCCTCGATAAGTTTATTCACTCGACGCCAAGACTTTAAGGGTTCAAGCTCTGATCGTCCCGAAATAAAACCGCAAACATTCGCAATAACGTGCTGCAATTAACGCTCGTTAGGTCGAGCGTATTTCCAGCGTTGCCGGCATCGATCTAAGACGTCCCTTTTGGCCACGGTCCAGACCATCGACGGCCGTTAGCTCGACGCCAAAAGCCGACCGCTTGCGATATCGTACATCAGAATGTACGTTCGTATATCAGCGTTTTTTCTTGTCGTGGTTGTTTTCGTTGTTCCGGACGTTTTAAGTGGTTTTTCCGTAATTTTATTTAGTTTTAAGTTCTGCTGCATTATCAACGTTAATTTGGTTGAGAAATATTCGGAAGATTCATTGGTTTGGTTTGTGTTGGTTTTAAAATAGATACATTTGTCGATTATGTTAATTGTGAGATGCGAATGTGGGCTACACAGTGAATGTGATAGAAATTTAAGTGTTTGGAGTTTTTAGGACATTTCTATCTGTTCTATCACCAATGAATCTATGTGAATAAATGATGTAGTGACTGCCATAAGAGTTGTTTTAAAGTTGTTCCTTTACCAATTTTTGGTATTGCTTTTGCAATTATTTGTCTACACTGCGGGTATGGAACCTTTTTTTTCACAATACACCAAAACACTATTTTTATATTCTGAACGCACGTTTCGCTAACCATGTTAGCATCATCAGCAGATGATTAAAACTAAATTAAAAACCAATTTAGTTTTAATCATCTGCTGATGATGCTAACATGGTTAGCGAAACGTGCGTCCAGAATATAAAAATAGTGTTTTGGTGTATTGTGAAAAAATTTTTGTAATAAAAGTTTAATTACTTGTCTGTTGAAATTTCTTTGCTTGACCAAAAAAAAATGAGGCTTTTTTGTGACTGGAAATGAGAAGTAGATATATTTCAATAATAAAATAAAGAGAGTGGTGATGCAGCGTTCGACCTGGAACAATGTTGGCGTTCCCTTTGGAGAGGGTAGCAGGTCAGCATCTGATGCGTCTTCAGTACTTCATCAGTTATTTTCGTGAACTTGATTTTTCTAATATGTTCTGAAAATGACGGACAACAATTTCCACAACAGTGCGCTATCAAGTTTCGTTTCAGACTTGGGCACAGTCTGACAGAAACTTTTGCAAAACTTAGCAAGGCCTATGAACACAGTGTTTTGTTCAACTGTTATAATCTGTCTGGCTTTAACAGCTTTGCGTAGGGTTTTTCGCTTCCTTTGGCGTAATTTCACCTGCTTCACACACTTTTTGTATAGATGCTTTTTCTCGTAGCAGTCAATCCATATGTCATCTACTATACTAAACAGAGTCTATGGAGCCGTTTACAGTACCAGAAGTCGAGTTGGATTGTTGGTTGGAGGCCAATTTGGATGAATAAATTAATACTTTGTGTTTTATTTAAAAAGTTATCTTATTTTTTCCTCTCTCACTCCCAAATGAATTTCAAAATCCTCTGTTTCTCCTTCCGCTGTTCTAACTACTGCTTGTGAATTTTTCATTGTCATTTCTGTTAATCTTATTAGCTTGTCCGGTATTTTTATGTCCGCCATAGCATTTTCATTACTCGAACATCACTTGTTCCCGTTACAGACTATCGAAAGCTTGCTTGAAATCAATATACACTATTTGTAATTCCCATATTCCTGAGATTTTTCGATTATTTCCTTTACTATATGTATCGCGCCTATGGTAGATCTGCCTCTCCTAAAGCCATATTAATAGTCTCCAATTTGTGCTTCTGTATACCTCATTAATCTGTTATTTATTATCGTAGTCAGTATTTTATATACAACGCTGTAATTTGCAGTCTTTTGGATCTCCCTTCTTATAAATAGGCATTGTTATCCCTTTTTTCCACTCATCAAGCATTCTGTCTTTTTTCCAGATATGGATTAGAAGCTTAAATATCCTTCTTCCTAAGGCTTCTCCCTCGTATCTTAACACATCATTGACTATATTATCCAATCCACGTACTCTATTTAATTTAAGTTGAGTTATTACATCATTAAATTTTTCTTCTGTGGGTATATCCAGTTCTTCTTCCATATTGTTTCCAGGTTCCCATCCTTTTCCCCTTCCGTCGCCGTTCTGTTCTGTTAATATTTTCTTAAAATGATTTGCCCATTCGGTGCTACTTATATTTCTTGTGTTTCTTTTCGCATTTTGTCTTTTGATATATCTGTATAATTTTATGTTATTCTTATTATCTTTTTCTATCGTCTCCATCATTTTCTCTATCAATTTTCTTAGTTTTTACTAGTTTAGTGCTGTTTTTCTAATTTCCTGTCTACAGGAAACTACTTTTCTAATTTCCTTCTACTTTTCCTGGTCTACATCACTCCCTGATCTGAACCACTTCAATCTAGCACCCCTCTTCCTCTACATTATTCTTCTGCATTCTTCGACAAATCATTTCTTCCTTCTATGAATTTTTTCCTATTATCTTATCTGCGGTGTACCCAGTACGTACCGTGCGGTGTACTCAGTCGTTTTCTTACTACTTCTTCGTATAGTGACTCCTTACCTGTTATCATCTCAATGTTCAATCTTCTGTTTGTTTGTGAATTCAGTCCACCTACCATTCTTAACTTAAGCTTCACTATCACTAGAATGTGGTCCGTACCAACGTCTGCTCTTTGGAACTTGCTCATTTTTTGTCTTCTTTTGTCTATAAGGATGTGTTCTATCTGGTTTCCTGTCGTTCTGCCTGGGATTAGACATGTTACTTTATGCTGCGTTTTGTTGTTGGTATTTTGTTCTATGTACATTTCTATTTTTGTTGCTAAGTTTCCCAGTCTCGTTCCATTATTGTTTCTTTCGTTATTTCCTTAATCTAATGTATAAAATGTTCCCATTTATTCTCTTAAATTCCATTAATTCCCTTCTCTAGCTTCTGCTTATCAAAAATCTCGTTCCATTCTGTCCCTGCTTATCTTCGCCTCCATACAACATTGTATATTCGTTCCTGTCAATTCTTACTTCTCCTTTCTATCTTACTTCTTGCAAAGCCAATACTTCAACTTTATATTACAACATTTCTTTGGAGACCTCCTCCATCCTCCCTACGGCTAACAATGTTTTTACATTCCAGATCACTATTCGTGTTACCACACGTTCCTTCTTCCTCCTCCTATTTACCATTCCACTCGTTTTTCCCATCATTGCCTCATCGTCGTCATCTTTATTCGTCCCTCTACCTTCCCTTAATAGTTTTTTCGTCAGTTCTCGTGATTTTTCTCAGTTGTTCATTGAGGATCTCACACTCCGGTGACCTTTCGTTAGCTGTGCGTTTATTATTTCTTCAATACAGTCATCATAAAGCGATATAAGCAGTTGCATACGCAGATGATCTTTCAGTGCTAGCTAGAAACAGAATAAGCCTGGAAAAAGCAATCTAAAAAATTGGACAAGAAGCAAAGAAATGCAAGCAAAGAAATTAAAAGCAAATATATGGAAATAAAGAGGGAAAATAGAATAATTAAACCAGATCAGTAGAAATACGAAATTACGAATTTGAAGTAGTGAAAAACTTTACATATTTGGGAATAATAATAAATAGAAAAAGCTACAGAAACATAGAGATATATGACAAAGTACAGGCAGGACAGAGAACCTATTATAAATTCAAAAGTATTATTAAAAGCAAAAACATAAGTATAAATACAAAAATGAAGGTAAATAAAGCAGCTATTAGACAGGATTACCTATGGTGCGGAGATAATGAATTTAACAAGCTTGGAAACAGGAAACAAAAGGAAACTTTACGAATATTCCAAAGGAAGATTGTAATAAGAATATATGGTTTAAATGCAGAAGATGAATACAAAAGGTTAATGAATTTTGAAATAAAAACCATTTGAAAGGAGAAGATATAGTGAAGACCATAAAAGTACAAAAACTTCGCTGGTTTGATCATATAAGAAGAGTGGAAGATAACAAAGTAGTAAAGAGAATTACAATGTGGAGACCAGATATTAACAGAAGAATATAATATATTTAAAGAAGAATTTAATGAAATATAAATTTATTTCTCATCTACTAAAGCGATCTGAATGCGTTATTGCTAAAGTTTTAAAGAACAAACATATCTGATATCACCCGAAACCAGAGGTCGCCCAAGAAAAATAAGCAAAAGATTGGATAAATGTATTGTACGAGAGGCGCGAAAACACCCATTTTCCACTTCGTTTGACATTAAAAGGAAAATGGGTCTACAAATCAGTACACTGACAACGATTGGTAGAGATGGATTTTCATGGAAGAATTGCAAGAAAGGTAGCATAAATTAATTTTTGTCAGATTTAACTTAAACGAAAACTACAGTCGTAATTGGAAAAATATTTTACTTAGTGATGAAACAAAAATAAATCTCTTTGGATCAGATGGGAAACGGTACGTTAGGTGATATAAAAATGAAGAAGTAAATCCGCGATATACATTAGGAACAGTAGAGCATGAAGCATGAAGGGAAATATTAAACTGTGGGGTTGTTTTTCTTATAATAGTAGGTCCACAATATTGGATCAAAGATACCATGACCAAAGAAACCTACATGGAAATATTAGAAAAAATTATGCTTCCTTATGCCGAATATGCCGCTAAAGTGGATCTACCAGCAGGATAACGATCCGAAACATACCGCGAAAATAGTGAAACGATGGTTTCTCGCAAATAAGATTGAAGTGTTGCCCTGGCCGTCGCAATCTTTGGATTTAAATCCAATAGAACATATTTGGCAACATTTAAAAAAGCCATTGCTAATAAAAAAACATCAAACAAAAATATGTCGTGGGAAGAACTTGTTATTCTATACCGGTTGAAACTTGTCTGATATTAATAGACTCTATTCCAAGGAGATGCTCAGCTGTGATTAAACAAAAAGGATAATCTACTAAATACTTATATTTTATATTTATTAAGTCTGTTAATAAGCATTAGTTTTCAAAATTTGAGGCTATAAGTGATATACTCTTATTTTTTTGACCAGAAAAAAAGCACATATTGTTTGATAGTTGTAGTAACTTTTGTAACACTAGGATAATGTTTTGTTTTATCAATATTTTTTGTATCTGGACAGGTTACGCAACGTTAATAATATAATAATTCTGTAATAAATTCGTTAAACACATTAAAATAAAATGTTTTGATTCAGCATTCATACTCTTATTATTTTGACTTTTAACTTATGATTTTGATATATATATATATATATATATATATATATATATATATATATATATATATATATATATATATATATATATATATATATATATATATATACATGTCTGGGTATCGTCCAGTACCCCGTTGGTAAAAAGAGGGTCCAGTAAAGCACGAGGTTTTAAACGTAGCACATGTTTACAGACAATCTAAATGCTTCAAAAATGCCTAATACAGAAGAAAGATTTCTCAGCGATTCTCGAAAGTTGGTTCATCAGAATGATATATTTCCCATTTGGAGATCTTCGGTCCACAAATGTTCATTCTACTTAGCCCAAAGTATCATAACTTAGAGGTATCAATCAATTATCTGGACACACTGTTTGCGCTCTTGTCGACTGACTGAATAATAAATTATATTGAAATAAAAATAAATAAATGTTTGGAACAACGATACTGATCACTTGTACTCATATTTAAAATCGATACTCGGTCTAAAGATCTTCTGATAATAACGGTACTCGAAGCTCAAGTGTTCTAAAGAAAAAATAACGTTTTTAGAACTATTTGTTTCTATAAATATATTTCTGTGTGATGACGTTACTTTAGAAATTTTTCTGAATCATGTGAAGTAATCGAAAAAGGACGTGTGTAAATTACTTGGTAAGATCATTAACGTTGATTGAAGATCGTTTTCGAGTGTTTAGTACTTAAATTTTTTCATCCTATATAATTCAGATAATAGTCCTTTTGAGATATTGTTCATATTGTAAATCAATAGTCAATTTGTTTTTTTTTAGAAAAAAATATAAAAAGGATACATGCAATTAACGAAAGTGATGCTTTAAAATTCTGTTCTGGAGTTTTCAAAGTTGATCTCAATGCTATTATGTAGCTGTGGAAATGCTGAATGACTTACCACATGATATTAAACAGCTTTCGCTTTAAACTCAAATAACACATCCGTTAATAAGCCCCCGATTTGACATATAGATGGCATCACTTACGGAAAATACTCAGCAGTAGTCGATTGTCTCACCAGTAGTCGAAATGGGTATCGCGTTTGCTCACAGCAGACCAAAAACAACAAAGTATTGATGATTCTGAACAATCTTTCGAGCTGTTTAAGCGAAATAAAAATGATTTTTTCATGCGGTATGTGACAATAGGTGAAAGCCGTCCTAAACGGTCAAAAACACAATCATCCGCAGGTAAAGCTATGACCTCTGTATTTTGGAATGCGCATGGGAGAGGTAAAACCATCAATAATGAATATTACATAGCGTTATTGGTGCGTTTAAGGGACGAAATCGTAAAAAAGGCTCCAAATGAACAAAAACAAGTGCTGTTTCACCAAGACAATACACCGTGTCACATATCGTTGTGTTCACCGAATTCTCCAGATCTGGCGCCCAGCAACTATTTTCTGTTCTCAGACCTCAAAAAAAAATGCTCTCTGGAAAGAAATTTCGCTCCAGTGATGAGGTAATTGCCGAAACTGAAGGATATTTTGAAGGCAAATAGAAATCGTTCTATAAAAAGGTGTAGAAATGTTAAAAAAGCATTGGAATGATTGCTCTTCAAGGAGAATATACCATATTGATGAGTAAGTATAGCTACTTGGTCGGTTTTATTCTCTTTTGAATTCTGCCATGCCCATGGATCTTTGGCATTGCCCTAAGTACTTTTTTTTCTTAAAACCTATTTTTTTGTTGATTATGTTTATTGGTCTACAGTACATACAGTCCTTATTTGTTATAATCATGTATTAGTTCAAATTATATTTTGAATACAATTAGAAAGAAATTTTAATACGTATATTAGAATTTTTGGTAAACTAAACTCGAAGAAATTTAGAGCGTTCGCTAACCATATTAGTATTACCAATGATTCAATATAGAAAGTGACTGAGTAACTAAAGAAGATTTAATCATCTTCTGATGATGCGGATGAACATTGGTAACGAAACGCGTCGAAGAATTAAAAATATGCGATTTGATTGAGTGTGGTATATTTGAGTCTGTTGATTGATGACATCCTTCAGAATATTTGTTCAATCAGAGCCCCAAGGGCGAGCCGCATTACGTCGAATATCATTTCTCGAACAGAAGTTCAGCGACGTGTATTGCAGTCGATATATGGAAAGATGGCCGTAATATAGGTAACTATACTGTGGATGGAGCAGGTGGAAGTGGGCCAAAAAAGTGGAAACTACTGCGATCTGCAGAATGTCATGGCTTCGGTTTTCTGGAATTCTCGCGGATTGGTGGTCGTATACTATCTGACAAACGGCAGACCATCACCAAGGAGCATTACACTTTTCTACTGAACTAATTGACGGGCAGTATTCGGGTTAGGTGTCCAGATCTGGGAAAAAAACTGCTCTTTCACCACGATAATTCGTTTTTACACAGATCTCAGGTTACTGCTGCAAAACTCAATAACTTACGCTTTAAAGTGGTTCCACATACGTTGTATTCGCTAGATTTGGCTTTCAGTGATTACTTCCTCTTCGCAAACCTGAAGAAGATAATAATGTCTCTATTAGTCTAAAACAAGTGCCTTCAAAACATGTGTCATGTCGGTTCTGATGTATAGAGCAGATACTTTATCCCTCATCAAAACATAAGAGAAAATATTATGCATCACACAGCGTAAAGCGGAAAGGCCGATGCTAGGGATCACATTGAGAGATAAAGCCAGAAACGTGGAGATCCGCTAAAGGATGAGGCTGGACGATTTATTAGAGAAAAATCTAAATCATCGAATGGAGACCGAGATTAGGCAAGAGAATTCGAGGAAGGTATCCTATCCGATGGACAGATGATCTAAAATTAATCAAAACAAACTGGGTTGCAACTGCACACAATATAAAAACGTGAAATTATCTGGAGTAGGCCTGCGAACATTGGACAATGTATGGCTGATTGATGATGATGACGTTACAAATTAAAAGAAATATGAAAACCCTTGAGTTTTAATTTTGATCGACCCTTGTACTACAAAAAAACAAACTAACTATTTGCCTACCGAATATACCGTAGCCTGATAAACAAAAATGTATTGTTGTACGCCATATTTTGAAGTCAACCCCGTAGATATTCGACGTTCTTCTGCATCCCGATCGCCGATTAAGCATCCTTTGGCCGTATTGGCCGGTCGGTATCCGGCGGCGTTTGTCGTTCGCGAGGCCCTTTTAAAACGGTTGTCGCTTTAATATTTTTACGGCGCTGTAAATTGGCGGCCGCGTCGCGTTTCAAGTCGAATCTAATTAAACTGAGCACATCGATCGATGGACGATGCGATTGGATACGGCCGGCGAATGGTGGCGGCAACGATGGCGGTGGTGTCGGGCCCACTGAAAAAAACGACAAGAAAAAAAAGGCGCACGACAAATCGCCGGTATCGATTCGCGCTGAAATTCCTTCGAAAGACACCGTTTCGTTTTGTTACTGCTATAATCTGGATCATCTAAATCAACATAGTTGAAGGTTTTTATCAGAGTGATCTATAAGTCCTTGCGTGTTTATTAAAACTTCCAATGTCGAATTATACGTAACAATTATAGTTAACTGAACAACTGAACGCTTTTGTTGAATACGAATATAGACAATTTCAAACCGATATAAGATTTATTAGGTGTAGAAATACAAGGGTAGTCCCAGAAGTACCCGACCTGACGTATAGATGGCGGCTGTTATTTGAAAAGAATGACTATGGTAGAAAGTTCTAACTTTGACGACGCTACGTTATTTAGTGTTTGTTTGGGAGCCATTATTAGTGAACGTTATCAGTGAATTTGTGAACATGGAAAAAATTGATCATC
Source organism: Cosmopolites sordidus (assembly GCA_031761425.1). NCBI lineage: Eukaryota > Metazoa > Arthropoda > Insecta > Coleoptera > Curculionidae > Cosmopolites > Cosmopolites sordidus. Next base: position 843,103 of record JARFXV010000913.1, read on the forward strand.
GTTATGTGATACAATACTTTCATTTGAAAGGTCTCAGTCCAACTGATATCAAAGCGGAGTTAAGTTCTACTCTGGAAGAATCTACTCCTTCCTTTACAACAGTAAAATATGGGGGGCAGAGTTTAGAACATCGCAGTGGTCTACCAAATGAGGTGACCGTCGACTAAAAGTGCAGACATGGTAGGCATTTCAAAAAGTGCTGTACATCGCATATTGATTGAAAATTTGGACATTAAAAAGCTGTGCACAAGATGGGTGCCGCGATTACTCACAATGGAACAAAAACAGCGTCGTGGATATATTTCTATCGACTGTTTGGCGAAGTTTCACAGGAATAAAGCTCAGTTTTTGCATCGATTCATAACCATGGATGAAATATGGGTCCATTACTTCACATCTGAAACGAAGAATCAGTCAAAATAAGTTACTGAAAGGGGAGAATCAGCTCCAAAGAAGGCGAAGACAGTTCCGTCTGCAGGTAAGGTCATGGCGTCAGTTTTTTGGGATGGGCGTGTTATAATTTTTATTGATTATCCTCAGAAAGGAAAAGCAATCATCTGCTAGTATTATGCGAAGTTATTGCAGTGTTTAAGTGAGGAAATCAAGAAAAAATGGGAAAAGAAGTTTGGTTTCATCAAGACAATGCACCAGTTCATACATCCGTTATTGCGATGGTCAAAATCAATGAGTTAAGTTCGAATTGCTTCCTCGCGCACCCTATTCGCCACATATAGCCCTCTCGGATTATTTTCCGTTTTCAAACTTGAAAAAATGGCTCGGTGGTAAAAGATTTGCCAGGAATGAAAAAGTGCAGTCTGCGGTTGATGGCTATTTTGAGGAGCTCAACGATTCCCACTATAAACAGGGAATCGAAACTATTGAACATCGCTGGGAAAAGTGCATCGAGCTAAAAGGAGGCTATGTAGAGAAATAAATATATTTTTTCCCAAATCTATTGCGTTTTCTTTGTTAGATCGGGTACTTCTGGGACTGCCCTCGTTTCTGTTCGCTTTTCAACTAAAAAGTGTTCTCGAGGCGAAAGAAATGATTTACTCTGCTTTGGTGGAAAATGCGGTGTCTCAGAGCACGCCCAAAAGATGGTGCCGATAGTTTCGGATGGATAATTTCGATATTTCCGATCAGCATCGTTCGGGATCATCAAAAAAAGTTGAAGACGAGCAATTGGACCAGCTGTTGCAAGAAAATCCCTGTCAAACACAAAAGGAGCGAGCTGAACTATTGGGTATCACTGAAAAAGCGATTTCCCATCGGTTGCAGAAGCTCGGAAAAAAATCAGAAGGCTGGTCGTTGGGTCCACCACGTGCTTAGCCCAATTATCATCCATAGTTACAAAACGACCTTTAAAATATATTTTATTCTTTCGAAAAAAATCAAATGGTTGATTAGAAAGTTTTACTCAAAGTAGTTTTTGATCAGAATTTAATAAATGCTGCATCCAATTTGCACATAGCTTTTTCAAGCTCAATTCCTTTTAAAATATGAAACATCCATTCAGTTGAGATGTTCATGGCAATCAGTTGGGAAGTTCATTAGCAATGTCACTCAAAGTCTGTCATCCATAACTATATTATGTATAAAATTTATTAGTTGTTCATTTGTTGCACTTATTGGACGTCCAGAACGGGGTTCATCATCCAGGCTTGTACGACCACGTTGAAACTCTCCTACCCACTTACAAACCATTGTTTTTGAAGGAGTAAATTCCCCTAATACATTTACCATTTCAATATGAATGGTATTTATGATTTGCCATTACCTTTTGTTTCAAAGAATTTAATCACTGCACGATTTTCAATATTTATTGGATTTTTTTCCGGGAGTACATCCGGTTGTCGAGTTGGTCCCTGTCGGGAGCTTGCAGAAGTTTCGCTAAAATCTCATTTGGCATCTTCGGTGCTTACTTTCGCGAGGTTCGTGACTGTCCGAACAAAAGTGTTCATATATATATATATATATATATATATATATATATATATATATATATATGCATTTTTTTTCGCTGGGAAAAACCTTTATTAAAGAAATCTTAAATATTAGTCAACAAAATAATTTCTATCATTTTCTATCACTTTTTTGCCAACGTAAAGGCAGTTGTTCAATTCCCTTTTTGAAAAAGTCCTTCGATTTTTCATTGAAAAACTTTTCCAAGTGCACTTCACTTCATTTTTCACTTCCCCAACATTGTTATTTTTTTCCTCTTAATATATGCTCTAACGATCTGAAAAAGTGGTAATCCGACGGCGCGACATCTGCTGAATAGGGTGGATGAGGTAAAAGTTAATCTAATCTAAGCTCCATTATTTTTCCCTATGTTATTTTTGCAGCGTGAGGCCTCGCGTTATCTTGTTAAAGGATCCTTTTTTGTTATTGACCAAAACAGATCTTTTTTTATGCGCTCTTGCTTCATTCGCTCGAATTGTTCACAATACACTGTCGCTGTAACGGTCTGACGAGGTTCAAGCAATTCATAGTGTATGCTTCCAGAAAAATCCCACCACACACAAATAAGAACCTTCTTTATTTTTAGTAATGGTCGAGGTGTCGGAACAGGTACTTCTGTGGAAAAAAACCATTCTCTTTTTCGTACAGGATTATTATAGCACCCAGTTCTTATCTCCAGTTACAATTCCCCGCAAAAACGAATCGGCTTCATCCCGAGACAAAAGAGAAGCGCAGATGGTAGCCGTTGATCGAGCGCCGTCTCCGTCAATTCATGAGGAACCCAAATTCCTTGCCTGTACAATTTTCTTAGGCGACGATGATTCTGAACTGTAGACCATGGACAGTCAATTTTCAGTGATAATTCCTCAATTGTTTGACGAGGATCTGAATCCACCATCGCCTTCAGGATGTCATCATATTTTCATCATCATCTAATTTTTGGGGTCGTCCTTTTCGCGGCATCTTTGAGATACCTATTTCCATTTTTAAACTTTGTAAACCATCTATGACACTTTTTTAGTTTCTGAACATCCCCTTAAGTATCGGTAATTTTTTTCACTTCTTTGTTTTCCTTCATTTCTTGATCGAAGAAAAATAGCATACAATGAAGTAAGTGTGCTTCTTCTATTGTTGGCCTTGACATCTTTCCTGCTTGGTAGAACAAAAACCTTTTAACCGAAAAATAAAATTTACAGCCAAGCTTGAACGTAAAAGCAAAACTTCGCTGGTTGCGGGGCAGTGTCTCGACACAAACTGACTGTGAATGAGCTCATCGAAGAGGTTTGGATTATTTTTCGGTCACCCTAATATGCATATATACCAGGTGTCCCAGTAAGGATGGATCGCGGCCGTATCTTGAAAACTATGTATCCCACAGCTTTGTGGAAAAAAATATTATACTAAAACTGACCGTGATAAATTCACCAAAAATATTTTTAAGCTTCTAAAACGACCGCAAGAGGGCGTGACGAGCTAAACATTTTAAAAAATTTTTTTTTTGTGTATTTTCAAGTGTTAACCGAGTAAGAAAAATTCTCAGTTATAATTAGCAAACTGTCTCCTACAACTTTGTTTTATGACATTTTATCGTAACTTCGTGAATAAAGAAGTGGGGGGGGGGGGGGGGGGGGGGGGGGAGTTTTACCTATTTAGATAAAAAGTCGTCTAATGTCCGTTTGCCTAAACCGATTTTCCTTAATTTGCATTCATTTAAAAGGCAATTGCTGGGACAATTAGATAATCTGGGAGATAAATTATTTAGTTTATAAATGAAACCGCGAGGTGGCGTTACATTCAACAATAGCTTTTTTGAAGTTTTGTTCAGTTTTTTCAAATAGAATGGTACAGCTTTTATTACATGGCTAGAAAGGTAATTTAAAGAGGAATCATCCAGTGAAAACCCGAAATCGATATCTCTGACATGTCAAGAGATATTTGGATTTTTCTGAAAAATTCAGTTAGTTTTAATTTTTACCGTAATATTAAGTTAAAAATTGGTCTTAATATGGTACAGCTTTTATTACATGGCTAGAAAGGTAATTTAAAGAGGAATCATCCAGTGAAAACCCGAAATCGATATCTCTGACACGTCAAGAGATATTTCGATTTTTCCTAATGTGTGAAGGAAGGCAAATATTAGGTTAATATTTTTTTAACTTAATGCAGGTAGTAGTGAAATAATAACTGATTTTTTTCAGAACTCGTCACGCCCTCTTGCGGTCGTTTTAGAAGCTTAAAAATATTTTTGGTTAATTTCTCACAATCAGTTTTAGTATAATATTTTTTTCCGCAAAGCTGTGGGATAAATAGATTTCAAGATAAGGCCGCGATCCATCCTTAATGGGACACCTGGTATATATATATATATATATATATATATATATATATATATATATATATATATATATATATATATATATATATATATATATATATATATATATATATATTCAGTGTTAGAATTCTTTGGACTGCGTCCAATGAGATCACAGTGCTGACACCCAACTGCTGGGTTCCACAATCTCATGTGGAACACACAACAAACTGCGTCTCTGCCTAAATGAACATTTTGTTGATTACTTGACTTGGGACGGGCCCCACCCATCCCTTCCATTGGAGGGCACATGCAGGACACAGTCCAAAGAATTCTAACACGGCATATATACGCCATCCGACGGGAAGTCGGCGAAAACTATGGGTTGTTGACTGTGGTATGATGTTCATATGTATGTATATATAGACATATATTTTTTCTGAATTATTTATTGTAAATGTTGGTCCTTCTAAGCCGCAAATACTATTTTTTATATTGTTTCAATCTTCCTGGCAACGAGTAGCAGTTCTACCTCTTCTTTTGGCAAGGTAGCCCAGACTCATGTACATGCCTCAAGTTCATTTAAAGTTGCTGGAGACCTGCGTGGGGCAATCGCTTAAAAGTTTGACCAATGCTACCTCTTAGATGTTCTATCAATGATACATATTACAGAGTTACGATAAGCTGTGGACGATCTGGAGTTGTCTTGCTGAAATATAAGATATTGTATTCCGTTCTAAAGCGATAGATACATTTCACCTTTTTACCCGAAACGTCTGGCCCTTCGACTTCCATCATGATCACCTAAACAAAATCTAGGCACGTCGGTAAAACTAGTAGAGTTTCAGTCCAGATCTTATGTCAAGCGACGTGTTTTGTGGTGTACTGTAATAAAAAGCACACAATAAAGACGATAAACAGGCAGCTCCATCGCAAGCAAATGTGGATTCGAACAGTCGCCTTCGAAACAATCCTACCTGTCGCCGCAACAAAAGTATTACTTATTTGCGGGATATTTTCTTGTGGATTTGGTACCGCAAGATGTATTAGAGGTCGTTTATCCCGTGGTTGGATACTTCTATTATGACCAGATCCTCGTATTCCTCCTCAGAGAGTATGTCGGAAAAATAATGGATCTTTTTAAATAAAAAAAAAACAACTGGTTGTTTTGCCAATTTTTTTTTTTGTTCAATATACATCCTCTCTGCATCAGTACACCGCTGGGTACTGAACTACTGGGTACTGAACACGTTAAACTAATCCAGGCATAGTTCTCGCATAGTTTTTATTCGTTTTGTATGTCGTTTTTCGGCATCACCTCCATGACTCTCCACGACTTCATGGACATGTGTAACACTGTCATCAAACCTTTCCTTTGGTGGCCAGTTTGAGTTTCGGGAACAGAAAGTAGTCAAACGGAGATTAATCAGGCAAATATGCAGGATGTTGAAACATAGACGTGTTGTTTTTTTGACAAAAATTGTGGAACAACGATGTTCCTGTGATATAGTATAATAACAACCCACTTCCTGGCGCTTGTGACAGTGACAATAGGTACTGTCACTTTAAATGCTATAACTTGACAATTCGTTTGTCAATTCTAATGACGGCGGTCTGGTTTTATAGAGGAGAAATACAGCTTTCAGATTATATATTGTTTCAATAGATAGCGCTAATAGTTTTCTTTAAATTTAAAAAGTTCCGTTATTTTTCCGAGCTACTGTGTAACTCGGTTCCACTTAATGGTCTCCTTATTTCCCGAAAACTTAAACTGCTTGTTTCATACTAATAACCCGTTCCTCTTTAATTTCGGATAACTGCCTGAACTGAAAAAACGTGATGCACGAAATCGTGGCATTTGTGCAGATTTAATATAACCGTAATAAAGAAACGCGTATCGTTTCTTTATTATTACAAGTCGTACATTTTTGTGTAAACAGCTGCTAATTGCATCAGGAAGACCGTAAAAACATGAATGAAATCTGAACATGCGCCAAACGTCTTCCTCGCAAAAAATCGCTCCCCTCCGTTCTGTATACAAATCTAAAAGTTTTCGATCCTGTTGTACAAATAAAATTTTACCTTCAACTAACCAGCTCGCGTAAACGCCACGTTTTACGCACCCCCTAATAACAAAACCATATTATTACCCTTTCGCGCATAATCAAATAATGGAACGGCCATTGAAAAGACCATAGGGGTACGAGGGACGTGAATAAGGGTAGTTTTCGCAAGCACCAACATTATTTACCTTTATTATACACCCTTTTTGAATAACTTCATTATTTATTGCGTGTACCAGATAAGCTGTAAAACATCTTTTTATATGTAATATTTTATCACAAAAAAATGGCGAAATTGTTGGGTTATCTCGGAGACATTTTCCTGCGTTTGAAGTGGAACGTCTTCATTCGGCTTTTGTTAATTAAATACCATATATTACAAGTATAGTTTGTTTTATCAACATCTTTTATTACAAGATATCAACGCTGTAACAGAAATGATGGCCAGCGATCGGCATGTGATCAAATGTAACGTGACTTGTTTTCAAAATTCGCGCGCTTTACGTATCGATACAACAATTTATTTGTTAAGTTGGTATGACTGTCCTTGAGATCTATTAGAAGTATCATATCATTTCCCTTGTTTACTTAGAAGTTATTGCTTCTTTTGTAATTGTTTAAAAAAAATATATTTAAATAAAAAATATTATTATTTATAGAATTTAAATTAAAATCCAAATTTTTTGTGCTGATACATTTGATAATGTTAAGAAAGTGTTACAGCAATGAAGAAAAAAAGTCAACAAGTGGTACGAGCACTTTAGTGATTTATAGAAGCGGTCGAAGATGAACCTCGAATCAGAAAGATTTTCCACGTCAAGCCATGAAGAAAACCAAACAAAAATTCTTATTACGATTCTGTTATTTGAACAAAAAGTTTTCTTAAAAAATGCAACCATTTCGGTGGAAAACAGTAACAAGCCAGTAATTTTTGTTTGTTTCATTGCCCCCTTAATTTATCATTTGAAAATAAAATTTTATATTTTTATAGCCATTTATTCCATAGGTTTCAGCAGAAATGAGTTTTTTTTAAGAAAAACTTTCACATTAATGTTGTTTATTGTTGAAATAACTAGCAAATAAGTTGAAATTACTAGCATTATTTTTTTACTTCATAGCACGTTTTAAATGATTCACGTCCCATTAAGAATCACATGGCTAATTGTTTTCTAAAATTAAATGTTTAAAAGGTCCACTATTTAAACCTACGCAGACCTGGTACCGCTCTAACTTATTTTCCCAAACATGTTGAAAAAGTCCTGGTATATTTTTAATACGATTGGCAGCACCTTCTCCGTAAGTAAGAAACATATCGTGATATTCGCGTACAAAATACAATTTTGGTTTAAATATAATATGTCAGTGTATATATTTACACTGACACCCACACACCCTGAATTATTATAACCTAACAATTTTGGATTTTTTCTTGAAACGGTATATATATATATATATATATATATATATATATATATATATATATATATATATATATATATATATATATATATATATATAAGCACTAGTGTATACACTGTGCAGGACTTCCTTTCCAAAAAGAAACCGATCAGATAGAAAAACCATAAACATACTGTGCGTTGGCTGGATTTGATGGTTTGGCCATCAACAACACTGGAATCAGTCACTGCAGACAGTACATAATTTTCTCCGCCTAATAATTACAAATTCTCATGATTCTAGTATAGGAAGTGTATTAATTTTTTATTTTTTGTTTTTTTCGTCATTTTTTAATCTTCATTTATATATTCTTAAAAAAATTATTAAAAAACAAAAAATATAAAGATAAAAAATTTGTTAAATATGTCAAAGTCAAAAATGTGTCAATTGAAAATTGAGAAAAAAAAATCATATTTTACTTAAAAAAGTTTGGGAAATTAATTGTTCAGTTAGATATAGTGGTAGGTTTTTAGATATAAAAAACATTAATTTATTATTAAATTATGGTTTTATTTTGTAAAACCATCTTCAGAACAATTCTACAATTTATATTATTTTATAAACAATACAAATTTATAGTTAAATACACATCAGCTATATCTTGTTGAATATTTTTTTTTTACATAACATATGCCATTTTTTGTTTAATTTCCGGTTAACATATTTTTGACTTTGATATATTTTATCAATTTGTTACCCTTATATTTTTTGTTTTTTTATACAAATTACAATTCAATATAGCCTGTTACAATTCAATATAGCCTGTTAATTTAAGGTTGTGTATATAATGATATAATTAAATAATGACTAATATGTCATAATATGAAATATGAATAAACCGGAATTTATTTTTACCTTAAAACTTTATCGGTGCTAAATCTCCCTCATCGTCTCTTTTAGCACCCTCGTAGCCGAAGTCAAACAAGCACAAACGTTCGCGCCACGAGGCTCGGGGCTATGTGTTCGGGAGGGTACTTCACTTTTAATTTTGCCCCACGGTCTCGACGGGGATTTTTATTAAATGGTGCAAGAATATAGTAATGGGGGATGCTTGAGAGGGTGCACGAGTGGAAATTGTGTGTTATACCTTTTTTTTATTGTTGGACAGGCGGCCTGTATGTAGTTTTAATAACTGATATTTTGTTTTTTTGTCGTTTCTATTTTGAAACCGAGGGTGTTTGGTCATTGTTGTTGTTCGGCAGGGTGAAGGGTGTGGTTGGAGGGGACGTTGGAGATTGAAACAGTTGGCGTAATTGGGATCGTAGGGGCCAGTTTATTAAAAATAAATTTGTTGTGTATTTTTTGCTCCCTTATTAGAATTTTTTTGATTATATTAGGTTCACAATTTGTAAAATCACCTTTGTTGATAGATGCTTCATATCTCTTGGGAAAGTTGAAAGAAGCCTCGGTGACTTCTCCACATCAAAACCACCAAATTTTTTCGTTCTGGGATTCGACAGTTGCCTGAAAGTTGGTGAGAGTCTATATAAACTGAAGGAGATTACCTGCCATAATTAAATACCTACCATATTTCTTAAAAAAACTCGTTTAATTTAGGAGAAACGTATGAAATGGCTTGTTCAAAGTATGCGCCATCGCTAGCTACACATTTTTCACATCTCTCTGGTAATATGCGACTGCCCTCTCAGAAAAATAGTCATCAAGCCATTTGTCGACATGAGACATCGATGAAAATAAGTGGTAGTCGGAAGGGGCCAACTCTGGTGAGTACGATGGATGGGGCAAGAGTTCCCAGCCAAGTGCAGAAATGGTATCTCCGACCGATTTGGCTGTGTGTGACGGGGCGTTGTACTGTAAAGTCACTTTTCCGTGTTTGGTAGCCCATTCTGGTCATTTTTCGATCAATGCAGGGTTCAAATTGATCATTTCTTGACGGTAGCGAACGGTATCAGCTGTTTTAGCTGGTTTCAGAAGATCATTGTACACGACACCCTTCTGATCCCACTAAATGAACAGCATTGTCTTGTTTCCAAAGCGATTCGATCTTGCGGTCGATGTTGATGGTTGTCCTGGGTCGACCAACGATTTTCTGCATTTTGGGTTTTCAAAATATATCCATTTTTTCGTCTCCAATCATGATCCGATGTCAAAAAGTCTTTCTTCTATACCGAGAAAACAAAACTTTTTTCGCATTTTTATGTGTCTGTCATTTAGCTGATATGGTACCTATTTTCCTTCCTTCTGGATTTCCCATGGCATGCAGACGATCACAAATGGTTCGGCGACCGACATTTAACCTCTTTGCAATTTGTTGTTGAATTTGCATATCGCCATCTTCCAACAGTACTTTGCAGTTCGGCATTTTCAATTTTTTTTTTGTTAATCTGAGCGTTCATTGTCTTTCAAGTCAAAATCACCACTTTTGAATAGTCCAAAACCAACGCCCGCAAGCGTCTTGTGTTGCGACATTGTCACCGTAAGTTTCCGACGGCTTTCACTTGCGTTTTTCTTTTGATTGAACAAGAAAAGCAGTACGTGATTTGTTTGGCTCGAAATTTGACATGTTTACCACACGAAAAAAATATATGACGCTAATTCGAACAGCAATGGCGTTTTTGAAAGGTACTGTTCTAGCAAAAATGACATAAGTGATTAGACTGTGAAGCGACCCTTGTGTCTACCGCCATCTCTTAAAAAAATTAAGAATTGTTAACGGCCACACCGGGTATTATATTATTAATAAATATTTTTAAAGATCCCTCTTATGAAATTAATTAAATACATATTAAACTCCAGTCTCTAAAAATATGTTTTTCACGGGTGAACAGTGAATTAACTATGATAATCTGAAATAAAAACGGCCCTGGCAACTAGGTTTTTGAAAGCGAGATAATAAAAATGATAATGTTTGATCAAAAAGTTCAGTGTACATGAGATATAGATAAATAATTTGTTTTTATCACAATATTAATGTTCCTTTTAGCTTTTAATGAATACAACATGTAACCTATGAATACAGATATACCATAAACATTCTAATGGTTTGATTTAAAGTTAACTAAACACGAATTTAAAAAAAATGTCTGTGTGGATCGTTAGAGCGTTTAAACGGCAATTTTAACACTTCGATCGCATGGGGGGTTTCTCCAGACCGCGGCGTGCCTCTCTGCCCCTCGCCGAGCTCCCCATCCGGCACCTGTGTCTGTCAAACACACAAAAAGATCGGATTTTCGTCGTTAAAGACGCAGGCGAGCCTCCCGGTTTTCGATTCTGAGAAGGTCGTCCACGAGGGACACTTTCAATCGAATTTGATACAGATCTGCCCTTTACGTCCCTGACGAATGCAATGTTGTCGGATTTAAGGTGAATTCTACGAAGATAACCACGACGAATCCGTACGTCCATAGATTTACTGCTTCGCCTTTTTTGAGAAATTTATAGAAATACTATATTGCAGATAAGTTTTTGTTCATAAAATGTTCATTATCGTTTTGATTTCATTTTTTGCTTTGTACAGCATAACTGTATTATGTAATGATAAAAAAATCAAGAGATTCCCGTTATATTAGATACAAAAAAAAAACTAAAATTGGTTGATCTATGTATTCTTCTTGTATGCATGCTTCAACAGCGTTTAAAGCAATCGCTTAAGAGTCGACTAATATTATTCCACGTGCTATTGACTTGAAATGGATCAGAGCGGAACTATACCAGGGCATGAACGACTCTGCTATTCCCAGGAAAGTTATGTCTTACCAAAATGACCATGTAAAAGTTATCCACGCTTTAAGAGTCGCAACACTCTGTCAAGTGAATTTCAGACGTACACTGGTCTAAGGCAAGCTAATGGACTGGCTTCTCTTCTTTTTAACATCACACTAAAGTCAGTAGTAGGGAAATCACATATAAACACATCGGGCACCATATTTATAAATCAAAACAATTGCCTGCAAATGCGAATTATGTTGACATAACTTCCCACATATTCACACATATCTAGGGAATCGATCCTGCCCGTCGAATCTGCGAGAACAATTCCAAATAATGGTATCCTCAACAAGACAACGCATTCGAAGTATCGGCCAAAACTTCTTAGTAGGCGATTACAACTTCGAAGCCTCTCGTCAGTTTACTTACCTTGGACCTACACTTATCTATGAAGACAGCGAATGTGATAAATTGGGCTATTTGGGCTTGACTGAACACTTTTTTGCCGGTTTTCACATACGCCTTGGAAACATCGGTGCTAAGGCCGATGCAAAATCAACTCTCAATGTTGGAGAAAAAACTACTAAGAGCTATATTCGGGTGTTTGAGACGATGGAGTGTAGAGACGCTGACACAACCGAAGTATACGACCTCTATGCCCGCTTTAGCGAAACATGCATCGAGGCGTTTAAAAAAAGTGATTTAGCGTTTAGTCTTAAATCTCTTCGAGTTTGGTGTTTCTCACCAAGGTTCCAATGGAAGAATTAATCTTCATGAAGTTGTTCATTCTTCTTCGGTCTCTTCATTTGACTGAAACGAAGATTGTTACTCTTCATCTTAATTTACCCCTAAAACCATTTTCCACCTACCTGAGGTCACCTATCTCTCCAATCTTTCGGGTGTGACTTGCAGATTTCGCTCTGTTTTTTCTCTCCATTTTGATCTTGACCTGTCCCTCTTCTTCTTACATATACTATGCTACTTTTCAGTAATTTTTTGGGGATTGGATCCACCTACCTTCTAAAAATATGCCCTAGCCATCTTATTCTTAGAATTTTCAATTCATGTGATATCTGATTCTTAAAAAACTCTTTGAACTCTTGGTTTGTTCGCCTCTCCCATCTGTCTTCAACTCTTTTACCTTCAAATATCCTCCTTAAAACCTTTCTCTCCCATACTCCCAATATTGTTTTCTCTGCCGCTTCTAGTGTCCATACATCACTTGCAAATGTGGCTATTGATCTTATAACCGTTTTATTCTTATCTTTAGGTTGCGAGATACTACTTTACTATGCAATACCCCTTTAAGGGAGTGAATTCTTCGGTTTCCTGCCATTATCATCACATCATATGTTATACAAAATGAAAGTCCTAAAAATACTGGTGCTGCAGGGATGCATGATCTGCTGGTGGTGCAGTGGTCTAGATCGGTTCTGATTCACGCGGTAGATCTCCAAAAAGATAAACAGACCAAATTAAAGACCTAGCTTGTTCACATCTTCAACATGCAACCAAGGAAGCCAGTAATAGAGAATGCTACCGAGGACTAGTCCCGAAAGGGCCGTAAAATGGAATGAGTTTTTATAGATAATGACTATTTCGTAAAAAAGAATACGAATAAAAAGAGAAGAGTATCATTTGTTATACACAATACCTTTTTCTTATCATAGTATATTATCAATTTTTCTATTGGAATCTTTGCTGTGGAACACTAAAGTCAATTACTACTAAGCAACAAAGCACTTGTTTTAATTTTGTTAACCTGGTCAGATGAAGATGAGAAATTAAATTATCTTCTGATGATGCTAACATGGTTACTGAAACGCGTGTCGAGGAAATCAAAAACCAGTTAAACTCGAAGAAATTTACCACTAAACACCAAACTTCTCGACGCACGTTTTGCTAACCATGTTAACATAATCAGGAGATGATTTCATCTAGATTTTTAATCAAGTGATTTAGTATTTAGCGGAAAATCTCCGAGTTTACAGTACATTTTGTTTAAATTTTATTCCAAAATCCAAAATAATTCATAAAGTTTGGTTTGGATTACGCTAACATGATGAGATGATTTAATTAATAATAGGAGATGATGCAAGATTAAATTATCCCCTGATGATGCTAATATGGTTAGCGAAACACGTGTCGAGAAATTTAAAACAATGTTTTTGCATTTACAGAACATTACCATAAAAATTATTATTCCAAAATCCAAAATAATTTCTAAAGTTTAGTCACGTCCCTGATGATGCTAACATCGTTATCGGACGAAATAAGTGCCGTTTCGTGGAATGTCTCCTTGAATGAGTTTTTGTGGACGACGAGAGAGCGGCAGAATTCAACTCGGGCCGTTTGTCTCTCGGTCACACAATTAAAAAGAAATCGATGTACCTGGAACGAATGCTTGATGTCGATCCGGCAACAGTGGCCGATGGGGCCCATTTCGTTTTCGCCACCATTGCGGCGTCTCTTTCTCGCACTCGTTCGCCGTTTAGTCTCGCTTCGGACTTCGTTGTTTCGTCATCCTCTCGTCAGCATCGGCGTCACAACGCGTTGTTTGTCGCTTCGCGTCGAAGCATCTATCAAAATTGCAGTTGCATCAAGTGCATTTTTTTCGAAGTAGTTTTCATTACATTCTGTGCGGTTGTGGTTTTCTGGTTGGAACGCGTTAGTGTAGTGAATATTTTTGAGTATGTTCGTAAGGTAGTTGTGGATTATCCAGTCAGAATGTTTAAAACAGTAAGTTTTCTTCATTAATTGATGTATATTTTTGACAAATTAACTGAATTTTTGTTGTTTTCAAAGTATAATGTATTTTATTCTTATAGTAGAGTGAAAAGG